>BCJH01000004.1:338039-678244 GCA_001600275.1 Cutaneotrichosporon curvatum | reverse complement strand
CACATGCATGCATGGTATGGAAAGATAGAGCTTAGGGTCTGGGTCACGATGCGCGTTAGATCAAGGCTCTAGCTGCATTTCTGGTTGAGAACGATGGAAGTGCGTGAAAACCATGGACAAATATAATAGTTAAAGAAGATGCAATGGATACAATAGTTGTGCTTCTACTCCTCGTCGCTCTCCTCCTCCTCGTCGTCACTCTCCTCGGCCTCAACGTCGAGCAGACCGCCCTCGGAACCCGACTCGAGCACGTCGCTGTCCTCCTCGCTGTCGTCCTCGTCATCATCCTCGTCGTCATCGTCATCGCTCTCATCGCTGGAGCCACCCATCATATTGATGTCCTCAATCATGCCCTCGTCCTCCTCGCCAACCTCGATAGCGACCTCGTCGTCGCTCTCACCCTCAATGTAGTGCTCGCCCTCATTCTTCTCATCGATGCCAGCAGCAGCCTGCTCGGCGGCCAGGCGGCGCATGTTGATCTGAGCAAGAGCAAGGTCGAGACGACCAGAGAGCGCAAGAAGGGGGTTGTAGAGCTCCATGCGAGTAGCGAGGAGGTTGGAAAGAGCAGCGAGTTGAGCGGGGAGAGATGGGATAGTCATGAGGATGTTGCCACGCTCGATGAGGACGCCCTTGACCCACTCCACGGTTCCACGACCCTGCTGCTCCTGCTGCATGTTGCCGCGGCCACCGCCACGGTGGTTGGCCGCCTTGCCCTGGCCAAGACGCTCGACGCAAGCCTTGAGCAGAGGCAGAGCGTGCTGGACTGGAAGCTTGCGGATAGTGTTGCGAATGAGGACAGGGTCGCGGTGCGAGAGACACAGAGACAGAAGGGCAGGGTCGGAAGTGTGCAGAGCCTGGACGAGCAAGCGAGTGAGCGACGCAGCATTCACTGGGCCCTTGGCAGCGTCGGCCGCCGCAGCGTCACCGTTGGCCTGCTGTTGGGCACCAGCGGATGGCGTGGCAGCGAGTAGGCGTTCACCAAGAGACAGGTCGGCCATGTCGACATCGGTGGGCAGAGCGGCAGCTGGCTCCTTGTCATCGCTGTCATCGGCAGCCTGAACATTATTGGCAGGAGCCTTGAAGCGTTGCAGGTTGGTCCCGTTCGCGGCAGTAGAAGAGGCCACGAGGTCCTGAGCGTCGCACTTGACGACCGTGGTCTGACGAAGACCGCCCTCTGGCAGCTCAAAGACGGCTTGGTACCACTTGACGCGGCCACCGCCTGCCATGCGTCCACACCATAGGGCCGAAGGCGCACCACTGTCGACCTGAGCAAAGTCGGCCCGGGCGATGCGAGCGATGCGCTCCTCCTTGCCCTCCACCAGCTTAACCTGGCGGGGCTTCGAGTCCGACTTTGGCCGAGCAAAGTCGAGCTGAGAAGGCACAGGGAAGAGCGAGATCTCGCCCGAGAAATGCAAAACAGACACGACGTCTGGGGAGACTGCGACAGAGTGGGCAGGGGAGAGAGTTGGCGAGGCGTAGCGGTATGACAACTTGGCTCCGCCTGTCGGTGTCGGCAGGGTGTACTGAGACACTGTCCGGTCGTCCTCAGAAACCACGAGGAAAGACGCTCCTTGTTGTGTCAAGGGCAGGGGCTGCAGCGATGTGACCGAAGTTGTCGAGGCCGGGATGGGCGAGGAGGTGTGCGAGATGGAGTTGGAAACCGTAGAGAGATGCAAGGCCACAACGGAAACAGCACCCACAACGACATGCAGGGCTTCAGCCGTTGATGTTGGCAACAAAGCGACGGCCGATGGGGTTGGGACGGTGGAAGGTAGAGCAAATGTGTGGGCGATTGACGACACCTCAGAGTCAAGAACAAGGAGGCTCTTGCTCGTTGCGATGATCACGCCAGTCTCGTCGGACCATGCCGCAGTAGCTGGGGACGGCAATGCGATGGTTCGGAGAACCTCACCCTTAACGGGAGAGTAGACGGCCAGATTGGACTGGTCACCTTTTGCTGTAGCAACGAGGAGAATGTCCTCATCGCCAGAGTCACCGGGCAGTGACTTTTTTCTCCTGCGCTTCTTAGCCGCACCCGAAGATGAGACGGAAGCCCAGCAGAGCGCCGAAACAGTGGCGGCACCAGCGACCTCCCATTCAGAGACGACAGCATCAGCCGGCACATCCCAAACCTGCACCTTGTCGGCCGACCCAAGGACGGGCAGAGACAGGGCAAAGTGGGTGCGGGAGGAGTTGAAACCAGACACCGCTGGGGATGGTGGAGGGGCCTGGGCACCCTTGGGCCGAGACGGCCCAGCAGTAGCCTGACCACGAGCCATAACTGAAATCGTCAGCATCCATCGAAGATACGGTTGGATAGGAAGGAGTCAGAGAAGTGCCCGCTAAAAAATGGGTTCGGGCGTTTTCACCACAAGTGTGTAAGTAGACCGTCGTGTGTGATCATCATTTATTTGGGAGAGAGGGACGGGAACGTTGACTCACTCAATATACTAGTGGGACGGTGGTGATCCTCGAGTGTGATACCGAAGTTATGATCTACGCCTGTCAGCCATGGCTCGCTGAAGATATAGTAAAAAGAAGTTTTCGAATCAGTAGAAATAAAACAGCCATGTTTCGTCTACACCGCCCACCACTGCGTCCGGCAATTAAGACGGCGCACAGCAGCAGGCTCAGGCGGTAATTCCCATAAGGGTGCATCATTGAGTGGGGATTGGGATGGATGGAGACTCACTCTATGCGTGGTGTTCCCGAAGCGACGACTGAACGTGTCGGGAGAACGGGAGGGCTGTTTCGTTAGCTTACATTCGGTCAGATAGGCAAGCCGAAAACAGAAAGGATCAGATATGTGCGTTTAAGTGTCTTGGGCGCTTGGCCTAACAGACTCTAGTTTGAAATGATACACGAAGTCATCAAGCTGAGAGTAGAGGAGGGGAGGGTAGTGAGGAAGGTGGGGAAGGGGGAAGGGAACCAGCAGATGTCATTGACACTGACCTGTCGGAACAACGAAGCTCAGCCCGTGGTATTAGAAGCAGTGGTCCGAGATGGACGTGCCAGTGTACGTGATACGGAAAGAGAGTGTGTGAGATGGATAAAGGAGAGATGTCACGAGAAGACGAGTTGTTAAGAAGGCTACGAAATAATTCTCTTCCCCTCCAGCACCAGAAAGATGCGAGCGCGCAGAGATTTATTATTCTTGTGTGGTTTTTCGGCTATTACTCCCGACCGCCCATTTGGTCCCGCGCTCAAAAGTTGAGCATCATGCATGTGCACCGGTCAGCGACGTCGTGCAAATCTTGCTGGCAAGGACGTTTCCGGCTCTTGATCACCACAACAATCATGTCCGCCAACCCACCCCGCCCAGACAGTGGAAAGGTCGCCAAGAAGCGCAAGCGCTCTTCCAAGGCTGCGGACGAGGCTCCCGCTGCTGAGGTCGAGGCTGAGGCTGCTGCCGAGGTGGAGGCTGCCCCCGAGCCGTCTTCGTCCAAGGTCACCCTCGACGGCGCGTCGTCCAACGAGTATGAGCGCGTGCCGTTCGACTCGCTTCCCCTCTCGTCTCAGACGCTCCGGAGCATCGAGAACATGGGATTCAAGACCATGACCGAGGTGCAGGCCCGCACCATCCCTCCCCTTCTTGCTGGCAAGGACGTTCTTGGTGCAGCCCGTACTGGCAGTGGCAAGACCATGGCGTTCCTCGTCCCAGCCGTCGAGATGCTCAACACCCTGCGGTTCAAGCCTGCCAACGGCACCGGAGTGGTTATTATCTCTCCTACGCGCGAGCTGGCTCTCCAGATTCTTGGTGTTGTCAAGGACCTGATGCAGGGTCACTCGCAGACGTTCGGTATTGTCATGGGAGGCGCGAACCGCAAGGCCGAAGCCGACAAGCTGGTCAAGGGTGTCAACCTTCTCGTTGCGACTCCCGGTCGTTTGCTTGACCACCTTCAGAACACGAAGGGCTTTGTGTACAAGAACCTCAAGGCTCTGGTCATCGACGAGGCCGACCGTATCCTGGAGGTTGGTTTCGAGGAGGAGATGAAGCAGATCATCAAGATTCTCCCCAACGAGAACCGCCAGACCATGCTCTTTTCGGCTACGCAGACGACCAAGGTCACCGACCTTGCTCGTATCTCCCTGCGTGCCGGACCGCTGTACATCAATGTCGACCAGGCCAAGGACACCTCCACCGCCGAATTCCTTGAGCAGGGTTACGTCGTTTGCGACTCGGACCAACGGTTCCTGCTTCTCTTCACCTTCCTCAAGCGCAACCTGAAGAAGAAGGTCATCGTCTTCTTCAGCAGCTGTAACTCGGTCAAGTACCACGCCGAGCTGCTCAACTACATCGACGTCCCAGTACTCGACCTCCACGGCAAGCAGAAGCAGCAGAAGCGCACAAATACCTTCTTCGAGTTCTGCAACGCCCCCACCGGCATCCTGTTGTGTACGGATGTTGCTGCTCGTGGTCTCGACATTCCCAAGGTCGACTGGATCATCCAGTTCGACCCTCCTGATGACCCCCGTGACTACATCCACCGCGTCGGCCGTACCGCTCGTGCAGGCAAGGCCGGCAAGTCGCTCCTCTTCCTTCTCCCGTCTGAGCTCGGCTTCCTCCGCTTCCTCAAGGTCGCCAAGGTGCCACTGAACGAGTACCAGTTCCCGCAACGCAAGGTCGCCGACGTGCAGAGGCAGCTCGAGTCCTTGATCTCGAAGAACCACTATCTCAACACCTCAGCACGTGATGGCTACCGCTCCTACCTGCAGGCGTATGCTTCCTACTCGTTGAAGAAGATCTTCGACGTCAACCGCCTCGACCTGGCCAAGGTCGGCCGCGCGTTCGGATTCTCTGTCCCTCCCAAGGTCAACATCTCCGTGGGCTCCATCAAGCCCAAGAAGTCGGCCGACAGTGACAGTGACGACGAGCCCGTCCGCAAGGCGAGCAAGGCAGACGACGGAGTGGTGAAGAAGGCATACTACCGCAATCGTGGGAAGAAGCTTGCGTAGATGGTTAGGTATATATATGTTTGTACTAGATGCATTGGGCTATTAGGAATTGTCGGGGATCGACAGTTGTGGATAGGAAACTGACGACGAAACTGGTGGTCTCCGTCTATCGCCTGAACCACCACACGAGGATGAAGATCCACACTACCACCAACATGAAGAGCATGAAGTAGCACCAGCTCGACCCTTGGCGGTTGGCCATGTGCTTCATGCGCTTGAATGTCCCACTAAGGATATTAGATGTCGAGCCGAACGAGTCGTTCTGACGTTAGAAGCGTTTGAGCGGCGACATACCATGCCAGACAACTCGAGGTTGCCATCCCGCACCTCCTTCCCGATGCCAATAGTGAGCTGCGGTCAGCTTCTGATGATCTTCTCGCCATTTATGTGGTACACCTCACGCAGCGTGTACCACGTAGCTCGTGAAGCTAGCGAGGCCTACGTCCCTGCCATCCCACTCACATTCTTGAGCGTGTCAACCTTGCCCAACAACCCACTGAGCAAGTCATCGTTGTGACTCTCCAGCTCATGCCCATACCCTGCCGCACCTCCGGAGCTCATGCCGCCGCCAAATGGAGACTCAGAGTACTGGCTCCCAGCGCTGGCCGGCCGGAATGGCGAAGGGGCGAACGGAGACGGGGCGGAGCCTTGTGGCACTGCATGCGCATATCCAGACGGACCAGCAGACTGCGGCCGTGATGGTGGAAAGCCGGTTCCTGGTCCACCAGTTGGTGGGTACAGGACAGGTGTAGAGTTGCCGCTAACACCTCGGCGTTGTTGGTTGACCCTCGTCAAGCTGGGATTAGAGAAGCGGACGAAAGCTCACCCGCTCATGTCGATGGGTTGTGGTTTGTGATAAACCGTGTGGTATATGTAGCACGCCGTTTCGAGTCCTGCAATTGAGTGGCCAGAGCAGCTGCGACAGCGACGTGGCGAGCTTAGGATCGCAGATGAGTTGTGGGAAGGTGACGGGAAGGCGTGGAGATGTTGATGTGGCCACCGCCGGGCTACTCACGGTTTGCTCATTTCCAGCGTCAGCGAGATCGGGAAAAGCTCGGGGAAAATAACGATCAGTAGCTAGCGTGGGAGAATGATCACTGGAGGTCAGACGCGTGTAGAAGTCGAAGGACGTTATGGCGACGAGCAGCGACCAGACACCCATTGAAGATCATGAGCTTGGTGCGCAGGATACTACAGATGATGCTGACTACAGCTACCACCAGAGGACGAGGGAGACGGAATCGAGGTTGCCTGGGGTTGGTGTGCACCGGCTTCGCATTGCTGACTACAGACGACCAGCAGAAGATCAACACCTTCTCCAAGCTCAACAACAGGCTGGGCGACATCCAAGATAGGCTGAAGATCAAGCTTGTCAGTACATTGTCTATGCCTATCTATCTTTCCTGGTCGCTGACGGCAGGACGAGAAGGAGTACTATGACGACCTGTCGATGGAGCTGGAACTCGCAGACGACGACGAGCCAGTCCAGTACAAGATCGGCGAGGCTTTCTTCGCCCTTTCTCTTCCTGCGGCCAAGAAGCAGCTGAGGGCCGACAGCAAGCGGTATGACGGGGAGATTGGCGACCTGCGCAAGCAGGCAGAGGAGTGCGAGAGGGGAATGAAGGAGCTCAAGGTGCAGCTGTGAGTGTGGGCTACTTGACTCTTGCCGTCTCGGGTGCTTCGTATGAGTAGCTAACCACGCAGGTATGCCAAGTTCGGCAAGCAGATCAACCTCGAGACCGGTCCTGAGGACGAGTAGCGGACAGTCATACAATGCATACATATCCTAGTCTTGCCCTCCCGCCTCCTCTTCGCTGTCCTTAGCCTTTTCACGCCTTTTGACCTTCTTCTTCCTATTCTGCTTCCTCCGCCTTTCCTTCTCCCACCTCAGCTCTTGCTTGCTGAAGCTCCTGGCCTCGGTCGTGAGCTTCTCTTTCCGACTCATGTCCGCGGTCACCTCAGCAGCGACCTTTCCCAGTTCCCCTCGAGCGCGCATGAGATCTAGCCTCTCACGCAGGATTTGGCGTGCGATCTTCCGATTCTGATCTCGACTTCGCGTGGGCTGTGACTGGATACGGATACCGGTGGGCAGATGGAGCAGGGACACAGACGAGTTCGTCTTGTTAATGGCCTGCCCTCCTGGTCCACGGCCTATCGTCAGCTTAACCCCAGTGTGGGCGCGCACCTCGCACAAATCTCTCCTCGAGCTCTGATTCCGGGACATCAGGCGACTGATGTCGAGACAGGAGACGGTTGAGATGCCTTATCGATGTCTTCGACGGTCGACGGGGTGTTGTCGTCCCCGGTGCCCCTCCTGTTGGGGGTAGAGTCACTCCCTCGGCGGCAGTGTCTTCCACAGAGGTGCCAGGTGCGTCAGATGTCTGAGGTCAGCTTATCGCGCACCGACCACCAACGAACGGATATGAATACGCCTTCCGTTATCTCCTCTCCCTCCCATTCTGCGTCGTCGAGCTCCACTTCGTCCATGAAATCTGCTCCCTCATTGGACTCTTTAGGGGCATCAGTCGCTAGTGCACGGCTACCGAGCGCCCAAGAGCTGCAGCCAACGTTGACGCGTGGGTCGATGTATGGGCGCACCTGCGCAAGGGGCCTTGCATGTGTGAGGTGTGCTGTTGGTGCTAGCTGCCTCAGGAAAGCAAGTGAACGGCGCATGATGATTGTCCAGTTGAGAAGTCCGCCGGAGTGGAATGGCTCAAGTCATGTCTGGTGGTGCACGCTGGGTACCTACCAAAGTATAGGTCATGCATCTTTTCTCAAGATCCAAAAGCTATCTGTGACTCGGCCCGTCTCCTGTGGACCTCATGCATACCATCCACCGGAGTGAGGGCACGCCCTCCCTCGGTCACGATGTTGGGTTCTAAGTCGTGACGGAAATTCGACTCGCTCGGCAACCTCCGGTGGCTCGGACGCGTTATTACTCACCGATTATTTCTGACGATCATCATCTTCTTTTCCTCACCTCATCATTACACAATGGCTATCCTAGGCCTCAAGTCCCAGGGCCCTTCAGCTCCCGCGCACTTTGAGCTGGAGCGGCTCGTTCGCCCCAACATCCTGTCGCTCCAGCCATACCGCTGCGCTCGTGACGACTATAGCGAGGGAGTGCTCCTCGACGCCAATGAGAACGCCTACGGCCCTTCGCTGGCGGCTGACCTCGGCAACACTGCTGGTGGGCAGACGCTTGCGCTCCTGTCCGAGGCCGAGCGCAACCAGCTCAACCGCTACCCGTCGCCTACCCACGACGAGCTGAAGCGCGCAATCGCTCAGCTGCGCGGCGTCCCAGACGAGAACTGGGTGTTCCTTGGCGTCGGCAGCGACGAAGTTATCGACATGCTCTACCGCGTTCTGTGTGTCCCAGGCAAGGACACTGCCATGACCACCCCACCTACTTATGGCATGTACGCCGTCTGCGCCGCCATCAACGACGTGAACGTGGTCAAGGTCCCACTTGTGACGGACGGCGGGTCGTTCCAGCTGGACGAGGAGGCCGTGAGTAGAACCAGGTTAATATCGCTGATCAAAGATGGACGCTGCATTCAAGGCCAACCCTGACATCAAGCTGCTTTTCATCTGCTCGCCAGGTAATCCTACGGGCACTCTTATCCCACTCGACGTGATCAAGCGCATCGCTGAGAACACGAACTTCCGCGGAGTGATCATGGTCGACGAGGCTTACATTGACTTCTCGCCCGAGGGTTCGTCGGCTGTCTCCCTTGTCACTCAGTACGCCAACGTCTGCGTGTCGCAGACTCTGTCCAAGGCGTTCGGCCTGGCAGCCATCCGGTTGGGTTACCTCATCGCCTCGCCCGCGCTGGTCCAGATCCTCAGCAACACCAAGGCGCCGTATAACGTTTCCTTGCCTACCGCCTCTATTGCACTCTCTTCCGTCACGTCTGCAGGCCTCGAGGTCATGAAGAAGAACGCCCAATTGCTCAACGCGAACCGCGACAGCCTTATCCGCGACCTGAAGCAGATCCCCGCGATCGGTGAGATTCTGGGTGGGAACCACGCCAACTTCATCCTCGCCCAGGTCCTTGACAAGCCTGGAGGCAAGCCTGACTCCCCCCGCGCCGCTGCTGTCTACAAGCAGATGGCAGAGTCTCAGGGTGTCGTCGTCCGCTACCGTGGCAATGAGATTGGCTGCGAGGGTGTCCTCCGTATCACTGTCGGCACTGAGGAAGAGTGCAAGCTCGCGGTACAGAGGTTGACCGAGCTGCTTCAGTAGATCATTAGAGCACAAGCATGTACAACATATCCTCCGCGCGCTTCATGTGATTAGCGATGTTAGCCGCAGCCTGCTTCCACCAATGCGCGCAGCAACAGCCCACCCGCGAACCACGCAACAATGCAATGCAACAGTACTTCTACTTCCTCCCTTGCGACAACTGGACAAGAGCCACACGCTTGCGGATCTGTCGTCAGCGAAGTCATTACAACAACTCACCTCCTCCTGGAAACGCCTCCTGTGTCGCTCCATCCTGAGGCGGCTCTTCAACTCGCTAGGCGGCTCGTGCCTCTCGTACCGGCGGATCTCTCGCGACATGGCAAACATAGACCTCCTGAGCTGGTTGTAGGCGCTCACGTAGCCGCCTGGTCGGACCGCGATAGAACGACCAGAGAAGTTGTTGCCGGGGTTGCCGTTCACCTGGCCGAGCTCGGAGGCCCTCCACCACTTGTCGGGGTCGCTCTCGGTGAATGTCGAGGGAATGATGTGCGAGGCGTCGGGAAGCATGCGCTTGGTGGCCTGGGCGGAGCCGAGAGACGATCCTGCAGAGGCCGAAGAGGCAGACTCGTACAGGAGAGGGTTGGAGGGTGCCTCCGATGTCGAAGGGGCAGACTGGGAAGCCTGTGGTTGCTGGGGGAATGCGCTGGACGAAGATGCGCGCGCGATCGTAGGCGCCAGTGACCTCAGCGCAGTGCGGGCGAGGAAGGACATGGTGGGCGTGGGTGAAGGCGTTGTGGTTGTCGCGTTCAGTACTCGAGCTTTTGTCAAAGTCCAGCTGCCCGACATCGAAGTCAGCGAGATCGTCCAGACGGGATTAATGTGAAAGAAAAAGGAGGGATATTCAGAGATTGTAATGGATCAGCCTCGCATTAGGAATAAATCAAGCCATTCCTTTACAATCCGTAGGGCTTTATTCCACTCCGTCGCTCCCTCTGGTCCATAGTCGAAGTCGTTTAGCACCTTCATATTGCGCTGCACTTATCAACAACTTCTTTGTTGTCGCTGCCTTCCGCCTGCACCTGCACTCAACCTTCCACTCTTGCCAGTAATGGAGGACCTCGCCACATTCAAGGACCAGCTTGCTCTCGTAAACCTCCAGCTCGAGGCCGACCCAGGAAACGATGACCTGCTCAAGCTCCAGGCCGAGTTCCATGAACTCATCGCATTGACAGAGGCGGCGGTTGCAGCGTCCAAGCCCAAGGACAAGGGCAAGGGCAAGGAGAGGGAGAAGGAGGCTCCGAGGGAATCCACCAGCAACTGGCAGGAGCAAGGGGAGTACCGCGCCGGCATGGACTGCATGGCAAAGTACAAGGATGGCAAGTTGTGAGTTGCTCATGTGCACTTCGCCACTAACGCCCTAGCTACCCTGCCCGTATCAACCAGGTTGTTGGATCGCAGGACTCCCCGCTGTACACGATCACGTTCAAGGGCTACTCCTCGTCTACAAATGTGCCACTCTCCAGCCTGAAACCACATGACCCGACAGCACCAATCCCAACCCCACAGCCTCAGAAGCGGAGACACGACCAGCTGAGCGAGAAGGAGAAGGAGAAGAAGAAGAAAAAGGGGGAGAAGTGGATGGCGTCCCAGAAGGAGAAGGCAGATGTCGCCAAGAAGGTGCAGAACGACTGGCAGAAGTTTGGGAAGAAGGCGCAGAAGAAGGGCTATCATATCGCGGGGCTGGAGGGGAAGAGCGTGTTCCGGACGTCGGACAGTGTCCACGGTGAGCTTAATGTGGCCATTGCGTGCTGACCTCTCAGGACGAGTGGGCGTTTACAACTCGGGCAAGGGCGTCACAGAGTATCAACGACTTGGGAAGCACAAGTTCGATAAGCTCGACGAGGAATAGAGAGCGAGTAGATGGGGTTGCGGCCTGTTGTTCTTGCGTTCACCCTACAGCTTCCGCGTTACTTGTTACGCTCCTGCCATTGGGACCTCGACACAACGGACCAAACCATGGTATGCTGATCTGGGCGATGCCTTGTAATTACTAGTGCTGAGTGCAGGATAACTGCGGTATGTATGAGGTGATGATCGTGATGAAATACTCTTTGCAACGGAGACAACAAGATACATGAACGAGACGTAAAAACTATCTCCTCTAAGCATATCTCGCATGCCGTGAACGGGGCAGCCAGAAATAAACGAGGAACCGGCCGGCCTGTTGGCGCGATCGCGGCTGGGATTGTTTTTGGCAGCTTTTTGACCCCCCGGCCTGGAAGACGCAGAGCGAGGGGCTTCGAAAGCGCCGAAAGAGGCAGCGTAGTGTCTGTCGCGTCTGTCAGTGAGATCGTCAGCTCGAGTTCCACATCCCTAGGCAATGCCATTCATGCACAACTGCAGTCAGCACCAAGCCGGCGGGGTATGCCTCACCTATGCTACTGTTCACCCCAATGGTGTCATTACAGCCTACGCCTTCCAGGCGGGCGGGTACCACCGACCCTGATGGGGGTGTGGTCCTCGAGCCGGACGATGAGAGGGCGCACCTCGGCACCCTCCGCGCCACTGAGAGCAGCGTGGACAGCTTCCCGTCCAGTACCACCGTTGCCCTTGTAGACAACCACAAGAGTCATTGCCTGGTCCTGGCTCTGGCTCCGGAGCTCCTTCTCCGTCTCCGTGATCTTTGCGATCATCTTCAAAGCGGCCTGGTGCGACGCCTCAAACTCTCCTCGCTTGCCGCGCTTGAAGGTCTTGTCGGAACCACCAGAGACGGAGCCGAACATCGGGCCCTCACCGTCGCTGAACGTCAAGTAGACGTTGTTCGAGGTGCTCTGCACGCTAAGCAGGTGTGTTGCTGGCCTGTGCTTGGTAGCCCACCCGTCGCCGTTGTACTTCTCCGGCGCCAATGGTGCCCAGCGGACAGGCGCGCCGGCCTTCTTGGGCTCATATGCGCGGACGTTCGTCGAAGAAAAGCCGCGGCTTGGGAGGTTGAAGTCCAGACCGACCCGGGAGGACGAGGCCAGTGATGCCGGAGCCAGGCGGGAAGCGTTGGCTACAGTCGCGCCTGCGCGCGCGAAGTGGCGGAGAGCCATGGCCGATGAGTGGTTGAAGGTACGTTGCAGGACTACTGACGATACGGACTTTTGCTTCACGGCGACTTTGGGCTGTCCGAGGGGGAATTTTGCTTCCGCCCTCACCGTGTGGCGGATGGGTTGTCCATCGACATCATCGCGCTAATGTCCGGGGAACTTTCAGATCGTCCTGTCGAGTCCGTCCATTCCACTTCAGAACGATGTCGCTCCGCAGTCTCGCTCGTCCTATCGCTTCAGTATCGCTCGCACGAAGCGTCCGGCCGGTGGCGCTGGCTCGCCCGGTCCTGCAAAGGGCATACGCTACGCAGCCGGAGCCTCCCACTCCTCAACCTCCCAAGGGGTCCGACTCGTTCCGCGCGTCCAGTAAGGCCAAGGATCGCTCAGCAGTCGGCGTGAGTTGGGGTATATTGACTACTTTCTGACAGTAGGCATTCACATGGAAGTCGGCCGCGCTGTTCGTTGCCACTGGCGGTGCGCTCTACTGGTACTTCACCAACGAGAAGGCGAAGGTCGAGCAAAGGAGGCGTGAGTGTTGTCAGTGTGGACAAGGCTGACATTTAGGGCAAGAGCTTGAGAATTCGAGTGTCGGCCGGCCGTCGATTGGAGGACCTTTCACGCTACTTGACCACCATGGCAAGGAGTTCACTGACAAGGACCTGCTCGGCAAGTGGACTCTGATCTACTTTGGCTTCACGAACTGCCCAGACATCTGCCCGGAGGAGTTGGACAAGATGAGCAATGTCGTGGACCAGATCGACAAGGAGAAGGGGCCGATTGTGCGCCCAGTCTTTGTGTCGGTTGACCCTGCGCGCGACTCCATCCCCCAGGTTGCGAGCTATGTGTCTGAGTTCCACCCCCGTCTCGTTGGCCTCACTGGAGACTACGACAGTGTGAAGAAGGTGTGCAAGGTGTACCGCGTGTACTTCTCCACCCCTCCCGATGCCAAGGCGACTGACGACTACCTTGTCGACCACAGGTGAGTGCTATGTTCGGGTTTTTGCCGTCGCTACTGGACACGCTTCCACGTGACGATCGTCCGTCACCTCCAGTCGCACTCTCAGCGCAGTCTTCCCCTAGAAGGCATGACTGACATCAGCATCTTCTTCTACCTCATGGACCCGTTGGGCCAGTTCGTCGATGCGTTCGGCAAGTCTTCCACAGAGGAGGAGGTCACCCGGAAAACGCGCGAGGCGATTGCCAAGTGGGAAGCTGCAGGCGGCAACAAGGCGGCAGGTGTTCCCGAGTAACGGGTTGTAATTCGACGTATAGAGCTGTTGTTGCATGCATCACATCACTCATCATGCGCACGGAACGTTGTTCACTCCGCGCTCATCACCGAGCGCGGCTTCCACCCTCGCGCCACAAGCGTCGCTGCCGGCGAATTGCCACGCCGCAGCGCAGCGTGAATGCATTACGTAAACTCCGAAAACCCCGCCTCGCACCCAAACGCTGGCAACGCAAACCTTCCGCTCGAGATCGTTTTCTCGACTATATAAACACTCTCTCGTTCTCTTACACTCTCACTCGCATCCTTCGTTTCCTGCTCTTGCTCTGCGCAGTTCGGCAGGCATCGACGGACTCGGACACGGACGGCGACGGCAACGGCGCTACCGAGGCCCGGCCCTGCCCCCGCCGTGAGGAAGAGGGAGGAGTTTGATCGCCTCGTCATCTCCATCTGCATTGGCTGACAGTGCTGCGGCGCTAGCTCACCATGTTCTTTCTTGTTGGTGTTACCCTGCTTCTGATGCGCGGTACCAGTAGCTGACGCTGCATCTGACTTGTTCTCTCAACAGCGCCAGCTCACACATACCATCCTCCTCCACCCCTCGTACTTTGGCGCGCAGCTCGAAGACTATCTCCGCCAAAAGCTGTACGAGGACGTCGAAGGGACCTGCAGCGGCAAATATGGGTGAGTCTATCATACTGGAGAATGGCGTTGACGGTCTAGCTACATCATTGCTGTTGTGACGATCAACGACATTGGCGAGGGGAAGATCCTGCCCTCAACAGGACAGGCGCGCTTCCGGTGCTCGTACACTGCCGTCGTGATGAAGCCTTTCAAGGGCGAAGTCGCGGACGGCAAGGTCACGGACGTTACGAAGATGGGTCTTTTCGTGGACGTCGGCCCCCTGCAGGTGTTTGTCGCAGCAAAAGTGAGTCTCGTTTCCATCCCTTCCTTTCGTGATGAGCAAAATGCATAGGGACAACAGACCTTCGGGCGTGTTGAGTATGCCGGGAGATCTTGTAGTAATTGATCACACATTTTCTGATCCTCCTCCTGTTTTCCATCGTCTTCGAATCGAAGCTGACAAACAGAGCATGCACGCCGACATGACACTCGACTTGACTGCGTCGCCACCATGTTACCGCAGTCAGGACGAGGTGATTCAGAAGGACACGAGGGTACGGCTGGAGATACTTGGATGCCGTATCGAGGCCAACGAGATCTCAGCCATTGGAACGATCAAGAAGGACTACCTGGGCCAGATCCAGTAGACAGACAGAAGCAAAATAGTTAGAGGGGACGCGGAGATACCCCGTCATTAGTACCATGCAGAGACATGCCATGCAAATGTATTGCTACCTACTTGCGCTGTCTTTCGGTGTGTTGCTGGGCGGAGCGTGACCGAATTGGCCAAGTATGCCTTCTGGCGGCTAAGTGTTATGCGTTTGAAATGTCTCCAAAATGTTGCTCAGAATGCCATCGAAATTCGATTTATATTGACAACGCCGTGCTACGATACCTCAATTCTTCTGAGAGTTGGGGTCCTGTATGAGCATCTTCGTGGCTCTCTGGATGTGAGGTGAGACTGGCAGGACTACAGATCTTGAGTCAGGAGTGATGCTTTGAGAACGTAAACTCCTTTGTCAGCCAAGCTCAGTATCTCCTCTCATGAAGGCTTTTCTGAGGTTGTCAAGTTCATGCAATGTTACAAACCAACCTTGCCACGCCAATGCTCTTAGATTTATGGTACATCTCGGGACTTCGATCAGACAAAAGGGATGGGGCGTCAGCAGAGAAATGGCAGCGCAGTGCAGTGGTACGTATTTTGGAGTCGTATGAATACTGTTAGCCTCGTCGAAGTCGAGCGAGATACAATCAGTCCAGCGCTACATGTGAACCTTGCAGCTGATGATACTCTGTGAACTAATCTCGATACCAGCGTGCCCATGGATGACAGTCTCGTCTACGGATCGTTGCTCTCAGTCGACTGACGGACAGACTGACATCGTTGTGTGCACTCCTGCCAACGTCTCTGGTGGCGAATTGTGCCACTTCTCGCGTTTAATGTACATACTGTGTCCTCTGTTGCCACACTAACCGCAGCAGACAGCACGGCGATTCTTGTGCTGCCACTTCCAGGTCAAGAAAGGCCGGGTCTAACATTGGTGCGGCATAATGTGTAACGCCTCGAAAGCTATCGTTGTGACGGCCGATGGTGCTAGAAGCATTGCACGATGGCTTGGCGCTGGATTTGGCTTTGCGGACCTGCCAACACTGCCGTCGAGCTCTAACCACTCGTGCCAACAACAAGACCAATTGAGAAGTGTGCTGCATGCAGATGCTGTGTTACAGTACGGATGTCCGATTACTATTGTGCCATGTCTGCCGTTCTAGACCGCGACTGCTGATTGAGCCGTCGCTGCCGTCGTTCTTTTCGTTGTCCTGCCCCCCGCCCACCGTCGCTTCCAGCTGGCGTATCCTACGCACAGCCACCTTTCCCTCCCCATGCAATTCTGGTATCGTTTACTCGATCTGCACGACGCCGACCTGCGCAGGAACGAGGACACGCTCCTTGATCATCCATCCAGGCTTCTGGACGTCGACGACCTCTCCCGGCTCGGGGACGCTTCCGTCCTTGCGCTTGGGCGCGACGGCGGCGGGGATCTGGAAAGTCGCCTCGTGGAGGTTGGGGTCGAAGGCAGCGCCGAGGAGCTCGTCCATCGGCTGGATGCCGTTCAGGCGCAGAGTCTGGAGCAGGGACTTGCGGGTGAGCTCGACACCGGAGTGGAGCGCCTCAAGCGCAGAGCCGGTCTCAATGGGGGTGGGGACGTGCTTGAGAGCCGTCGAGAGGACGTCGGTGGTGCCAACGATCTCCTTTGCGAACTTGGCGATGGCAAAGTCAGAAGCCTTGACGCGCTCCTCAGCTGAGCGGCGCGAGAGCGTCTGGTAGTCTGCCCTCATGTACTGCATCTCCTTCTGCACGGGTCAGTACAGCGCCAACGACAACAACACTCACCGTCATCTCCTTGATCTTCTCCTCGAGCTCGGCAATCTTCTTGCCCGACTCGTCGGCAGCAGCAGAGTCCTTGGCGGCATCCTTGGACTCGGACTTTTCCGACTTGTCAGCCTCGGCGGAGTACTGGCGGAAGGCGGGGACGGCAGCACGCGCACACGAGGTGGTGGCTGGCCGCGCAACGACAGTGCGGAGGGACGAGGCAATAGAACGCGCGAGCATGGTGCGTGGTGTTTTGAGAGCTAGAGAGCGGAACGAAGGTGGTGGAAGTAAGAGTACGCTGACTTTGAAAAGCCGTTACCGATATGTCCGACAGGGTTATGGGTAGCCATTTAATGATCCGAGTCCTCGTGGAGGGGTTTTTCCGAGCCGCCGTTGGATCGTTGGATGAGCATGTGAGCAGAAAGTTAGATGGCGGGTGACAGCTCACACGACTCTCACAATGTACATCAATCTGAGCAAGTTGAGTACGCAGACGGCAGTACTGCTGTGCGGCAGTGCGCCGCTTGAGGCTCCCTTCTTGCATAGGCGTCCAGTATTTCAAGCTACATCTGCAAAGTCGCCGAGCGGCAGACGACGACTACCTACGCGAAGTATTACACACAATAAATACACACAAACTTCCAGCCACAACGCGGGACCAGATTTCCATCGCCCATACACAAAATCTTTTGGATGCGAGTGAATCGTCTATCTCTTTCTCAGCAATATACCCACCCACCACCAAAGTAAGTCGAGTCTCGCAAACAGCTGGTTGTGTCCGATGATGCCTTCGCACTGGGCACTGAATAATCTGAGATTACAACGCCAAATCCACTTTAGGAGAGTGGAGCGAGCCTAGAAAACTCGTGACTGAGGACACAACCAAAGCTCCAAACTGCATTATAACTGCCGCATAAGCTCTTGCTGACAGTAGATGAGCGATGATGCACCCCCAAGTAGCGGGGACATCCTCCGTCTTCTGGACACCCTGCAGACTGCAGTAGAGGCCACCGCCTCGAGCGCGAAGCCACTGCTGGCGAAAGTGAAGGCCAGCGACGAGAGCCTGGAGCTGTCAGATGGGCTGTCGCTCCTCCTCGTCCGACCGCACATGCTCCTGGCGAGCTTGCATCACCTCGTAGTGCTTGTTGGTCTGCGTCTATCCTCCTTTAGCGACCACACTCCTGCTGCGGGATCGTCTGCCGCCCTCACTCAGCCCTTCGCCGAGGGGCGCTCCCGATCAGCCCCCGACTCCTCCGCGGAGTGGGAGGACGAGCTGGCTGGAGAGCTGGCCCTCTGCCACGAGGTCATGGACAAGGTCCGTGGCATGGAGTCCAAGCTTGAGTACCAGATCAAGAAGCTCGTCGGACTCGCAGAGCAGGCTGCCAAGGCCAAGCCGGCTGCCACCGAGGACGTCGAGGAAGACCTCCTTTCTTTCCGCCCGAATCCCAACGCCATGGTCACCGAGGCCCGGGCCGAGGCCAAGAAGAAGGCCGAGTCCACCGACGACAACGATGGCGTGTACCGCCCTCCGAGAGTTGCGGCTGTTCCATACAAGGAGGAAGGGCGTGGGCGTGCCGAGCGTCGCGCTCCAGCTCTACTTTCCGAGTTCGCGCAGGGCATGGACGGCGCCCCGGCTATTCAGACGACAAGTGGTCTGTCGACACGACCAGTCTTGGCCGGCGCACACACCAACAGCTACAGCGCCAAACGCGCGGAGGAGCTGCGTCGTATTTCCGAATGGGAGGAGGACAACATGACTCGTCTTGTCACCACCAAGCGCGAGGGCAAGAGGCGCCGCGACGACGAGGAGGCACTTGCCCTTGGCTTTGGTGTCGGTGGCGCTGGCCGCGGCCGCGCACGCCGGCAGAACGGCCTCGAGGCGGAGCTGGAGGGTGTGCTCGGCGAGCGTGGGAGCAAGGGCGTGTGGGACGGAGCCAACAAGCTTGGTACGAGGGAGAGCATGGCGTCCCGAGGGAAGAGCGTCGCTGGCGCGGAGCGCAAGGGACCGAAGAAGGCTCGTTTCGAGAAGGACATCAAGCGCAAGCGTCGCGCGATCGGCCTGCCTACGAAGTAGGTCTGTCAATTTGTATTGTTGTACACCATGCATTGCATCGCATCATCCTATCTGCTGCAGATGCTACACTGATGGAACTATGCACGGTGAATCCAACATAGTGATGATCCATCTAAGGACGTTACGCGTACAGGTCTATGAATTATAGGTCATCGAAGAACCCCTTCTCCTCACCCTCGTTGATTTTCGAGCTCCCGATCTTATGCCGTCCCTTGCCTGTGTCTTTCGGGGCCTTCATGGCAACATCAGAGTCCGAATCTGAGTCCTCATCCTCGTCCTCGTCCTCGTCACCAGCCGCCGCCTCACCCATCTCAGCATCGCTGGCGTCCCCACCCTCCTCGTCGATAGCCTCTCCCTCCTCGCCGTCATCGTCCTCGAAGATGCCCTCGCAGTTTGTGAGCTTGATGCACTGGTCGTGGCTGACACTTCCGAGCCACTTTGCGTTCCTGTCCATAGCAAGCCTCTCGATGGGGTACTCGTCGTGTGTGGCGATGACACCCACTGCTGTCAGCCACTGTCTCCGGGTCAGACTCACAGAAAGAGTTCGGTTGGATCTGGATGACACGGACCATGCCGTCCTCACTACCGGTTGCGACAATGTCGTCTGTCAACGCAACCACGGCATCCACACTCGCCGGGTGACCGACCAGACGGTCGACACTGTCACTCCAGCCCTTTGTCCTGTCCCAGATCGACAGGACACCCAGTCCCTGTCCGACCACGAACTTGCTCGTCCCCTTGATCTGGGCGATAGACAGCAGCTCGTCATCCTGGTCGTCGCTCATGTGTGTTGGCTGTGCCTTCGATGAGCGGACGTCAATGACACTAAGGTGGCCATCACCCGAAGTCGTGACCAGCTGCTTCTTGTCCTCGAAGTAGGTGAAGTCGGAGATGTAGTCCCAGTGCTGGTTGTAGCTCCTGATCGCGTCTCCCGGTTTCCTCGAGTCCCAGAACTACTGTAAGCCACGCGCACTAGTGCACCCACCTTGATCAATCCATTGTCGTCTCCACTAGCGACGAGCTGTTCGTTGACACAGCAGATCCGGTTCACCGGGCTGTCGTGCGCGGCGTCGTGTTCCCGCACAACTGTACCCATAGACGCGTCAAGGCGGCTTTCGTCAGCACAACATGTTTAATCATACCCACTATACGCTGCCGTTCTTCCCGCCCATCCAGAGACCAGACCCATCCTTCTCCACGTCCAGGGCACGTGCGGTGCGCTTCGTGGGCCGCACGCTCCAGCCACGAGACGCCTCGCCCGTCTCATCGTCGTACTGCCAGCACTTGACCTCGCCGGTCAGCAATGCCGCATACAGCGCCGGCTGAGTGGGGTGGAACTTGAGGTCGAAGGGCTGGTTCTTGAGCTTGATGTCGGGCATGGTGCTCGCTGGTTGGGATCGGTTGCTGCTCAAGATTCACCTCCACCGCAACTTTTGCTCGATACACACATGAAGCCTTCCCACGGTAGGGCACATCAATCGATCCGGACTTCTCCGTGAATCGAACGCAACACCTCCACCACTGGTAGCCCACTTTCCCACGGTGCTGACATGGCAGTTGGTGACGGTTCCGAGTCGGGCATCTGGTCGACATGGAAAGTGTCAGACGAGCAGCATTAGCGGCTCATCAGCTCGTCACCTATCCATTCCTGGGCAACCAACGCTTGACGATTGTTCGAAGCAACGTGGTCCGTTGAACACTCGATATGGACAAGAACGGCACCTCTGGAGGCTCGAAGAGCAGGTCGCAGTCCGCCTCTGCGACTGCGTCTCGCTCAAACTCTCGCCCAGCCACACGGCCGTCGTCGCCGGATGGCGCAGCGCGCACCAAGCCCACTTCGCTTACCATTGTCATCAAGCTTGGTGAGCAAGGCTGAGTACCTATCTGACATTGCAGGCACCTCTTCCATCGTTGCGCCCAAGCCGCCATATCCGCCACGCCTGCAGCTGCTCAGCTCGATCGTCGAGACGGTGGTTCAGCTCCGCTCGCTGGGGCACCGTGTGGTCCTTGTCTCATCTGGTGCTATCGGTGTTGGCCTCCGCCACATGGGTCTCAAGACCCGCGGCAAGGGCTTGAGCAGGAAACAAGCCCTTGCAGCTATCGGACAGGGCCAGCTCATTGCGCTGTGGGATAATCTCTTCGCTCAGCTGGACCAGCCTATCGCGCAGATCCTGCTTACTCGCGCGGACATCAGCGACGTACGCAACACGTGCCTAAGGCGAGGCTGACCCCAGCGTACACGGTACCTGAACGCCCAGAACACGTTCAACGAGCTGCTGTCAATGAACGTTGTACCGATCGTCAACGAGAACGACACGGTGTCTGTGTCTGTGAGTGCAATTTCTCGGGCCACGGCTCGGTCTCTGTCTGACGCTGTGTAGGAAATCAAGTTTGGCGATAACGACACACTGAGTGCGATCTCTGCGAGCATCGTGCACGCGGACTACCTCTTCCTCCTGACGGATGTGGACTGTCTGTACTCGGACAACCCGCGGTCTAATCCGGATGCGACAGCGGTCCGTGTGGTGCGCGACATCACAGAAGTCCGCAAACAAGGTGTGTAGCAGTTCGGCTCAGCGCACGGCCCGCGTCGCCCTTATCTGACTCGCAGTGTCTGTTGCCACACTCGGCACGTCCCTCGGAACAGGCGGCATGTCGACCAAGCTGATCGCGGCCGAGCTCGCAACCGCAGCAGGCGTCACGACCGTGGTCATGAACAGTGTCAAAGTGACGGACATCTTTGACATTATTGCAGACGGGTGTGGTCCATCTCGCGCTGAGAAGGATGTTTCCAGTTTGTTCGAAGGCCCGTTGTGTACCCGTTTCCTGCGCCATCAGAGGGCATTGAAGGAGTGAGCTAGATCGGCGGGAGCCAGACTAACCCCAGCCGCAAGTGGTGGATTGCGCACGGCCTCAACACTGCAGGCACAGTCGTGGTCGACGAGGGAGCTTATCGTGCTGTCGGGCGGCGCGAATCAGGAGGGCGCCTGCTTCCTGCCGGTGTTGTGCGCGTCGAGGGCCCCTTCGCATCGCATCAGGCCGTGCGCATCGTCGTGCGCAGGAAACGGCGCTTCCCCCCGCCCCCACTCATTACCGAACCTATCTCTGAAGCGCCCACGCCTGCGCGCCTCAACCACTCCCCTACACACCCTGTCGACACCGACCACCTTGCATCGCCAGCGAAGCTGAAGCACCCGCTCGCACAAACCCGCATTGCGGAGAGCAGTGCCGAGTCCTCTCCCGACACTGCGCCGGAACCGGGAACTCCGCACATCCAGCCAGCGCTGAGCCTGTCATCGTCCGTGGCATCCCTCGACCCTCTGTCGCGCACTGTTCCCAGCTCGCCAGCTATACGCGCGGTCACCGACCACCTTTCCACGACCAGCATCACAGCCGAGTTGTTGACGTCCTCACACGAGAACGACGAGTGGGAAGAGGTAGAGGTTGGCAAGGGATTGGCGCAGTACAACTCGCTCGAGATTGACCGCATCAAGGGGATGAAGAGGTGGGTCGCTTGGCAGATGGTAGAGCTAACGACAGTTCTCATATCGAGCAGGTGCTGGGTTACTCTGAGAGCGAGCACGTCGTAGAGTCCATCGCGTTGCTATAGATGCATTGTACCATAGCAAGTCCTTATCCTTGACAGGCAGCCGCCACAGACGTCGTCAGGCCTCTGATTCTGTGAACAATGGCCGCAAAATGATCTAGGCGCCGGAGTGCGGCTTTCTATCTCCGGTGCCCACCTGAGAGCGGAAACCCATCGCATCGCCATCACGACTTCCGTGAGCATGCACGGCAGCTATAGCAGTGAGCTCGACTGTCCATGCGTCTGCAGAGGAGCCATTCGAGATGCATTGGTTCATCTGGGTGGACCGAAGGCCCCAATATGCAGCTCACGTGACGTCGTCGGCAAGCGCGGCCCGAGGATGAACCGAGGCACAGGGGACATTGGGATCACGCTGTGCACCGCTGGGCATTTGTCTCTTGTCGTCCATCTCGTCCATCACACTCGACGCCGGGCTCCATCTCTCTCTCTCTCCGTCGCCTGCAAGTGACGACGCCGCCTCGAAACCATGGAGATATACATCCCCCCACCGACCTACTACCCCCGGCTGCCGCCGCCGCGGCCTGTGCTCCCTACCGTCCCCGTCGTGCCATGTCCGGATCTGCCAGACGTGCTCCACGCCCCAGAGGGACCGTACACTCTGGCAACCGGCGTGTTTCCGGAAGTCGAACAGCCCGGACCCCTCCCGATGGAGCAGGCGCGACCTGGAGTCCCCGGCGGGCCGAACGGTGTCTTTACCGGCAATCCTCTCATCGGCGCCGCGGGCTTTGGCATGTCCGGCCCGGCATTCGTGCCACTGCCGCCGCTGTCCAGTCCGAACATCTACGCCGTGAGCGCGAGCTCGACACTGGTGAACGGGCAGTGGCAGCCGAACCACCCGTGCCGCATGGCCTTTGCGGACGTGTGGTATCCTTCCCGCGTGGGCGGGAAGGAGAGCTCTTTCGGCGCACTGGTGCGTCTCGGACTGGGCAAGAAGGCAGTCGAGACGCCAGCTCTCGAGAAGCAGGAGGCGCCTCCGCTGAATGTTTACGACGACGAGTACTCCGACAGCGAGGAGGAGGACGAGGATGACGGGCCTACCCCGGCAGTGACGCAGCACGCTCCACTCCCCGGTGCTCAGGGGAAGCAGTTCGGCAAGCCAGTCAAGGGCGCAAAGAAGGAGAAGAAGAGTGCCGACAAGAGTTTATCGTCGAGCAGGGGTGGTATTATTACCCGCGTGTCGCCGAACCTCAATCTTGGCAGTATCATGGACGAGAAGGGCAAGAACGGGGCTGAGCGTGTGCGCTGGGCGTTCTGGAACATGGGGAGGCTGTTTGTCTGGGCAGAGGAAGGTGGTGTGACTGTAGGTCATGGTGTGGGAACGGCAGCTGACGGCAGGATAACCTCGCGACAGTGGTGTTCCAGAGCGCGCCGACTGCTCACGCTATCTCGCATTTGACTGTTGGGCCAGAGCGGCAGGACATTGTCGTGGGACTGGAGACGGGTGATCTGGTGTACATCGATTTCATCAACGACCGCATGGAGCGCTTCAACGTCGGGGTGAGTCACTGTCTGATGGCAAGGCTGATATTTAGGGCAAGATTATCAAGTCGCCCGTGGCGTCCATCAACTTTGACCCTCGTGGTGGGGACCGCTTCCTCGTGCTGTTCGCGGACAACACCATTGCGCAGTACTGCCTGTTTGCAGAGGACCCATCCGATGCTGCGGTCGCGATTATCACTGCGTCCCCACGGCCGTGGACCACAGTCTTTGAGCAAGCGCAGATCAATGAAGCTGTGGCGGCCTCAGAGGCTGATGCCGCCGCGCGCAATAACCCGGATGAGCCATCCACCCCTGTCAACGGCGGGCGTCACCGCAATGCGTCTATCTCTGGCCTCCCAGGGAAGACGCGCGACCGCCGGCCTTTCATGGACAAAGTCATCGAGTGGAAGAACGAGGAGTGGAACATCCCCGCCAGCGAGCGCAACGAGAAGAAGGGCGAGACTCCAAAGTACTTGTGGGCAGGGAAGAACCCCCTGGCTGTGTCGCGGCTGGGCACGTCGTCACCAATCACTGGTAGGTTTTAGTGGTGCATCACAGCTAACCGCAGCGATGGCGTACTCCCCAGATGGGCGCTGGTTGGCGATCACAACCCGCGAGGGTATCCTCCGCCTCATCGAGACCGAGGAGGGCCGCGTAACCGACGCATTCCAGAGCTACTTTGCTGCATTGAAATGCGTGAGTCGCAAACTGGTGATCCCGCTGATGACAGGTTGCATGGTCGCCTGATTCGCGCTTTGTTGCCGTTGGTGGCATGGACGACCTCGTGACTATCTACTCTGCGCGCGAGTCTCGAGTCGTCGCACGGTGCCAGGGCCACACTGGGTTTGTGACGTGCATCGCCTTTGACCCAACCATGCGATCCGAGGGACGAGGGTACCGCTTCGGCAGCGTGGGCGAGGACGGCAAGCTTCTGCTATGGGATTTCTCCGCTGCTGCCCTTCGCAAGCCGCGGCACCACCACTCGAACTCCGCTCACTTCCGCTCGCAGGGCAATGGGCCGGGTTCAAGCGCGTCGCTTACGCTGTTCGGAGACGTCGAGGGCGCACACTACCACCCGGCACCGTCAAAGTCTGACGTCGCGCTCCTGCAGCCGGTGCTCGCCCGCGTTGTTGAGGGTAATCTCATGACCAGCCTGCACATGGGTCCCAAGACCATCACGACAGTGTCCCGCGCAGGCAGCATCAAGTTCTGGACCCGTCCCCCACGGCAGCCTCGCAAGCGTGGCCGCGACAAGAAGAAGGAACACTAGTCTTGCCTCGTTGTACGTGTTGTAGAAATGGATTACATCCCTCGCTGCATGGTTGTACATCACTCGTCCTCCTCGTACTGCCGCCACACGCCCATTCCCGCGAGGTTGCGGAGCATCTCGCCCTCTTCCTCTTCCCGGCGCTTTTCACGCTCGAGCTCGACCTTGTTCCGCTTGATGCCCTTCCGACGCAGCGGGGTCTCCTGTGCTCGGGCTTGCACTGATGCCGAGTCGGGTACGAGGTGAAGCAGCTGCGGAGGCACGACGGTGTTCCGTGGCGTCGAACGCGGTGGCCGTCCTCGCTTCTTCGGCAGGCTAGACGGCGGCGGCTGCGCTGGTGCCGCGACTGGCGGTAGCGGCGGGAGAGGTATACTAGGAAGCGCTCCTTTCTGCTGTTAGCGGGTTCATCAACGCCGGCCTAGAGCTACACCACTCACCTCCTTGTAGTTTCGCAGCGCGTCGTCGAGGTACGCTCTGACTTGCGCAATAGCCTGTAGTCCCACCTCTCTGTCTTCCCCGACCTCCGCTAGCTCCGCCTCCTTGCTTTCCAGGTCTGCCTTGACCTCGTCCCGCGCCTGCTGAGTGCGCACGAGGACATCAGCCAGCACCTTGGCACGCACCCTCGCGCCCTCGATCGCCGTGCTTGCGCGGTGCAGCTGCGCATCGTAACCCCTATCGGTTGGCTGCGCCGACGCTCCAGGGTTCAGCTTTGCAGCCTCGATTTCCGCCTCCTTCGCGGCGATGGCAGCACGAGTGGCTGCGATATCCGCCTCGAGCGCCGCGCGGGCGACGCCGAACGGGTCGAACGTTCTTGATGAAGTAGGACCCGACGTAATGGGCACGACTAAGCCGTGCAAGAAGTCTGAGGCAGTGGCTGTCGAGTCGTCCGAGACGAGGGCATCGAGCTGGTTGAGCGACTCGAGGGAGAACGACGCAAGGGTCGTGTCCACTGCCGCTGACGCTAACTCGCGCAGCGTAGACTGTGCAATGTCGTGCTCGTCGTGCATGGGCTCCATTGTCGCAATGATGCGCCGCAGGCGGTCGTTCTCGGCCCGCAGAGAAGCCTTCGCGTGGCCTAGGGCTGCGTAGGAGTCGTGCGCGTGCCGGTCGTACTCGTCTCGCATGGGTGAGGCATCCCTATTGTCGGCGTGTGTCTCTTCTGCATCGGCGTGGGCATGCGCATCAGCATGGGCTTGAGCTTGCGCATGGGCTTGAGCCTGCTCTGCCTGCGCCTCGGCTTCGGCGTGCTCTGCGGCCGCAGCTACTGCTGCGACTGCCGCCTCGTTGGCCGCTTGGTTGTCAGCATCGGCGTCGATGTCGACGTCCACATCAGACCCGAGGCCAGGGTGGATGAGCGAGTTGGGGAGGAAGTGGTCGTCGCCAGTGAAGAGCTGGGACAGCGCCGAGGGCAGCGGGTCTGGTGCTGGATCGGACATGGCGGAGTGGGCGGAGAGATGGAGGCAAGTGTCAACAACAACAAAAGTAGGACGGGGTGCTTATTTGGGTCCGCCGTTAGGCTGTGGTGGTGAGGACGTCGCCTGGTGTCGCGAGCTGCTATGCATGTGGTGACACGATCAATGTTGCAGTCGACGAGCATGGAGCATGCTGCGCTTTAGATAGTCGTCAGACATGCACAAGAATGATCGCGGTCGGTATCTTTATGACGGTAGCAGCCGACCTCGCGATCGCGCCCGTTGCCACAATGACGCTTCGTCCACCGCTCACGCTCTCTCAACCCGCCAATGTCCAAGCCGAGGATCGCAGTCATCGGCGGCGGCCTCACTGGCCTCACCGCCGCATATAGGCTGGCGCAGACCTCTGCCGCGCACGTCGTCCTCCTGGACGCAGGACGCACCCCCGGCGGCTGGGCACAGACGCACCGCGTACCCGTCGGTTTCCAACGGGACGGACAGAACTATGAAGGCGAGGTCATCGTCGAGGCGGGACCGAGAAGTATCAGGCCACGAGGTAGTCTCGGCGCGCCCGCTATGCTCAAGCTCGTATGTCTGCATCTCTACTTCGCTCACACCAGATCATGGACATCGGCCTCCAGGACAACATTGTGTCAATCGCGCACTCTCACCCGGCAGCGCAGAACCGTTACCTCCTTGATACAGAAGCAATGGCACTGTCGCGAGTCAACTCCTCGCCATTGGCACTGCTGGACCCGCGTACGCCGAAGGCTATGCGCAACCTTATGCTTGCGTTTGCGCGAGAGCCGTTTAGAGGAAGAAACCGGCCAGTAGAGGACGAGAGCGTCGCTCAGTTCTTCACGCGCCGCTTTGGAGCTGGCGTCGCGCAGACGGCCTCAGCATTTGTGCATGGTATCTTTGCTGCTGATCCTGCGAAGCTGTCGCTGCGCTCGGCCTTCGCACTCCTCGATAGCGCAGAGGAGCGGTATGGCAGCGTCGTTATGGGAATGTTGCGAGGACCGAGGAGCAAGGAGTACAATGACGCAGAGAAGGCAGGCTGGGCTATGTGCGGAGAGTTGGGGAAGCAGAGGAAAGACTGGAGCATGTACGCGCTCAAGGGAGGGATGGCGACACTGCCGAATGGCATCGCGGCATCGGCGGAGGCCGCAGGCGTTGTGACCCGTGCCAACGCCACAGTGGAGCGATTGACTCCAACAGATAACGGTGTACAGGTATGTCTTCTGTGTGGCATTGCTAACAATAGGTGACAATAGCTGGAGGGCAGACGGTTGACGTCGACCATGTCGTTGCGGCCATCCCTTCGAGCAAGCTGTCAGGGCTAATCGCTGCGCCGTTGCCACATCTGACGACCAACCAGAGCACGACTGTCGGTGTCGTCAATGTTATCATTCCCCTGCCGCCGTCACAAGTGCACCCCGACGGCTTCGGTTACCTCATCCCCCGTGGCACACCTGGCTCATCTCCCGAGGGCGTCCTCGGCGTCGTCTTTGACTCCACTGCCCTCCCAGGCATCGGCGACGACCTGGAGGGCCAGGTGACCAAGCTCACCCTGATGATGGGCGGGCCATACTGGTCCTCATATGACAGCGGCAATGGCTCACCTCTGGCTCTCCCTGCCAGCGGAGAGGAGCTCGCCGAGCCTGCCATTGCTCACCTGCACCGTGTGTTCCCCCACCTCAAGGCCGAGAACGTTCCTATGCTCGTCGTGCCGCCTCACCTGAATCGCGACTGCATCCCAACATACGCACCAGGACACGCAGCGCGGCTGAAGGAGCTGCACGAGGCGATGTCTACTGGTCCGTGGCGCGGACGCTTGTCTGTGGCAGGCTCAGCGTACGGCGGGCCGAGTGTCAATGACTGTGTGTACTCTGGTGAACTCATCGCACACGGCCTGGCACCTGTAGGCGCAGAAGCACTGCAGGCCACTACCGGTCTGGAGAGATGGCAGTAGAACAAACAACTATGCATTGCACCACCATTCTATATCTCGACCGTACCATGTGTCCCAGCGTCACTACCCGCCGGCGAAGAGGTCGCGTGTGCGTGCCTGATATTTTCGGGCTCCTACTCCGAAATGTCGAAATATCCTCAACAACACCACCTCTCTCTCAGCGACCATGGACGCCGGAGACGCAGCACCCGCGCTGGCGGTGCGGCATGCGCCGAGCTTCCAACGGGCTCTGCTGGTGAGCTTTGATGTCCCGCTGTCTCGCGAAGCGCCCTTGCTAATCCCAGTCTGGCGCAGCGTCCGGCCTCGCTGTCGACCTCATGTTCTTCCCCCTTGATACAGTCAAGACGCGTATCCAGAGCGCGAACGGGTTCTGGGCGAGCGGCGGGTTTAGGGGCGTGTACAGCGGTGTTGGTAGCGTTGGACTGGGTAGTGCGCCCGGAGGTGAGTGCGACATGTGTGGTGCTTGCAGAGCTAGGACGGGTTCTGTGGAGCCACCCCACGCAAGGCAGCTACTACGATTCTCTGATCCAGCTGACACCAGCCGCGGCCTTTTTCGTCACATACGAGGAGCTCAAGCTCCACGTCCCCAAGTTCACCGACTCACCTGGGCTCACTCACATGATCTCCGCGTCAGGAGGCGAGTTCGTGAGTTGCTCCCTCACACCTGCGCTGACGCCAGGTCTCATGTCTCATCCGCGTGCCCACTGAGGTAGTCAAGTCGCGCACACAGACCGGCGCGTATGGCGTCGGCGGCTCGTCCTGGCAATCGGCCGTCAACACCCTCCGCCACGAGGGCCTGCGGGGGTTCTACCGCGGCTTTGGCATCACCATCGCCCGTGAGATCCCGTTCACGTCTATCCAGTTCCCGCTCTACGAGTGGCTGAAGAGGCGCTACTCTGCGGCGTACCTCTCTGGTCGGAGGCCAAACTCTGCCGAGGCGGCAGTTTGTGGCTCCATGGCTGGTGCGTTTGCCGCAGCCGTGACTACCCCTCTCGACGTCGTCAAGACACGAGTAATGCTCGAGGCACGAGGCGTCGACGGTGTGGTGAGGAATCCCAGCGTGCTCAGCTTTCCCAGCCGGCTGGTGACTATCGTCAAGGCTGAGGGTCTGAGTGCGCTGTTTTCCGGATGGGTTCCGCGTACAATCGCGATCGGCGCGGGTGGGGCGGTCTTCCTGGGCATTTACGACTTTTGCGTCAATGTGGGCAGGACGCAGGACGAATAGAGTATAGATATGCATTGGTTCGATATCTGTATCTTATGTCTAGAGCTACGGCCTATCGGAGGGCCTTGACAAACTCGGCCTCGAGCTTGTTCACCTCGGCTTTGAAGGCGTCAACCTCACGCCAGCAGTCGAGAGGGCGGGTGGGTTTGTCGCTGCTGTCAGCAACGAGCCAGTAATAAGAAAGGCGAGGGCAAAGCGACAAGGGTCGCAAAGCTGACGTCGACACAAGAGAGCCCGCACAACGCAAGTCATGGCTCGACCGCCTCTCACTCTGCCCTATCATCCACTCACTTGTAGCACTTAACCACCTCCTCCCTTGCACGGCGAATGTCGTCGCTCTCCTTGTTCTTCTTGTCCTCAACCATACGCTGCACCTTCTCCTTAACCTCCTCAATGTCGCGGCCGAGCGCATCAGAGCTCATGCCGGGCTTCTCGCGGTCGAGGTTCTCCTTCTCGAGCGCGGCAGTGATGGAACCGAGGATCTCAGCCTCCTTTTGCCTGAGGGCCGCGGACTCGTTCGCGAGCTTCTGACGCACAAGGTCATCGGTCGACTTGGCACCTGAAGAGGAGGGGTGCGCCAGTCGCTGCAGGAGGGAGGGAGAGAACTGCCGTCAGCTTGCACAGAAAGGCGCGGAGGGTCGCGGGAGCGGGCACTAGCAGAAGAGGCTCAGAAACCCGCACACCGTAAATCACGCCGTGCTCACCTCAACCGACGTGCCCTCCGATGGCGCGTGGACGACGTGCTCCGTTGCAGGGGATGACTGTGCCGCGCCCATGGTGATTGTGGTGGTGAGCTCGCTGAGGTAGTCGCGGAAGTCGCGGATGTCTTCGGCTGTCGACTTCAGATTTGCTTCCGTCGGTCCGTTGTCCGTTGATCGTCGCCGATTTCGTCATGGCAACCTGTAGTGATGGATGCAACTCGAGCTGGAAACTATGCATAGTAATGTACAATGGAGGAGAACTAGAACTGGACACGACGCTTGCGGGCAGTGAACTTGGAATCTCGTGGAACGCTGGTTGTTAGAATGTTGGATAGAGCGAACCCACCCCTCCTTCCCCCGAGTGCGGTACAGGTCCTTCTTCTTGAGGATCCACTCCTTGGCAGTGATGTCCTTCTTGCCCTTCTTCCCGCCCTTGCGGCCTGTCTCGCGCCGCCTGCGCCTCTCGTTGGCGATTGCCTCGCGCTTGCGGGAGACGTCCACCTCGTCCACGGCCTCCCCATCGATGCCCTTCGGGATCTCCTGCTGGCCGACCATCAGGCAGAGGTACATCTTACGAGCCTTCTTCGAGTTCGGGTAGTCAACAACGATACCACCGCCAAAACCTGCACGCTGCGCACACGTCGTGATCAGCTGCACCTGGTCGTCACTGTTCGGGTAGAACTGGAACACGGCGCGAGAGGGGTTCTTGAGCGCAGAGTGGAGGGTAGTGAAGAAGCGCGTCAGGCGTTGCGGGGGCGAGTGGCTCGAGTCGTCGGCGTTCATAAGCCACTGCAGCACAGAGATGGAGATCGCGCCGTCAAATGTACCAGGGCGGAAGCCGAAGCCCTGTCCAATATCCTGGAGGAAGAGATCGCCTTCGACCTCGCGCTCGAGAGCTACCTCTGCCTGTCAGCGTGCTCCGATTTCAACACGAACCCAGCATGCTCGGGGCAATGTCCACGCCAACCCAAATGTGTCCGTCCTCGTCTAGCAGCTCCCCGCTCAGGCCACTGCCGCATCCGATGTCAAGGACGTAGGCAGACTCGTCTTGTGGCAGGGCAAGAAGCTCCAGTGCACGGTCGGTCATCTGCGCTTGAATGTTCTGCACACGGGTGCTGCGGTCAGCGCGTCCTCCCAGGAAGTGACAGCTCCTACTCACTTTCCCGTGTACTTCTTCGCCTCAGTGTCGCCATAGAACTGTCGTCAGCATGGTCATGGCCCTCCCTCCTACCAGCTGAGGCGGCGCGATCTCTTCAGGTCGAGACATGGTGGAGATATCAGGCTGGGGTTGGGAGGTGTCCTATCGGTTAACTTCCAGTTCTTGCAGTGAACGCTTCGTGATGTATCCGTGTTCTCGGCCGTCTACTTTGTTCGCTCCAGCTCGTCGCGGCCTGATGTGAATGAGATTGCAGTCAACTTCTGCAGGTATCGATTTCTGGTGCGTCTGGTGGCAAGGCCGGAAATCTCAAAATCAATATCGACCGCAACCACGCGAGAGCCGCGTGACCGGTCTTTATGTAATCCTCCCCGGTAGCCTGGACGCGCAACCGTCACTCACTCATGTCATCGACGAGCCTCAGCATCCACAGCTCAACTTCCAACTCCCTCCCGACCCCAACACCTGCAGCGACACACTCTGCAGCATGGAGTGCTCATTCGGTATCACAGGTGAGTTGAGCTGCGTTTCGCTGCTGCGATTAAGCTGACGCATGCTCCTCTCGTCTATGTCGCTCGACCTATCGTTACATTACTCGCATCCCCTCTCCAGGCAAGGACTTTGTCCTCCTCGCCTCAGACATGACGGCAGGACGCTCGATCCTGCAGTTCAAGTCCGACGAGAACAAGATCAAGGTCCTCGGCCCCAACCTCGCAATGGCGTACGGCGGCGAGCCAGGCGACACCAACAACTTTGCCGACTTTGTCGACCGTAACATGCGTCTCTACCACATCCGGCACAACCAGGCGCTCCTCCCACATGCCGCGAGCGCGTGGATCAGGCGCACACTTGCCGACTCGATCCGTTCGCGCCGCCCGTACGCGGTCAACCTCCTCCTCGCGGGCGTGGACATCACCGACGACTCCCCTCACCTCTACTGGATGGACTACCTCGGCACGAAGGCTGTCGTCCCATATGCCGCGCACGGGATGGGACAGATGGTCGCGCTGTCGACGATGGACAAGTGGTGGAATGAGGGATGTTCGCGCGAAGACGCGGTCGAGGTGCTGCGCAAGTGCATTAACGAGGTCAACATTCGTGAGTTCCGGGGATTGGCAGTGGGCGAGAGCTGTGGCTGACTTCAGGCTTGACTATCAAGTTCGAGTTCAACTGTATCCTGATCGACAAGAACGGCGTGCACAACATCAACCTCAAGTCCACAGAGCCGTTCGCAGAGCTGGAGGCGGAGGAGGCAGAGCGCGAGCGTGTCAAGGCGGAGCGTGAGGCCGCAGAGGCAGAGGCAGCGGCGGCAGCAGCATCCACAACGGAGGCAGCCCCGGCTGTGACTGCGTCGGCGTAGTGCTAGCATAGATAGAGGCAGAAGCATGTATGATACCAGGGCATGGGGGAGTCGGCGGCGAAGTCGGCAGACGAGGTGGTGGTGGTCGTCGTGATGCAGTCTCCCACGGTGGCAGCACCGGCAACGAGGCAACTGTTGACATTGGTCCAGGCGAGATCCACCGTCGCCCAATGTTCAGAAGCGCAGGCGCAAGAGTCCTACGACCGCCGTTGAGCGCACAGCGCGCATGGGCGCGGCGGCATGTCTCTTCAGCTCCGCAGGCGAAGCCCGACTCGACTCCCGAAGCCGAGAGCGCCGCGAGCACAGCAGGCAGTGCGCCTCACCCACCACCACCAACGGCATCTCCATTCCCGGACCTGGACGCGCTGAAGAACGACACCCCGCCCACAGCGCAGGAGACAGAGGACAAGATCAAGGCGTATGTCGCGTCGCTGACCGAGGTGCCTATCGCTCTCGGCCCGCCAACGACCATCGCGGAGCCAGAGCCGGAGCCATTGCCAGAGTCTGCCAGCAAGGTGACCGACCCAGAGCACCCTCCAAGGGCCGAAGCGAGCGCAGAGACCTCAACCGCGCCGACCGACACCTCAGACTTTGCATTCACATCCTCAGACGGCGTGTCCGATGCCGATACTACTTCGTCAACCTCAGCCTCTACCAGGACCACTGCCACGCCATCCTCCACCGGCCCGAAATCGCCCAGCTCACCTCCCTCGTCCGACTTTGCGAGCTTTCAGCCCCCATCGCAGGAGGAGTGGGAGCAGAAGTACGCCGAGCTCCGGGACGCGTACTATGCGCGCATGTCCTCCCTCCGCGCCGCAACTGAACGGCGAACACGCGACGCCCTCCAGGCCGCGGCAGTGGCCGTTTCCGTCGTAGGCCTAAAGGTGAACGAGGCGACGGGCTATCGTGAGGTCGAGCGCCTCAAGGCAGCAGTGAAGGAGAGGGGTGGGTTGTATCACCAGAACACCGCTAACGGCAGAACAAGAGATCTCTGCCCACCGCGCGGCGGTCAAGGCAGCAAAGCAAGCCTACGAGGAGGCAGTGGCGCACCTCTCCAGCACCCAGAGCAACGTCAACTCTCTGCTTGAGCGGAAGCACTCGTGGTCCGACGCGGACGTCGCGCGCTTCACCCAGCTCGTGAGGGCTGACCATGCTTCGCGCGCAGCTGTGGCCAGCACGAGCGAGGAGCTCAAGGCGGCAGAGGGGAGCGTGGACCGCTCGTTCTCGGCGCTGATGCAGGCGATTCTGGAGCGATACCACGAGGAACAGGTATGGAGCGACAAGATCCGCTCAGTCTCGACGTGGGCGCAGATCGCGGCGCTGGTTGCGAACTTGGTCGTGTTTGTTGGTGCTATTGCCTTTATCGAGCCGTGGAAGCGGAGGCGGCTAGTCGAGGGGTTGGAGGAGCGCGTGGCGGGGATGATGGACCGGGTGGAGGGGGAGATCCGCGTGCTGGGGGGGAGTGTGGCTGCGCTAGCGGCGGAACGGGGGCTGGAGCGGGGCGTGAAGGGGGAAGGGGAGGGGTTGCCCGAGGAGTATATGCCTGCTGAGTTAGCAGAGGTGACTACCTTGCCTGGAGGAGAAGGTGTCGCCGACACCATCCCCGAGAGTGTCGAGGTGGTCGCTGGGGATGGCGACGAGTATGTCGATGTGGCAGGTCCGACGACACCTGAGCCTATCGTCGAATCCATCCTGCCACCAGCAACCCCGCTCGACGCTCTCGCCGCTGCCTCGCCCGAGTCAACGAAGCAAGCCCTCCGCTGGGTCAACGAGCAGCTCGGGCACATCGCCCCGCCCAGCCCTGAGCGCGACCTCGGCGCTGTGGCTGTGGCTGGCGCACTGGGCGGCGTGCTCGTCGTCGGCCTCGCCACGGCAATCAGGAGCATCGCGAAGGGTTAGTAGACATAGTTAGACACATAGCATTGCATGGAGGGGTGCACTCTACCACTACTACGCGATTAGAAGTCCTGCCGTCAGCGTGGCTCTCATCATGACGAGTCGTGGTTGATCACACGACCAGCGGTATGCGTCGCGCCACTCACCGTTACGCGTCCGCCGAACTGCCAGTCGGCATTGCCCGCAACGAAGGGGTCGCGCTTTGGCCCGCCGACTTCTCCTGTCTTCGGGTTTGTGTCGCCCTCAAACTCGGCCTTGGGGCCCTTCCGCAGGTCTGGCGTTAGCGCGCCGAGGATCGGAACGGCACATCGAAGCTCGCCGCACTCAGCGTCGAGGTCTCTCACAGCTCACCCCCACTCGAGCAGTACGGGGCATCACTAGCTCATGCACACCACCGCAGCAACGACGACGACTTCCTTTTCAACAGAGAATCCGTTGAGACTGCATCTCGACTGCTCCGGCTCTCCACCCCTCCTCCGCCCCCCCCCCCACTCGGACACACTCCTCTCCGCCGCTTGCTGTACACGGCCGCACTCACCAGGATGCTCCAACGCCTGCACAGCCTCATCAAACTCCTTAGCATCAGCAGTAGGCGGCGCAACCGCCGCCTCCCGCTGCAGCCTCTCAAACTCGGCCTGGTCCTCAGCCGGAAGGGGCGGTGGCGACGCCCGGCGGAAGTCCTTCCTCAACCCCGAGGTAGAGGACAGCGCGCGCGCGGCATGCGCTGTGCGCATTGCCCCTTGTGGGCGGGCCTGTGTCCGTGCCAGTGTGCCGGTGGCAGTCGCGAGGCGCGAGGTGAGGCGGAACATGGTGTTGTGATGATGAGTTGGAGAGGGAGAGTGGGGAAAATTCGGGGTAATCGTCGGTACGGCGGTGTTGGTGTTGTGCGGATCTGGCCGACGTCATGTCGCACGCGCTTATGGCGGCCCCATCGTCGTCTACACCTTTTGAGGCGTGCATTAGAATATGTTTGTACGCATCAAGGAAGCTGACTGGTTGATCTTGCTACTGACTGCTCTGTGCTCTGCCGTACGGAGCCATGCACCCCGCATGGCTGATCTCGCCGCCTCGCGCACTCGCTGCGCTCGGCGCTCGCGGCTAATCCCATATCATACATTAAACTAGCTAGCTAGACACCTAGTTAGCGAAGGCGTTGATCCCGGTGATCGCCTTGCCGAGGATAAGCGTGTGGACGTCGTACGTGCCCTCGTAAGTGTTGCAGATCTGGAGGTTTGCCTCGTGACGACCAACGTGGTACTCGTCCGAGCAGGCGTTGCCGCCAAAGATGTCGAGGAGCGCACGAACCTGGGCAAGCGCGTTGCCACAGTTGTTGCGCTTCATCATGGACACCATGTCGGGGCACCACTCGCCGCTCTCCTTGAGACGGCCGAGCTGGAGGGAGCCGAGGAGACCCAGAGTGGCGACCGAGGACGCGTCGACGAGCTTCTTCTGCACGAGCTGGAAGGACGCGAGCGGGCGGTTGAACTGGTGGCGCTCGAGGGCGTACTCGCGCGCACGGGCGATCGAGTCCTCGAGCGCGCCCATGACACCCCAGGAGATGCCGAAGCGGGCCGAGTTGAGGCACGAGAAGGGGGAGCCGAGGCCGCCCGACTTGGGGAGGAGGGCGTCCTCGGAGAGCTTGACGTTGTCCATGAAGACCGAGCCGGTGACGGATGCACGGAGGGACATCTTGTTGGTGATCTTGGGGCACGAGAGACCCTCGGCGCCCTTCTCGACGAGGAAGCCGCGCACCTTGCCCTTCTGGCCGTCGACGATCTCACGCGCCCAGATGACAAACAGGTCGGCAAAGGGGGCGTTGGTGATCCAGGTCTTGGCGCCGGAGAGCGACCAGCCGTCGGCGGTCTTGGTCGCAAAGGTCTCCATGGAGGAGGGGTCCGAGCCGTGGTTTGGCTCGGTGAGACCGAAAGCACCGATGATCTCGGCCTTGGCGAGCCGTGGGAGGTACTTCTCCTTCTGGGCCTCGGAGCCAAACTCGTTGATGGGGTGCATGACCAGCGAGGACTGCACGCTCATGGTGGAGCGGTAGCCCGAGTCGATGCGCTCGACCTCGCGCGCGATGAGGCCGTAGGCGACCTCGGAGACACCGGCACATCCGTAGCCCTTGATCGTGGGGCCGAGGAGACCAAGCTCGCCCATGGTCTTCATGACGAAGGGGTCGAACTCTTCCTGCGTGTTAGCGAGAACGTCAGGTGGACTGTGGGAGTCGCCGAAATCCGACCGACACGACACGTACAGAGCGGTATGCCTGGGTGACACGGGGCAGGAGGACGTCCTTTGCGAACTGCTTGGCAGTTTCTCTGCCAGTCAGCGGGGATCGTAGAGCTGCAGCCTGCTCTGGAGCAGCTGGCAGCGAGGTAGCTGGGCGAGTACGGGCAGATCTGGAAAACCTCGCGCTCGCCGGGTATTTCGTACCCATCGAGGCAGCGAGCAGCCCACCCCCGCACGCGCCACACACTCGTTGTTTACTCACTGGACGGCCTGCTCCTCCTCAGTAAGCAAGTTGTTCATGCGGAGCGGGTCCTCCCAGTTGTACTGGACAAACTCTGCGTGTCAGCCGTGCCCCCCGCCTGCCCACTTTCGCGCGGCTCGCTAACAGCCACTATACTCACTGCCAGAGGCCATGGAGCGCACACCAGTGCGGGCGACAGAGGCAGCCGCAACGGGGCGGAGGGCAGCGGAGAAGCGGGTCATGGCGAGTCTGCGAGAGGGGGAGAGAGAGGTGAGAAAGACGAAGAAAGCAAAGAGAGGGGGAGATACGGGGGGGATGTATATGAGCTGTCGTCTCTCTGGGTGGGTTTGCGCGGTACGGCACATGCAGGATGGACAAGCTTTGGCGGGTATAGCCGGCGCGTATGGGGGAGGGGAATAGGCGCGAGGCAGTGGCATGCCTACTTGCGTGCCTAACCAGATACGCCCGCGCCTAAATCACCGTAGGCGGGTCTGGCGAGGTATCCGGCTCTTGTCGCGTTGTCAAACCCGAGATCTGGCAAAGATATCCAGAAATTCCACTCGATCCTCTCCGCGTCGCTCGAGCCAGCTAGCCAGCCCAGCCCCTCGCGCGAGCTCGTGGCCGCCCCAATCAGCCTGTACTCGCTAAGCCCGCCTTTGTCGCCAGCAGCAACACGTACACGCTGAGCACATGAACACATCTTTACTCTGTCCTCGTTATGATCACAACTCGTCGCATCCTCGATGCCACGTCGTGTCCGACTACACCCATCCAAAAGTGTACAGAGAAATACCAGCCCCGTCCAGTCAGTCGGCCGCCGCCGATGGGCTAGCATCGTTTCTACTGGTCTCGCCGAATACCGAGTGAGACGAAAAGCAGAGGATATCCGACGATTCAGGAGGCAAGAGAGCGGCAGCCTATCTCCCGTGCGAAGCAGCGCCTCTTCGATCTGAGTTCGGAGTGAGCTTGCTTGACCTGACGATGACACTTTCCTGGTGACGACGGACCAATGCGCGCTCGTATGCTGGCTCATTGCCCACCGGGTATAGCATCGGTGTCTTGCGTACTTCCGAAGGACGGTACATCCGGGAAGGGTCGTTGTGATAAATCGGCAATCGCCGTTGTAGGCGCAGCGTCGAGTGAGGTGTCGCGGAGGTGTCGAACTTTATCTATGTGATAATGCTCTCGATGGTCTCTTCGAGCGCTGAGCGTGATAAGTGTTGACTGAGCGAGTCATGCCTGGGTCTTCGAGGTGCAGGGTCTTCGTCACCTCGATGGGGGAAGAAGCCGACTTTATCTGATTATTTGTCAATTAAGCATGTCAAGCTGATGAACTGGATTTGGTATCCTGCGTGTGGAGACGGAACACCTGCTCGCTGCGTCATAGTGCATACTCATTACAGCGTACTCTGGCAAACCCCAATAAGCACCACCTCTCCTCTGGGCAATCCACCGACACCCCCTCGCAGCTTCACTCCACTGCCGCTTCCGCCATGGCCCGCCGCAGCGCCGCCCGCTGTCGCGGCCGCGCCGCTTAAGCACCACCACCCGAGCGCTCAACGGGGATCGCCATCCGCGCATCGCCCTCATCCAGCTTGGCGAGATGCGTAAACGCACTCTCAATGTGCAGCTCCTTGAGCCCTGCCGCAATGTCGAGGAAGTCTGAGAAATCAATCGCACCCTTGCGCGTAAAGTCCACCTCCTTGAGAATCCCCCTCGCCACCTCCTTGTTCGCCTCGTAGCCCATGCTCTTCATCGCGACGAGCAGGTCCTCCTCCGTGATCTTCTGGTCGTGGTCGAGGTCGAGGCGCTCAAACTGGTCCTTGAGGCGCGCGAGCTCCTTCGGCGAGAAGGCGGAACGCGCGTACATCGCTGCCTCTTGCTTGCTGTCGAGGCCGAGGACGCCGATGTTGTGGTTCTTGCGCCCGGCCACGTCTGCGAGCGTAAGGCGCGTCTGCTCGGGCAGACCCATGCTGCGGAGGAAGTCAAAGGCCTCGTCGAACTCGCGGGCCTTGCGCTGCCCGTTCCAGCCGAGCTCCTCGCCCATGATGTCGATCACGCGCGGTAGGGTCTCGAGCGTGACCTGCACGTTGAGGAAGGAGAGACGCGTGCGGCGCGCGATGACGTCCGTCGCCTTGACGGCAAACTCGTTGCGGCAGGCGTAGCGCACCTCGGCCTCGATGTAGGGGTACAGCGGGGACAGGCGGGTGCCGTGGATGGGCCACGAGTGGCCAGTAGGCTGAGCCATGCTGGCGACAGTCCATGCGCGGTCACCGTACGACTCGGAGAGGTGCTTGGCGACTGACGTCTCGAGACCAAACTGCTGGATGAGCTTGATGTACATGGTGGGAGTCCATGCGTGGCCGCCGAGCAGCTTGATGTGGTGCGTCAGAGAGGGCCCGTTGGGCTTGAGGTGGAAGACCTCGATCGCCTTGTCCACCGTCTCCTCCGCCATGGCGCGGTAGGTCGTCCACTTGCCGCCTGCGATGGTGAGGAGGCCGCCGGCGCTGACGTTGATCATGTGGTTGCGCACGAGCGACTCGGTGTTCTTCGCAGCCGGGTCGCGCACGAGCGGGCGGATACCCGACCATGCGGAGAGGACGTCACCACGACGCACCTTGACGTCGGGGGAGAGGTAGTTGCGCACTTCGCCGAGGATCCACTGAATGTCCTTCTCGGACGGGATTGGGTTCTGCGACACGGTGGTGGGTTCGTCGGTGGTACCAGCGATGACGTTGCCCTGCCATGGGAGGAAGAAGATGACACGGCCGTCGGACGTCGCGGGGTCGAGGAGGCCCATGTTTGCGGGGCCATAGAAGTTCTGAGCGTTAGCTGGTGTGCAGTGTAGGGGGAGACGAGGTTGCCATGTACGTCATCCTCGGCTTTCACCTCGGTATGTTGGGATGATGGTTACTCACTGGCAGCGTGATGTGCACACCCGACGATGGCGCGACGATCTCTTGGACGGTCGGCTCGTCGAGCTTGCGCACGCCGTCCGAGAAGGGCCCGGTCGCGTTGACCACACCCCTGCAGCGGACGTCAAACTCCTCGCCAGTGAGGCGGTCCTTGAGCGTGGCCGCGTGGATCCTCGGCTCGTTGTTGTACAACGGGTCGGGCTTCTTGTGCAGCGCAGTCACCTCGCACTGGTTGGCAACAATAGCGCCGTGCTGCACAGCCGTGCCGACAAGCGAAATGTTCATACGCGAGTCGTTGTGCTGACCGTCATAGTAGACAACAGCACCAACAAGACCCTCCTTCTTGAGCATGGGGAACGCCTGCAGCGCCTTGCCCTTGCCCATCCAGTACGCGCTCTCCATGTTCTCCTTGCCTGCGAGGATGTCGTACATCTTGCACCCGGCGTAGTAGTATGGCAGCTGCCACCAGGTGTAGATGGGGAGGAGGATGGGGAGCATGTTGGAGAGGTGCGGCGCGGTCTCGAGGAAGATCCTGCGCTCACGCAGCGCCTCCTTTACGAGCTTGTACTGCTCGTAGTCGAGCTCCATAACCGCCTTCTGGAGGTAACGCACACCGCCGTGGACAAGCTTGGTGGACTTGGACGACGTGCCCGAGGCAAAGTCCTCGCGCTCAACCATCGCGACCTTGAGGCCGCGCGAGACGGCATCGACGGCTGTTCCGGCACCAGTCGCGCCGCCGCCAACAATGAGGAGGTCGAAGACGTCGTCGTTCTCGGCAGAGGGGCCGGGCGCGCCTGCTGGGATGACAGTGGGCTCGGGTCCACCATGCGCTGTGCGCTTGATGTAGATGCCTGATGTGCGGAGGTTTGCGAGCATCTGCTCACGCCCCATCGGCGCCCAGAGCGGGCCCGGGCGCCGCTGTGTCACGGGCACGACTGATGCATCCGAGTCGAGCTGGACCTGCCGTTGTGTGAGGACGTAGCCTGTGCCGACAGCTGCAGATGCTGCAGCTGTGGTGATGAGCAGCCGGCGTGGGAGCGCGCCGCGGAACATGAGAGTTCAAGGGTGGAGGGGTGGGGAGTTGCTGGAACGCGAGAAGAGGGGAGGTGGGAGTAGCGCGTGCTTGTTGTTCGCTGGCTACTCGACACTGGTGATGGATGTGTTAAGAGTTGAGCAACTGCAAAGACGTGGATGCGTCCCGCGATGGCCTCGAGTGAGCGTCGATGAGAGACACGGAGAGAGAGAGAGTGAGGTCTCGTGTTTCGGGGGGTGGCTGATGACGACGGCCTGGTGGTATTGAGGCCTCGGTTAACGCAGGCACGGGGGTGGGTAGACCGCCTGCTGCGCCTGACGTCTGTTACTACTTTCAACTACACGTGCGGTCAAGGAGCCGCCGGTAGGACTTGTATAAGAGGGTGGTAGGTTTGAGCAGCGCGTGTTCGCGTGCAGCAGTAAGGCGAGAAGAGAGCCGAGTTTGAGAGAGTGAGCGAGGCGGTGAAAGAAACGGAGTAAGAGAAATGGTGGTCAAGGCCTTTTGAAGGATGACGGCGTGAGGCCCGGCCCGGGCAGCCCGGCTTACGGCGGGTAAAAAGGATCAGCGCCTATCAACAGTGTGGTGGGAAAAGAGCCTATCGATCGACTCATGCATGGTGGTGTTGGCAAAGCTCAACAATGAACCATGCTCATCCAGCGCGCACTTGGTTGCATACGAGCACGCCAAGGTTGGGGATAGCGATGGACAGCGTGGAGCAAGTTGGGGATGGCGCCGAGCAAAGTTGGGGATAGGACGCGCTGCGTTGCATATCGACCAAATGCAATCAAATGCACCAAATGGCCGGACGTTAGAAAAAGTTGGGAATGCGGATAATAACCCCCGATGTGTCTTGCATGCTTAGCCTCAAAGGTAAGGAGCACGAGGCTGAGGCTGAGGCTTGTACGCAAGTCTGCGGTGGACGAACGAGGGAGGGAGGGAGGCGGGTCATGGAGATTATGCAGAACCAGCAGAGCAAGCCAAGTCGGGTCAACCGCGATACCGAAAGACGCAGAGTCGAGACGTGGCCGTGGCCGTGGCCGTTGCCGCATACATACATGATGCAGATGCTTGTGAGTCGCTCGCTCACCGAGACATATAGTCTGGTATGTCGATCTCTGTCCGAAGTGGCGGTCGCCGGTGTGCCCTGGTGACAGACAGTCTGGTCCTTTATCGTACATACCTCGCCAGATCGTGGTCTGACAACCTCTCGAGCTTGCAGGATCATGCAGGAGTTCGTCCCACCCACCCCCGCCGAGGCAATGGCCACCCTGCAGGTCCGTCGGTCCAGAGTCAGATGTCGGCCTCAGCGAGCCCCACAGGCCGACCAAAATGCCACCGAGCCTGCGTTTGTCGTCAACCGAGTGCCCGCTTGCAGTGGCCGCTTGCAGTCCTGGCCGTCGACAACACCGAGCCTTGCTTGATCACGCCCGCTCGATAGATATCACCCTCACATACCCCGAGACGGGATATGACCGGTATGACAGACGTACCAACGGCAGGCGAAACGGCATGCAGGAACCAACCTGCCCTGTCTACCCGGGCGCCGCAGGACAGCAGGATTCTGAGCTTATGCTTGCTAGCTGCCTAGCAATGCGTGCAACGCCCAGTTTGGTGCCGACGCGGAGAGCTCACCTGACATGCAGGTGCAGTGAGCCAAGTCGCCCCAAGCCACCTGCATCATCACCCGCGCCACCCCCCACCCCAGCCGTCCCCACCATGGACCGCCGGCTACTCCTTGTGCCCGCGGGAGCTCAGCTGACGCGCTTAATGCCAGTCTCGCATTCAAACTACGTTAGTGCAATTTCAACTCACCGCCGTTTGCTTGCTCCCGTGCAGCCGGTTCGGTTGTCTGCATTGACTGGAAGGATGTTTGGGACACTCGCTGGGGCTGATACATCAGGACAGCACGTCTAGTGTCGTCCTCTTTGTGCGATTGTGCGTGATTCAGAGGCCACGCCATGCGACGTGGTATTCATGCTTGGATCCGTTTTGAAATCTGTAACGCGTGCGCGCTCCGAGCTGTATATTCTCAGCGACGAGTAAGCTCGCATTCAGCACTGCTTCTTCTTCTGCTGTCGAGCAAGGGCGTTGCAGGAGCACCAGGGAGCACAGTTCCCGAGAGAATTGCCAGGAATGGGATGCGACATGCTTCCGCCAGGCAGGGCAAGGCACAGCCAGCCCCATCTCACCGCGTCACTGCCCCGCACTCGCCTCAGCCCACCCGTCATTATTGTCAACAGCAGTTCCCCTTTGTGCGGTAATTGCGGCCGAGCTGCAGGGGGGAAGAGCAGAGCACAAACATCTCTTGCGAGATCGGAGCTATAGTTGACGGCATGAGATCGACAAGTGTGAGCTGATGACTGAGCCTGCTGCCGTACGTAGACGAGCAGACCGACCGGAGGCGACAGTGGAGCCTGACACCCTCGGCACGGAGGCAGCACGAACGGTCGACGCACGCTCGCTGCTCGCTCGCTCGCTCACCGCCCGTGCCGATGCCAAGGCTTTGTCGCAGGCGCTAGGTCGTCGCTGGCCTAGTATGCTACTCATGGCGTCAGTCAGCGCCGTAAGCACCATGTTTGGGTCGCGCACCGACATCGGCAAGCCTCCGCCTCGGGGACCTGGGGAGCTGAGGAGCTCAGCGGCCGTACCGCCCGCCGTACGGAGGGTGGGGCTTGCTCGCAATGGCGTCGGTAGTCAGCACAAGTCAGCAGGATTGCGCACCCGGACTCAACGGTAACCGTCGCAAACGTTCGGGTTCGGGCTCCTTTTCATACAAAGAGTCGAGCACCGCCGCACCGCCATCGCATCGCTCCCCCCCCACCCCTTCCACAATCACCATCCCAACACGGCACTGTAACCATCTCGACGACCAAAAGGCCAACCTCCTCGAGTGCACACCAACAAAACCCCCCATCAACAGCTCGGCTCGCTGATTTCGAGCCAGCCCATCCGACGTCCCATTCAGCCCATTCCCGGTAACAGCCAGTTCCCTTTCACCCCTCTACAGGGTTTCACTTCCGGCCGCTACCACCAAACCGTCACACTGTTACCCCCGCTGCCACTGCACGTGCCCTGCGCGAGGCGTGGCGCGTAGCCCGTACCATAGCACAATCAACCGCGACCGAGCTGTGCTCGCGCTGCACAGTCACGCGCTGCATATATACCCAGCAGCAGCAGTTGTGGATTGATCGTAAACCCCCCGTCTCTCCCCACCGCGATGGGCTGGCTCGATGTGTTCTGCTGTCGCCGGGGGGTGAGTGCAGTCAACTACGACGTGTGCTGACGCTGCAGCCCGCCGAGCCCGAGACTGAGCGCCTGACACCCCCGCGACCACGAGGGCCAAGCATAGTCAGCCAGAATGGCTACGGCACCATGAGCATGAGCGACGGGCGCGCGCACTCGCCTGTCGGAGTCGGAGTCGGGAGCAGGCGCGTCACCCCCTCTGCGCCGCTCTCCCTCGAGCAAAGAGAACGCATGGCCGCGATCAGCCGCGAGGCGGGGAGGTATGTCGTCGTCCTAGGTCTTCGCTGACGCCAGCCACATGAAGAGCATTGGCGCGTATGTTGCCGGCAGGCCGGCACAGACCCAGCAACGCCGGTATAGCAGGGAGAGCAGCAGCTCGCGATCTAGTTCGGCCTCGCCGTCCCCGCCACGGCCAGAGAGTACACCGCACGACAGCCGGGGCGGGAGCGACGGTGGCGTGATAGAGGAGGAGGATGAGGTTGTGCGCAAGTCGATATTCGAGAAGGGGACGGGCACGGGCGCGGGCGCGGGCACAGAGAAGGAGAGGGAAAAGGGAGAGAACAAGGGGAAGGACGACGAGCCGAGCAGCAGAAGGAGCAGCGGGTCGAGTGGGCGACGACGACGACGGCGGGTGTCCCGCCCGTTGTGAGACGTGGGTGATGGGATAGTCACTAGAGTAGAGGCCTGGTGCCGGCTGCGTCCATTAGAGCAGCCGATGTTGTTGTCGCTGTCGCTGTCGAGTTGTCTGTTGTCATCGTTGTAGCCACTGCCATGCATGCGCCACAGTCCGCACAGCGATCGGACACAACACACACACGCGTACACACAACACACACACAGCACACCCCAGCATCGTCAAGCACATTCCGCATTCCATGCCCCGCTTCACCCGTGGGAGACCCCGGCGCCGGGTACAAAAAGTCAAACCGCCGCCAATCGCTCTTCCGTACCTCCTACTACCGTCGCCCGCCGCCATGTCCGCCCCCGCCGAGATCACCCTCCCGTCCCCAGCAGAGTGAGCAGCAGCAGCAGTGCAAGTCCCAGAAGTCACTGCTGACCCCCAGCTTCCACGTCCATGTGCGCCAGGGGCCTATGTGCGAGCTCGTCACGCCGCACGTCGCGCAGGGCGGCGTGCGCACGGCGTATGTGATGGTGAGTGATATCGAGCGAGCAATGGCTGCATTTAAGCAGTGCTCGTGTCGCATGTCGCACGCTTGGCAACTGCAAAGAGCTGCAAGGTTTCATTTCTCCTGAATGGCAGTTTCCGCCAGCCTAAGCCTCCGGCACTCGACTGCCGACTCGCTCAACTCGCGGCGCTCGTCGAGCTCGTCGCTAACCCCAGCCCAACCTCGTCCCGCCCCTCACCAAGACCGAAGACGTCCTCACCTACCAGTCCGAGCTGCGCCGCATCGCCCCCGACGTCGAGTGGCTCATGACGCTCTACCTCCACCCCGAAGTCACCCCCGACGAGATCCGCAAGGCCGCCAAGGCCGGCATCCGGGGTGAGTGAACCCTGCCAGCTACCTCTGACCCCAGGCGTCAAGTCGTACCCCCGTGGTGTTACTACCAACTCGTCGTCTGGCATTGAGGACTATGGCGTGTACTACCCCGTCTTCAAGGCTATGGAGGAGGAGAACATGGTGCTCAACTTGCACGGTGAGGTGCCGAGCGACGACGAGAAGGTGAGTAGTGATCTACAGGCGGAAGTGCAAGCCTGTTGAGAGGCTGTTGCTGTGTGGCTATCCGCATGGCCAGTCTATGCCCCGTATCTGGCGCACTCGCGTGCTCGCTTCGCTCGCACGCTCGTGCTGACATCAGAACATCTCCGTCCTCAACGCCGAGAAGCACTTCCTCTCCCACCTGCGCAAGCTCGCCGCCGACTTCCCCAAGCTCCGGATCGTCCTCGAGCACGCCACCACGGCCGAGGCGGTCGAGTGCGTCGCCTCCCTCCCCGCCAATGTCGCATGCAGCATCACCGCCCACCACCTGCACCTCACGATCGACACGGTCGCGCCCCAGCCTCACCACTTCTGCAAGCCGCTAGCCAAGGAGCCGAAGGACCGCCGCGCGCTGCAGGACGCCGTCCGCTCCGGCAACCCCAAGTTCTTCCTCGGGAGCGACAGCGCGCCCCACCCTGCTGCGAACAAGACCCCCAAGGTCACCGAGGAGGGACTGCACGCCTGCGCGGCGGGGTGCTACACCTCGCCGTACCTCATCCCCCTCGTCGCTACGCTGCTTGAGGGCTTTGGCGCGCTGGAGCAGCTTCCAGGCTTTGTGAGCGAGCATGGGCGCAATTTCTACAACGAGCATGCGACTGGTGGGGAGGTGATCCTCCGCCGCCCCCAGGCGCCGGTCGTGGTCCCCACCAAGCTCGAGGGGCACGGGAACGAGGTCGTCCCCTTCTGGGCTGGGCAGGAGCTCGCATGGGAGATTGTTCGGGATTAGATGGGGTGTGATGTGAGGAAATAGATGGGACGCATTGTAGAAGGAACAGAATTTGTAGGCATGGAGGATTGTAGGCATGAACATATCCATCGCACCAGCTATCACCATCCAAACATGTACCCTAGCAAGAGGAGGACGCAGAACGCGACCACGCCGCCGACGATGAATGTGTCCCGCCGCCGCCGGGAGCCGATCATGCTGATGAGCGAGTTGATCCCCGGCATGGTGGAGACGACGCGGCCCATCCTGCTGTCGATGTTGGCCAGCAGGCCGCGTTGTTGGGCAAAGTCCTCGCGTGTGGCGTATGCTTGGCTGTTGTCAGCGCGGTTCGCACAGGCCGGGGTAGGCCGTCCACTCACTTGAGTGTCTCGTCCATCATGCGGTGGGAGGAGTCGATGCGCCCCCTGTCGGCGAGGAGGGCGTCCGTCTGCGACGACATCGCAGTCTTGTAGTCGCTAATGTCAGTACAAGCTCTTCCAACACGTGCAGGCAGTCATGAGGCCAGAGCCACGTCTCGTGCGAGGGGGGTGCTGCTTGCTGCCCCTTACGCCAGCACGCCCGCCTGCACTCACTCGATGTCCTTCCGCACGCTGCCGAGCAGGTTACTCCTCTGCACCGCTGCGTCGATATTCGCCCTGACACGCTCGTAGTCGCGCTTGTAGTCGTCGTAGTTCTCGCGGTGGCGCTGGGCCGCGTGCTGCATGCTCGCGCTTGGCGGCTGTGATGGCGAGTTGATGAGGGTTGTGAGGTCGGTGATAGCGGACTCAAGCTGGGGTTAGCGACTGGATCAGGCCGAATCTAGAGGCAGTGATGTATTCGGCATGCAGCCTAGAGCGGGAAGTTGGCTCAGAGCGGCCATGAACGGCAGGAGTATGTCGCGTTGGCTTCGCAACCGAGTGGTCACCCGACAACCTGTTCTCTCTCCACACCCGCGCACTTCGTCTCTACTCACCTTGCCCAGCAACTCCTCCACCTCCTCCTCGACTAGCTTGTACCCGCCCACGCCCTCCTCTGCCGCACTCGGGCCCTCGCCGCGATCTCCGCCAAAGCGCCCGCCGCCGGCGATATCAGCCGCAAGCCGTGAGTACGCCGCGAGCTTGGTGTCGAGCGCGGACTCGAGTGCGCGCGCGTGGCGCCGAGCGTTGTCCCAGGATGCCATCGGGCTGTAGTTGTCTGATTGGTGAGCGATAAAGTCTGAAAGTAGTAGTGACAAGTTGGTCGAGGTCGATCGTCGCTGACGTCGTGACGCGCGGAAGTAGATTCGGATATATCCATACAAAGGCAACACGACAACAGTGCTGTCCTCCTTGCCCTTCTCCCATCTATAGACACTATGTACAACGACGACGACGACGACAACTTCGTACAGCCTCCTCCGGCCTACAACTTGGCCTTCTCGTCGCGGAACTGCAGCGTGGCTGGTGCGGTGCCAAACTCTTCCGGTAAATCAATACCCTGCGAACGATTAGCGCCAGCAGCTCCATATCCACCCACCAGCTCGTGCACGGCAATCGTCCGCACCATGGTGTAGTGGTGGATCGTATGCAGAGCGCAGAACCACAGCTGGGCGTTAGCCTCGCCCCAAAGCCTCGGCTTCACTCACCTCTCGCCCGAATGTGCTGTTCATCTCCTGCCGTGTTGGGGTGACCGCCACAACCACCACCTCGCGCCGCAGCACCTCTGCGAGGTCGTTGATATTCGCAAGTGCGAACAGCCCCGCCCTGACCCGGCGCATAGCTGTGCGGCATGTATCCAGATTGCGCGCGACCTGCTGCCGCTGCTTGGGGAGGAGGGCGTCATAGTCAATGAGGAGGCGACCTGGCGGCGGCGGCAGCCTCACTGCCACTGTGTTGTCCGCGGCATCGTCGTACGGATCGAAACCCAACGGCACGAGCAGGGCATCAAACGTCTCCGCGACGTGGCGGAAGTGCTTGCCCAGCGTTCCTCCTGGTACCAAGGCTGAGCGGTGGCTAAGCTGCTCGTCCGAGGTAACATGAGCGAGGAGGTCGAGCCCCGCGTCGACGAGCGAGAGCGTCATCTGCACGAGCGCGGTGGCGGGGTCGTCGTCGGTCGAGTGGCCCGCCAACGCATGGTGCAGCGAGAGGAGTTTGGCCTTCTGCTGTGAGCGGCGGGGTCGTGCTCGTCTTGCCTTTGGCATTGTCTTGGCCGCGGAGAGACACAAGGTGCGAATCCAAGTTCGTTAGGCGGGATCGCACGCGTTCATGTCGCCTCCTCGTGCCGGGCGAACCGGGCTGCCGTCATACAGGGGTCGTGTAATGTACACACAACTGCGGTAGCTTTTTACACACAACGACCGCTGGCTCACCAAGGAGATGCGAGGTCACGTGACCACCCTCTCTCTCGCCAGCATATAACGCCAAACTGCAACTGTGCTTTTCTCCTTGTACATCAATCTATTACGGTCTCGTATTATTGTAGCATCGTTGGGCAACTCTCACCCAGCGGCGCCCTACAACTAGGACCCAGAACGACGTAAGGATTAAATGCCGTCCCTCTTGAAGCTCGTCGGGATTGTCAGTCCCGGCCAGCGTGGTGGGGCGGCCTGGGTCTTGCCTACATTTGTATTTCAGCGAGTGGTTGTTTAGCAGTGGAAGTTGTCATGTATCCTGTGAAGTGTAACTTTGAGCGTGGGCAATGAGTCCTTGTGCTGTTGCTGTGTGCTGTGCTGCGTAGCACTTCGTGTTGAGCATTGGCGCGTTGACTGACGAGCGATCCCGCGCGCCAGACGGATGTCATCACCGTACGAAAAGTTGATCACTCGGGCCTGTTGACACTTCCAGTCTCGATCCGCCGAGTCTCCATCACCCACCCTCCCACTCCGCCGCCATGTCCAACTTTGACCGCCGCCGCATCAACGCGCCCGAAGACTCACACCCGCCCGTCTTCGCGTCAGCACCGGAAGCTGGGCCATCGCGCGACAGAGCCAACGATGAGCTCCGACCGATGTGTGCGTTGTAGCTAGTGACGCAGCTGATAGCAGTCATCAAGACCGGACTGGTCACGCAGGCGAATGGCTCTGCGTATATCGAGGCTGAGGGGGTGAAGATCGCGTGCTCTGCGTGAGTTCAGTATACTGGCTGTGCTGACCGCAGCTTTGGCCCACGACCCAGGCCACCGCCGTACACACCGCACGGCACGCTCAACGTCGAGGTCAAGTTTGCGCCGTTCGCAAGCAGGACGAGGAGAGCGCCATTGCGAGTGAGTCGGTCAGACGCTGCAGCGGCTGTGGTGGCTCTGGCCTCAGCGGCCTACATGGCTGCCTGCTGCCTGCTCGACACCCCCTTCTCTCGCCCGGCCCGCGCTGACATCAGGACACCGAGCCCGTCTCCCACGCAACAGTCCTCACCTACCTCCTCCTCCCTGCCGTACGCCTGCACCTCCTCCCGAAACTCAGCGTCGACGTCTACCTCTACGTTCTGGAGGCGGACTCTGACGCGGCTGTCCTCGGCGCAGGATTGAGCGCAGCGTGTGCCGCCATCGCCGATGCTGGCATCGAGCTGAGTGGCCTGGCAGTAGGCAGCACAGTCGTAAGTATCGAAGTCACACAGTTGCAGGCGGTTTGTCTTGATCTGTTGCGCCTCGTTTGTCTCTCGCGCGGAAGCTCACCACAGGCTCTGCAAGACACCAACCTCCTCCTCGACCCCACTGGCGTCGAGACGTCCGCCTCCTCCGCGTCTGTGACTGTCGGCGCCCTCCCCGCCCTGGGCAAGGTTACCAACCTCCACATGGTTGGTGAGGCCGAGCTGGACGAGGTCTGCGAAGTGAGTAGTACATGCGCTCAACGCTGACCGCAGATGGTCGAGCTCGCGCTGCAAGGCGCGAAGGATCGCCATGGCGCGATCGCGCAGTCCCTGTTGCAGGCGGCTGAGGCCCGCGAGGTTGCGGCATAGTTATAGCACGAGTCTTAGCATGTACAGTGATAATGCATACATAACGGTTGCGACCGTTCTATCTGGCCCAGAGAACCATGCTCCTCCTCCAATGCGTCCTTCAGCCATGCGTCACACATCCTCAGCCTATACTACGGCTTGACGACCTTACTGCAGCCCGAAGCCCGTTGCTGCTCCAGACTTTACTTCTCACTGTTGTCAGCGTGCACTTTTACGCACCCACCCAGCCTCTGCGAGATCCACACCATCCTCGTCCTCACTCTCCTCGTCCTCGGCATCGAGCGCCGCCTCCGCCGCCTTGTTCGCAGCCATCATGCGCGCCGCCTTGCCCATGCCAGTCGGTGCCACCGATTGCTCCTTGTGCTTCTCCAGATCCCCAATAGCGTCCTTCCACACAGTGAACGTGTCGTTGAGCTCGTCCTGCGCCTGCCTGACCGCCTTGCTCGCCGCATCGTAGTACGTCTTGACAGGTCCGTGACCTGGTGTTCCCGCAGCGGCGCCATTCCCCGCACCACCGACCCCGCTCTGGTCCACTGCGAACACCTTGTGCTCGCTCAGCGGCGCGGGCTTGCCCCCTATGACGGGCTCGACGCCCGGCGGCGGCGCAATGTCGTACTTGAACTCGACGGACATGTTAAATGGGTGGAGGCACGATGCTCCGGCCGCCGTTCAGTACTGAATAAAAGCCCTCGCACCTGGCGATTTTTGCCTTTCACCCACATTTCATCCATGGTAAGTCGAGTGTTCCGAGTTTGTGCCCCGTCTCTGTGATGTTCGCCTTTTGGCACGATATGTTAGACTTCTCGAGGGGAGACCCGTAGAAGACAGTTTATAGCTGAGAGACTCTTTCTGTTGCATGGCGAGCACACGCTGACGGCAGACTATGGCGCCGGTTGCTGTGCCCATTGAGGGGCTGAGCCTCGAGGACAAGGATAAGGAGAGGAAGGAGGATGTAGTTGAAGACGAGTCTGAGGACGATGCAGATGTTGCAGAGGGTGCAGAGGGCGGCGGCGAGCCCGCGGGCGGGGAGAAGAAGAAGAAGAAGAAGAAGAAGCGTATGTATGCCGTGCAAGCTGCGTTGACAGTAGCCAAGAAGAAGAAGCCGGCGGCCGTGCAGTCCGACCCCCCGCGCGTGGGGCTGAGCAAAATCTTCAGGAATGGGACGTACCCCGTCGGCGAGGTTGTCGAGTATGCCAACGAGTGGGTGGCCGTCATGGGGATTCGACTGACGGCAGCACGACGTCGCGTATCACTTCCGAGGAGATGCGCGAGAAGGAGCGGTTGGCGATGGGCGACCCGACGGACAACTACAACAACATCCGCAAGGCGGCAGAGGTGCACCGCACGGTCAGGCAGTATGCGCAGAAGAACATCAAGCCAGGGATGAGCATGACTGAGATCGCAAACATGATCGAGGACGGGACCCGCGCCCTCGTCGAGGAGGACGGCTTCGAGGCGGGCATCGGCTTCCCGACAGGCCTGAGCGTCAACGAGGTGGCCGCGCACTACACCCCGAATCCGGGGGACACCAAGATCCTGCAGAAGGGCGACGTGCTCAAGGTCGACTTTGGCGTCCACGTCAAGGGCCGGATCGTCGACTCGGCCTTTACGCTCAACTGGGAGCCGACGTGGGACCGCCTCCTCGACGCAGTCAAGGACGCGACCAACACCGGCATCGCCGCGGCGGGTATCGACGTGCGCCTGTGCGACATCGGCGAGGCAATCCAGGAGGTCATGGAGAGCTACGAGGTCGAGGTGGGCGGCAAGACCCACCAGGTGAAGAGCATCAAGAACCTCAACGGTCACAGCATCATCCCGTACGTCATCCACGGCGGCAAGGACGGTAACCCGGGTAAGAGCGTGCCCATCGTGAAGCAGTTTGGCGACAGGATGGACACGACGCGCATGGAGGAGGGCGAGTACTTTGCCATCGAGACGTTCGGGACTACAGGCTCGGGGCGGGTCATCGAGAGCGGCGCGTGCTCGCACTACGCACTCAACCCCGAGGGCCCGGAGCGGTACAACCTCCGCGTCCAGAGCGCCAAGAACCTGCTCAAGAGCATCCAAAAGAACTTTGGCACCCTCCCCTTCTGCAGGCGGTATCTCGAGCACGTGGGGGAGAAGGGGTACTTGCTGGGTCTGAACGCGCTCGTCAGGGAGGGCGTGCTGTCCGATTACCCGCCGCTCGTGGACCCGCAGCCGGGCGCGCAGACGGCGCAGTACGAGCACACCATCCTGCTCAGGCCGACGTGCAAGGAGGTTGTGTCGCGCGGCGACGACTACTAGTGGCGGCGGGTGGATAGTTGTACTGTATGCATTTCTTGAGAAGTCCCGAGTTGAGAGCGAGGTTGGTCGTGTGAAAGGTGGGAGGGTCAGCGACTGTGCAAAGTTCCTGGTGATAAAGTCACTGTAAGCCTGGAAGTGACCAAGACTGCATCTACTACTACATACCCCGTCGCTAGAAGAACGCACTCATAGACGACAGGAGACGGTACACGTCCGGCCCAAGGCGCATGCTGAGCGTGCTCGCAAACTGGATGAGACACTGCGCCTGGTGCTTGAGCGCGCTGAGCTGCGACATGCGCCCGTGGTCGCCATACGGGCTGTCCTTGAGCGCCTGGCTCAGCTGGTGGAGACACTTCATAGTCGTAATGATCACGTCGTCGAGGTTGCTGACCACCGGCTGGTCGAGCATGTCGCGGAAGCGCTGGGCGTAGCGCGCGATGCTGGCCGTGTCGTTGTCGAGCGGGAGCAGGCCCGTCGAGCGGAACGTCTCGAGCGCGAGGTCTGGCCTGTCGGCCTGGAACTGGCCCAGCGCGAGCTTGAGCTTGAGCAGCACCTCGAGGGTCTCCCAGTTGCGCTGGGAGATGCGGCTGCGCTTGGCAAAGTCGCCAGAGTACACGTCGTGCACGCGCTTGGCCAGGCCCTCGAGGTCGGTGACTCCGCCAAAGGCTCCAGATAGGCCAACGGCCGCGGGCGCCTGCGATGGGTCGAGCGGCGCGCCGGTCGGCTGGCCGAGCGAGTGGCCGAGTGCCCTGTTGACGGCGTGCACGACCTTGTCGTACGCGCCGGCGAGGTGGTACAGCTCGACCGAGTCGGCAAGGGCACCGTCGTTGGCAGCCTGGTCAGCGGCGGCAAGGACAACATCCTGGATGTACTCCTTGTCGTCGGAGAGGCGGAGGAGCGAGAGGTCGCGCTCGACGAGACCTGCCTCCATCGAGCCGTCTGCGCGCACGGTGCCGAGCAGCCTGGACCAGCTGCGCGAGGTGACGACGATCTCGCGCACGAGGTCGAGTGCGAGCTGGCGCTGCGTCTGCCCTGTTGGCGGGGGTGCGTCGGCAGCCAGGGAGACGAGATACGCGTACTGCAGGGCTGTTTGCGGCTCGACCTTGTGGAAGGGCGTGACGTAGACGTGGATGAGGCGGGCAAAGTTGAGGTACGAGGTGTCGGTGCGCTCGTCGACGTGCAGAATGTCCGCCTCGGTCGCCTTGGAGGGGACGCGGAGCAGGCCGTAGTATTGCAACGCGATGGCGAGGTGCACTGCGTCGGTGCGCAGCTGCGGCTTGGAGTAGAGGTAGCCGATGGCCTTTTCAAACTGCGCAGTGTAGAGGAGGAGGTTGAACCACGCGAATGGGCGGGTGCCGTTGTTGTCAAACTTTTCGCTGCCGTACTTGAGCACGAGCTTGGCCAAGTCTGCCAGGTCGTACTGGTCCTGCGGCGAGTCGCCGTCCTTGTTCTCGCGCGTGAGGCTGAGCTGGAACCACATCCAGTCCTCGGTGCTGGCCGCGACCTTGGCAGTCTTGCGGTTGAGTTCGAAGCGGCCGATGAGCTTGTACAGCGCGTACTTGAACTGGTCGACATTGGGGTTGTTGCGTACGTGGGCGTTGAAGTCGTTGGCGAGCTGGTCGCGCTGCGCCTTGGGGAGGCGGCGCTCCGCGCTGGTCAGATACGCCTTGAAGCTTCCCGGGAAAGACCAGTCGTCCTTCTTGACCGAGTGCTGGTGCTCCTCGACGAGGGCCAATGCCTCGTTGTGGTAGCCGGCACGGAGAAGGTAGTACACGGACGCCCAGAGCTTGACTCCGGACACCGTCTCAGGCTTGAACGCCTCGTTGGCCTCCTTGGAGCGCAAGGTGACATCGATGAACGCGCGGACCTTGTTCGCCATACCGGGCAGACCGCCCAGCGCCGCCTCCTTGGGGTTCTTGGCAATGGTGTTGTCCATGTACGTCTCAAAGTCGCGCTCCAGGAAGCTGCGCGCGCCGCTGACGAGACGGCCATTGAGTGCGACGTGTTGTGCGCTCCCGGGCTCGGAGAGGTATGCTGCAGCGTACTGGCGCTCCAGAACTGGTGGTTCTGCTGCGCCAGAGGATGAAGCGTCGCGCAAGGATGCCTCTTGGGTGATGTACGCGAGAATGTGATAGGAGGTAGGGAGCTGGGGATACTTTGAGTCGCCCTTGACCGTCGCCTCGAGCGCCTGACAGATCTCGTACGGCTCTTTCCGCAAGCGATGTTGATTGAGCGTCTGGTGTGAGTACGGCGAGTGGTGTTTGGGACTCACAGTGATGACCTTTTCGTACTTCATGGCCCTGTTGTGCATGACCAGGCCGCCCTCGCGGGACTCGACAGTGCTCTTACCAAGCGTAGACGACGCCAGACGGAAGCGACGAGTGCTAGCGCCGAGGCGGCTCTTGCCAAGCGACGAGGCGGCCAGGCCAGCCGACGACGACTCGGCCCCACTCGACATGCGGGCGAGCTCGGCATCGGTGACGCCCAGCTCGTCCTGCAGCACACGGCTCTTCTCTGCCTCCCAGTTGTTCAGAATACGCTGCTGGAACTGCTCCTCAAACGCTTTGACGGTCTCAGTGTCAGCTTGCTACTGAAGCTCGGCCTCACCTTCTGCCGCTGCACCTCGATACCGCTCAGGATGATCATCTCGTGCCAGTTGCGGCCCCACGCGCCGACGTCGGCATCGCCCATGGCATACCCGGGACCGAGGTCGCCAATGGGCGCCAGCCGAGCGGCATGGGCGTGCTTCCGTCTCCTCGATGGGCGAGGAGACGACTCGCCCGCAGGCAGCTGAGCGATCTCGTGCGCAAGGCGCGAGGTGTTGATGCCCAGGTTGGAGAGGAGTGCGTGTCTGCTGGTCAGGACTGCCCTTGCGTAGAACACCTACCCCTCGCCGTGGAGCGCCTTGGAGCGCTTGCCCTTGCCGGCAGCGGCCTCGCTCATGCGCTCGATCTCCTCGATGCCGAATCGGATCTGCGGGAGCTCTGGGTCGTGGTCGGCATTGTTGAGCGAGTTGGCCTGTGCGAGCAAAGACGACAGCGAGGTGCCTGCTGGCGGGCGGCCTGGAGCGCGGTATTGCGAGCCGTGAGTGCTCGACTGCATGGTGGTAGAGGGGCAAGCAGGCGAAGATGAAGCAAGTGAGGTGGTGTGGTTGTTGACCTCCTGGATGAGAGCGGCCCATCGTCCTCTACAAGCTCTCTGAATTATCCATGACGGCTGGAGAGAGCTCAGCTGCCACAGAACGTGGCTTCCACGCGACCGCCGGCATTATGCCCCTCCTAATCGTACTTGTAATCAAATACGATCTTGTGATTGGGAATTTGTTCCCGTGATCAGTTGTATTTTTGGTCCCGCCTATTAGCCCCGCGTCCACGTGTTTCATCCCTGGCCGACTCCCCTTGGAGCTTGGAGAGGGAGGCGTGCAGGGAAGGCGAGGAAGGTCCAGTGCGGACGGACGCTAGAGCTGAGGAAGGAAGGTCGGCGAGCACAGGGGGAAGGGCACTTGCCACCACCGCACAGGCATCGAGCGAGCATCAAGCACCGAGCATCGAGCAACGAACTCGGCGTCAGTCGTTCCATCTCCACTACTCAACATCAACACCGACCACACAGCCTCTCAGTTCAACGAGTGCTCCTGCCGTCACCGCCCGCCAGCCGCCGTCCGCCGTTTAGCTAATCCAAAGTCTGTCGGCTCCAAGCGTCAGCATCACTTCTTAATCCAACACCGATCGCGGTCTTCACGTCCTCTTTCGATTCACTCTTCGCCTCTCCTTGCCTCACTTGCGCCCTATACTCGCTGCAACGGCTCTGTCATCAGCATTGAACAGCTCCATTTCCGGCACTACCGTTTGATCGTCCCATTGCGTTCGTTGGACCACCTCGGCAGTGACTGACACGTAGCTTCCGCACTACGCCATGGCCGGTCCTCATTACGACTTGTACGTGACGCGTATCGCGCGCAGGCTCGCGCGCAATGCACGCGGGATGTGTGGGCGGCGAACGGCACTCGGGTGATGGACGCTGACACGCAGCCTCATCAAGCTCCTCCTCATCGGTGACTCTGGTTCGTCAAATCGCGCATCGCACGAGAGTGCAGTGTTGTTGACAAAGCAGGTGTTGGAAAGTCGTGTCTTCTCCTGCGTTTCTGTGACGACTCGTGGACACCTTCCTTCATCACCACTATCGGTATCGACTTGTGCGTATTCCTGGAGGGGCGCGGGTGGAGCAGGACCGAACGCTATGCCGACGCCACTGCTGTCTCGTCCCGCTTTCCCCGCTCGTGAACTTTGTGAACTCTGCTAACATGCAGCAAGATCCGCACTATCGAGCTCGATGGCAAGCGCATCAAGCTGCAGATCGTGAGTCTGCCCCAGCGCAAACTAGTGCTGCAAACTAGTGCTAACAACAGTGGGACACCGCAGGCCAGGAGCGCTTCCGAACGATCACGGTCGCATACTACCGCGGTGCGATGGGCATCCTCATCGTCTACGACGTGACCGACGAGAAGTCGTTCAACAGTGCGTCCTACCTCCTCCCATCATCCCCGCTAACCCCAGACGTCCGCACCTGGCACGCTCAGATCGAGCAGCACGCATCGCCCGGGGTCAACAAGATCCTCATCGGCAACAAGTGCGACTGGGACGAGAAGCGCGCCGTCACCCTCGAGCAGGGCAAGGCGCTCGCTGACGAGTTTGGCCTCCGCTTCCTCGAGACAAGTGCCAAGGCAAACGAGGGCGTCGAGGACGCATTCTTCACTCTGGCCAGGTGGGTGACTCATGAATGAATCTGTCTGACCCCAGGGACATCAAGACCCGCCTCATCGACTCGCAGCCACAGGGAGAGGCACCGATCTCTTTGTCCGCTGACCGCGGCAACGTCAACGTTAGTGACAAGAAGCCCCAGCAGTCCAGCGGCTGCTGCTAAGCCGCTGCTGCCTGCTGGCTTGTAGCATCGCAGCGGCGTACCTGCGGTAATGGGTCTGCTGGGTTTTCCGACGCTGCGGGCGCGGCGTCGGCATGTACGACAGACTGCTTTGGTATTCTCTACGCCTGTATTGTATGGTTCCGCGCTTGCGTGGGTGATAGATAGAGCGCAATGGATGCGTGCGTGCGTTCGTGAGTGCTAGCGGAGGGTGGGGGTGGCGATTGGTGTGGGCAGGGAAGTGCCGGAGAGGTGATAGCTGCACCTTGGGAGCTGCGTGTCTGAGTCAAAGATGAGCTGTATGCGTGTGCGAGATTGCGCTGTGCGGAAGTGAGAGATAGGAGTTGCGTACTCGCCGACGTTGTTGACGTTGTTGACACGACCTGCGTCGCGTTGGTAGTATAAGCCTCAGCCGACTCGGCACAATCGAAGGCACCGTATGCCGGCGCGTCGTCTCCTGCCATGCTCATCAACGTCAGCTACAACTGTTACGCCGGCAGTCCCCTTGCATCACGAGCACTTCCTGCGATGCCCGCGCCGCCTCTTGAATCTATAATGTCAATGCATGAATCCTATGCTGGGTGAGCCTGTGCCTCTTCTCCAGGCCCAGCCTCTCTCGCCATGTAAACGCCTCTCTCTGCCACCTCCTTCCATCTCCCATGCCGTCGTCTTATGGCTCAAGCTCAGGCCGACCCCTTGCTGCCGTACTGCCTTCCAGTGAGCTCCAGCCCGCTCCCCTCCGCCCTCTTGCCGTTCACGATCCGCAATCCCTCCTCCTCCTCAACGTTCCGGACGTCCACCAGCTCCTTGACCTTGAGGATCTTACCTGCCGTCAGCATTCTTCTCCGCGTCAAACTCACCCGCAGCAGTAGCGCTGAAGGGGTGCAGCACGCTCTGGTGCAGCTTGTGCAGGCCGAGAGCCTCGAGCGTGAGCCCCGATCGGGGGGGCAGGCCGCGCGGGGAGCGGCGCAGGGTCACGAGGTAATGTGTTGGCGCGAGCGCGCGGAGTGTCGGGAACATCGTGGGCTGTCGTTTCGTTTTACGTGCGTACGTGCGAGTCGTTGCAGCGTCGAGTAGTCGTTGAGTCGAGTGGACGAGGTCTGCAAATGACTTGAAGCTATGCCGAACTCGAACTCGAAGTCCGACTTCTGACTTATCAAATTACGTGGCGCCGAATATTTCGACTCCCCCTCATACATAACTTGGGCATACCCGACTCGGTCCACCTTCACACCCATACACCATGTTCGCGCTCCGCTCAGCACCTAAAGCACGCACCGTCCTCCCCCTCGCCCGCGCGTACGGCGGCGGCGGTGGCGGCGGCTACAGCAGCAGCTACAACCGCGGCGAGCGCAGCAGCGACGGCTACAACTCGCGCAGCGACCGCGGCGACGGCTACAGCCGCAACAGGAGCGAGGGGTACTCTGGTGGCCGTGGCGGCGCCGGCGGGTTCCAGCAGCGCTCGCAGTTCCAGAACAAGCGCTCCGACGGCGCCGGCGCGCGCCCCGACCGCCGCGAGGCGCTCTTCAGGCTGAACAAGGACGTCGCGACCAAGCGCGCGACCCAGCCCGCGCCCCACCTCCTGACGCTGGGCGACCTGTCCGTCGCGGAGATTTCGCAGCTCGTCCGCTCGGCGCTCGAGTTCAAGCTCGTCCACAAGCACTTCGGCCCCTCGTCGCACAAGCACCTCCTGGCGCACCGCTCCGTCGCTATGATCTTCAGCAAGCGCAGCACGCGTACCCGCGTCGCTACTGAGACTTCCGTCGCTGCGCTGGGCGGCCACTCGTTCTTCCTGGGCAAGGACGACATCCAGCTCGGCGTGAACGAGACGCTCGAGGACAGCGCAAAGGTCATCTCCAGCATGGTCGACGGCATTATGGCGCGTGTCAACTCGCACGACGAGGTCGCGACGTTCGCCAAGCACTCACCCGTGCCGGTTATCAACGCGCTCTGCGACCTGTACCACCCGACGCAGATCCTCGCCGACCTGCTGACCATGGTCGAGACGTATCTTCCAAACGAGCTGCCCGTCGAGGAGATTACCAGCGAGGACGGCAACGCGTGGTGGAATGTGCGCAAGATGATCGAGGCGCAGGTCGACCTCGAGGCCATGTTCCAGGGCAAGAAGATGGCCTGGGTTGGAGACCAGAACAACATCACCAACGAGCTGATGCTGACGCTCCCCCGTTTCGGCGTGGAGATGGGCATCGCCGCGCCAAAGGGGTATGATGTGGTTGACCCCCGGGTCGCTGCCAGGATGTGAGTAAGCGCACGCGAGGCGCACGAGCGAGCGAGTCGCCGAGCGCTTGTCCTCCGAGACCTCTCCTCTCGCCTCGACCATCTGCACCTAGAGTTCGCTAACCTCAGTGAGGAGCAGGGCACCGGCTCGCTCATCAAGCACACCAACTCGCCCGCCGAGGCGCTGGCCGACGCAGACCTCGTCGTCACCGACACCTGGATCTCCATGGGCCAGGAGGAGGAGACGGCCAAGCGCCTGTCCGCGTTTGCGGGGTACCAGATCACCGACGAGATGGTCACCGGCGCGGGCGCCAAGCCCGACTGGAAGTTTATGCACTGCCTCCCCCGCCACAAGGAGGAGGTGGACGACGGCGTGTTCTACGGCGAGCGCAGCTTGGTCTTCCCCGAGGCGGAGAACCGCAAGTGGACTATTATGGCTGTCATGGAGTGAGTCAGAGTTCGGGATGGGCTGACGGTAGTGCGATGGTTGGTCGTTGGAGCTCGGCTTAGGTTGTGGGTGGGTGATCTAGGTGCTAGAAGATGAGGGGTACAGCTACGGCATACATACGGTTGTCATGCACTTGTACATGATTGGCATGCGATACTGCTGCTGCGTGATATGAGGATCGGCGTGCGGCGATGTCACTTGGAAGTCAATTTGCCTGAAAGACTCGCCCGGGACAGCTCGCATGGTCAGTTAACGGTCCATTGCAGCTACCTTCGCCCGGTACAGCTCGCTGCGCTCGCTGTACCTGGGCTCTCTCACTCATCATTACATGCTCTACCTACTGTATATGTGGAAAGTGTACGTCTAGTGGGAGTGGCCGTGCGAGTCGCCGTTGTTCGACCTCGCCGACCGGGTGGAGCGCTCGTCCCCCTCGGCAACGTGGTCGAGGCGGCTGGGCGTAGTGGCACTAGGCGCGGGGGGGCAGCACGTGTCCGCGACACACTGGTCGGGCGGGCAGCGGATCAGACAGGTACGCTCGTCCTCGTCGTCGTCGAGCTCGGAATCCGAGAGGGAGCCGTTGAAAAACTCGGGCTGTATAGTGACGCTGTGGATGCCCTGCGAGTGCATGATCTCGCGGATGTTGTTTGCGACGACCATGTAGTCCGAGTCGGGGAGGATGAGGACGTGCACTGACGCCACGGTTGTCGTCTCGCTCAGCTGCCAGACGTGCAGCTCGTGCACGCTCACCACGCCCGGGACAGCCTTGAGCGACGCGCGGACGTCCTCGAGGTCGACGTGGTTCGGCACACCCTGGAGGAGGATCTTGGAGGTGGACTTGACGAGCGGCATGGCGGACGAGAAGATGATGCACGTGATGAGGAGGGAGACCATGGGGTCAAAGTAGAGGGTCCAGCGGCCTTCGCAGAACCAGATGACGAGACCGGCCGAGATGACGCCGACGTTGCCGAGCGCGTCGCCGAGGACGTGGAGGAAGACGCCGTGCATGTTCATCGAGCCGTGGTTGTGGCCGCCGGCGCCGCCGCCCTTGCCGTTCTTGGACTCGTCGCTGTGGTCGTGGCCGCGCTCGGCGTCGTCGTGCGAGTGCGCGTGGGACGAGTGGTCGTGGGCAGCGGGCTTGGGGAGGGCAGGGCCGTCAGAGTCGTCGACGGCCGTCTCGTCGCCGGGGGAGACGAGGTCGCGCGATGGCGGGTGGGTCTCGTTCGTGCCGGGAGCGGGGGCCTTGGGCTGCGAACGTGCGCGGGACGACTTGCTCCTGCGCGAGGTGGTCGAGGGCATGCGGTGGTGAGCCGGGGGGCTGCGTGCCGCCTCGTCAAAGGACTGGCCGTAGCGCGCCGACTCGATGATCTGGGCGCGCGTCTCGGCTGGGTGCTGGTACGGCAGCGAGGTGATCGAGTTGGAGCGGCGGCGGTGGGGGACGGGCTTGGGCTGGGCCTCGGTCGCGCCGTTGAGGGGCTCATCGGGGCCAACGGGGAGGGCGATCTCGCCAGTAGGAGTGTGGTCGTCGTGACTGTGGCCGTGGCTGTGGCCGCCGTGGCCGTGCTCGTGGAAGAGGAAGAGGCCGACTATGTTACTGAGCAGGCCCATGGATCCGACGAGGACAATGAGCTTGGGCTGCGAGATCTCTGCGGGTTAGTACTGTTGATTTGATATGTGGTGGCAACAACAATGGTTGGTTGACAAGCCAACGCACCTGGTGGGGAGATCAAACGTCCCAGAGCCTCGAGTCCAATAGACATGCACAGCGCGATGAGGAACACGCCGTTTATAAGGGCACCAAGGATCTCGGCACGCTGCCATCCGTACGAGTTGCTAGCGGACGAGGGCGATGTGGCGAGCTTGATTGTGTACAGGGCGACGATGAGCGAGAGGATGTCGCTGGTGGCGTCAGCGAATGCATGCAACGAGAGCCAGCGAGCAGTCAGCGGCACTCACTTGAGCATGTGGAACGCATCGGCGACGAGCGCCAGCGAGCCGACTGCATAGCCAACGATGAGCTCCTGGTCTTCGTCAGCATGTGTGGACGGGTACGAGGCTCGAGCAAGCGACGGCCCCACGCACCAGGAAGAAAAAGGCCGTGTCGATGACCAGGAGCGTGATGATCCTCGCCTGCCTTGAGAATGCCATGGTGGCGATGAGTGTCGATAAACGAAGAGAGAGAGAGAGTGGATGGGGGCCGGCTGATGGAGCAAGATGAAAGGCTAGCGAAGTTTGCTCGACTGGGAGACTAGTGCGTAACCTGCCCGTCCGAGGCCTGCGTAGCGTAACTAATCTAACGAAGTTGGCAAGTTGATGCCGAGCGGCTGCGGCCGTGGCTGCTGGGGCTGCGGCGGACCTGGAACAACTCCAAAGTTCTACAAATCTGCCCTCGGCTCGGATTTACTCTGGTCTCGTAGCTGGTGAACCGACTGTCGTAGTCAGCAGCAGCTGAGGCTTCCCGGAAGTGGCTTGCTTGCGGCTGGGGGGGCTGAGGTGGGGACGGCAAGGTCGGCGCCGCCAGTGATGCGAGCGCGCGTCGCGGTTGTGAAGCTAGGGAAGAGTGATCGATATAGACACACGGAGAGTCGGAGTCGGAGATGTCAATGTCCAGAAAACAAGATTCAGAAAACGAGATGCCAAGCAGTGCTTGTTCTTTGCTCAGGCGATTCAAGAGCTTCCAGACTTTTCAAACAGATGTCGATGGCGCTGGCATGGTCGAGTGGCCGAGCAGCGCCTAGGTCGGGGTGCCACCATGCCGCCAGATCGATCATGTCGCAGAATTCTGAGACCGAGCTACTTACTACATGGGCTCCTCGTGGTGCATGGTGCTCGCTCCAGGGCCGCGCCTTTCGTCATGCGCGCTTGTTACTACATATCCACATCGACCCACTTCCTCGGTGGTGCTCCCCTCTCCACCTCTCTATCTACGCTAGTAGCCATCGGACGTCGGAGATCGACCTCGGAATGACATCTTGCGTTTACTGGGTTGCTATTTCAACCGATCTTAATTCAGGCGATCTCGAGGGAATATTGCAAAAGTCGCCACCGCGCGTCATACCAGGCGGGTTTACGTAACATATTGGAGTACGTAATCAAGGTTTGTCTCGATTACATAATCTCTTTGGGGCAGAGTTACGTAAAGCCCCCTTACGTACACCAGGCACGATCGCCCTGCCGACCCTCATTCACGCGTTTGGAGGCTCGACCGACTTCTTCACCACAGGTCGACATCCGACTCTCAGCCGCCATCATCGCCGCAGCCGTCAACGCCGCGTGCTCCTCCCCGCTCCTTCCCCCTCTCTCGCAGCTCTGTGAGCCGCCCAACCCCGACCGTGTCTCTTGTCCTTCTTGCTCTGTGATAGAATCTTGCCCTTACTCATAACTTGTCGGACATGGCGTCTCAGACCCAACGCGTCCCCATCGCAGTCTGCCCGCCTGAGCTCCCAGGTCTCCCGACACTGCCGCACCCGGCTCCGTCGCCCCTTCAGCAGCTCGTCGGACAGACAATCTCAAAAACAGACTACGACGCAATATGTGTACCGCTTACCAACGCACGCTGGCAGGAGCGATGGGAGCGGCTCTGTCTGCGCCCCATCGAGGACGAGGACCCCGGCGCGTCCTCGCTCGACATGCGCAGCAGCACGGACACTACTGACGCGCCTCACCGCATGCCGGAGCGCACGGACACCGACCGCGAGGCTGACCTCTGGCGCAAGGACCCACAACTCAATCGCGCCGAGTGCAACATCACGCGTCTCGAGGAGTCACAGGCTGTTGTCGCGCTCGCATCCGACTGGCTCGAGCTAGACTCGCCAGACGAGGGCATCCGCTTCGACTCGGAGCTGGTGAGTGATGCATAGCTTGACACTGTGCTGATGACTAGGGCCTCCGAGCGGAGATGCAGCACGCGCTCTACCTCTCACTCCCGATCCTTGTGCTGCCTGCGCCGCAGCTGGCCAACCGCGCGTTTCTGCCAGCGTACGCGCGCGCAGTCGCTGATCTGCTCAAGATGGGCGGCGACAGCGCGTTCACCCAAGTGTCGATCCGCATCCCCGTGTCTGATCCGATGGAGATTGCCGGCCTGGGGCAGGTTCCAGCGCCTGTGGGACCAAACGGCATCGCCGCTGGGCCAAGCGAGCCGAGGCCGCAGCAGCACCACCGTCGCATGTCGAGTCTGTCCTCGCGACCACCGAGCATCCACCAGCAGCAGCTCAGCCTCACGCAGATCAGCCACATTGCAAATGGCAGTGGTCCAGCTGGACCCGCTGCCATCCCCGGGTCGCGTGTCGTCAGTGCAGCGAGCACCCAGGTGTCGGGTGTCGGGCAGCGGTCCGTCACGCACTCTGCCATCCAGGGAGATCCCAGCTCGACATGGGAGATGTGGGACTGCATCCGATCCATGTGCGGCTACAACCCAAGGTTGAGCGTTAGTGCGTACAACATCCAGATGATCATGCGTTCGTAGCTAATCCCAGCGCTGGATCTTACAAACCCGCTGCCGCCAAGCCAGGGCGCGATGGCGCGATGGGCTGCGGAGCCAGTCAAGCACATCTGGCTGCCGGCGAGCACGTTCATCCCCAACGCCAAGGGCTACCCAGTTCTCTCGAAGGCCACGCAGCACTTCATCCGCGGGCTCAGCCGCAGCTCACCAACATTCATCCTCGCAGACACTGCTGAGAAGAGGCATCCCAGCGGCGGCGCCAACGCCTACCTCCAGTATGTGCGGCACATCACCTCGCAGCCCGCGCCGCCAAACCCCATCTCTCCACAGGGCCCGGCCGAGGTGGCCGTCGGCTACGGCGACTACCTGCAGGCCCCGCTGCAGCCACTGATGGACGATCTTGGTTCAGCAACGTATGACGTCTTTGAGCGCGATCCAGTGAAATACAGGCAGTATGAGGAGGCGATCTACCTCGCGATTGAGGATCGTGCTGCTGTCTCGGCTGAACCGATGGTCATCGTCGTCGCTGGTGCTGGTCGTGGCCCACTCGTGACGTGTACGCTGAGTGCACTGGCCCGCGCCTCGCGCTCCGCACACGTCTACGCCGTCGAGAAGAACAGCAGCGCATTCACAACCTTGCAGGAGCGCAAGGAGCTCGAATGGGGCGGTGCCGTTGAGATCATCTTTGGCGACATGCGCACCCTCGATGTACCAGAGCAGGCAGACATCCTCGTCTCCGAGCTGCTGGGCAGCTTTGGCGACAACGAGCTGAGCCCGGAGTGCATCGACGGCGCAATGCGCTTCCTCAAGCGTGAGTTACCCCACGCCCTTCTCGTCTAACCCCAGCCGAGGGCGTGTCCGTTCCCACCTCGTACACGGCCCACCTCGCGCCCATCGCGTCCGCCAAGCTCCACCACGACGTGACGCAGAGCGTGCGCACCCCCGGCGCAGCCGAAACCCCCTACGTCGTCATGATGCAGCAGGCAAACATCCTCTCCGGCGACGCAGCGTCCCCGCGCTCCGGCGAGCGCATCCAGCACTGCTGGCAGTTCGAGCACCCCCGCCGGGACCTCATGCTCGACGCGACTGGCCTCCCACTCACCAACTCGCACAACACCCGCTCGGCCACACTCACATTCTCGATCCCCCACGCATCCCCCTGCCACGGATTTGCGGGATACTTCGAGGCCCACCTGTACGGCAACGTCGGGCTCTCGATCCACCCCGACACCGCCCACCGCGTCTCGCCAGACATGTTCTCCTGGTTCCCCCTGTTCTTCCCCCTCGCGTCGCCGCTGTACCTCCCCTCCGGGGCCGAGCTCGAGGTCAACATCTGGCGCCTGACGGACCAACGGGCGAGGAAGGTATGGTACGAGTGGGCGGCGGAAGCCTACCTCCCCACCGTGCCGAGTGCGCATGGTAGCGCGGCCCCAGGTTACCCCGTCACTCCGGGGGTCACCCCCGCGAGTCCGACGACGATGGACGCGCCGTACTCGCCCCACCATGGGGGCGAGATGGGCGAGATGCCCGCCAGTGGGAGGGTCAAGATCGGGCAGACGACGCTGCACAATGCGGGGGGGAAGCATTCCTGGGTTGGGCTGTAGCATGGAGACAGAGTCGGGGGATGTAGTGATCATTGCATAGGATACGGACACTGGCGCGGAGAGACAAGCATATCGCGCCATAGATGCATAGAATGTAGTTTATGTTGGGCGGGGCCCGTTTTGGTGGCGGTATAGCCGGGTGTGGGGGTTCAGCAGCTGAGCTATTTGTACCTCCCCTCGTCACTGGCACCTGCGGTGCCAGCGACTCGTCGCCTAATCCGACAGCTCCTTCTTCTTCAAGAGGCAGTACTCGCCATACACGCGGCCGCTCTCGCCCCACCCGGGCACCCAGAACCACCTCGCCCACCACTTTGAGCTCTGCGCGTCGAGGAAGGTCGTGCAGTACTCGTGCTCCCAGTCGGGGGAGTTGACATAGTCTGGCTGGCCGGCCGTCGCAGGCTGGGAGGGGAGGTTCAGCGCGACGAGGTAGTCGCACCGCGAGAGGGGGACGTATGCGCCGTCCTGGCCGCTGGGCTGGTTCGCGGCGTTGAAGCGGCCTGGGCGGACCACGCGCGTCTCGGGGCGGGGCCAGCCGCTCGCGGCGGATGAGGGCACCCACTTGCGCGGGGCCATGCCGTCAAAGTCTGAGGCGACGAACTCGACGTCCACCCCGTTCGCGACGAGGAAGGAGGAGGGGAAGCGGTGCCATTCGGAGCTGTAGCACAGCGCGAGGGGGAGGGGGAGGGTCTTGAGCAGGTCGAGGTCCCACTTGTCGACGACGGGGTCGTCCTCGTGTCCCGGGCCGGGAGGGGGCTGCACGAGGGGGGCAAAGCCCATCTCCCGGAGGATGTTGGGGAGTGTGGTGTATTCAAAGTGGTGGACGACGTCGAATGGCGCGTGGTACCACTTGAAGAGGCCGACCATGCGCGAGATGCCGAGGATGCAGGGGATGAGCACGGCCAGGAGGGAGAACCAGGAGAAGATGGAGGTCTGGCCCGCGCGGTAAGGGGAGGAGGTGGCCTTGATGTAGACTTGCTCCATCCAGCCCTTGATGAGGTAGATGCTGACGGCGGCGTTGAAGACGAGGAAGGGGTAGGCCGGGTACATGAAGCGCTCTTCCTTGTGGGCTTGGAGGGTGAGGATGCCGAGCCAGATGTAGAAGGGGAGCAGGCGCAGGATGAGGAGCATGTACGGGCTCGACTCGCCCTCCTGCGGCTTCATCTGCGTCTTGCCCAGGCGGCGGAAGTCGTACTTGTACGTGATGGCCAGGGCTGGGAGGGCGATCAGCGCGAGCGGGAGGAAGAAGTTGAAGTTGAGGAACAGGTTCTTGAAGTAGAACGACGCGGGCTCGACGCCGTACAGGTCGGGCCCGTACTTTGAAAAGAGGTTGTACGTGATGATGTTGAGGTTGGGCAGCACCCTGCGGCCGTAGGCCCATGAGTCGACAAGGACCACGGGGATGGCTACGCTGGCTGCGAGACCGACCGCGCCCAGGAAGGTGTTGATACGGCGCCCGCCCCAGACGACCTTGACCGAGGGCGGGACAATCTCACCTCCAGCAAGGAAGAGATACTCAAACACAAAGGGGATGCCCAGGGCCGCCGCGAATGGCCAGCCGAGGATCGCGCCCGAGCCGATGCAGAAGGTCGCCGCAACCGCGCGGCGGACACCCACAGACGTCGACGTCGCGGGGTGGAACCAGAACGACGCAGCGAGCATGTTTGCGTGCATCGCGAACGAGGACGGGAGGAACGCTGCATGTTAGCAATGTTTGTGGCGGCGCGACTTACAGACACTGGCATTCCACATGCCGGCAGAGAGCATCAGCCCGAACAGCACGTAGCGGCCGACGCGCTCGTTCACAGCTACCACGACAGCGCGGTAGAAGCGCGCCTCGCACAGCGTGCTGATGAGGCCGAAGAAGATGCGCAGCGCAAAGAACTCCTGGCGCTTGCCCAGACCAGCGAGGTGGGGAATAACCACAGCCAGAGGGTAGTGCAGGAGGATGTACGCCCACGAGCGGACCGCGTACTGTGGCGACAGCTCCCAGGTCTGGAAGCCAGAGTTGTGCGCAAAGTAGTGCAGCGGCTCGTAAAAGTTGAACACTGGCGTCAGCAGCGGCTCGAGAACCTGAACCCACCCTCATCACAGTCCGCGATGACAGAGTACATCGCCGCAGCGGTACGCATCAGCAAGAGGAGACGCACCGCCAGCGAGAACGAGGGGACGAATGGTCCACGCCGTTGCCTGCTGTCAGCCGAGAGCGCGAGTTAGTAACCCACCTGCCGAGCTGGTCCTGCAGCAGACCCTGGTGCCGCCGTTTCCAACCCGTCGCGGCCGGCGCGCCAAACTGGTCAATCTCGGGCTTGCTGCGCGAGATGGCATTGGGACCATGAGTGGGTCGGCGAAAGCGGACGCTCTCGGTGCCGGGGATGTTCATGGCGATGAGCGCTTGGCGAGGGAGGAGGTGCGATGGAGCGATGGGGCGAGACAGAGGCGTTGTTAGTGGAACCGTGCTTGTTATAGCAGGAGCAGGGGATTTCGTTGACGTCGGCGGCGGACTGGCGTGCATCTCCGCTGAAAAGACACCGACCGCGCGCGCGGCCGTGGAAAGTACAGCCAACGGCGAGCGAGTGTATTCAATGCATTCACTTATCGATAACACGCATCATGGGCTGGGCATTTTGGAGGACTGAGGCTGGGCCGTCGGGCTCGACGGGGGGTGAGAGCTCTGCGGCGCCGGTGGCCAAGCCGTTGAGCAAGTTTGAGCGCACGCTGCTGGACGAGGAGAAGGTCCAGGCGGCCCAGTTCCCGACGCCGGAGGAGGTCCCCGGGTGCATGCAGCTGTTGTGAGTGTCTCGAGTCTGAGCGAGTCTTGAGCAGTTCTTGAGCAGTTCCCGGACTGCTCTGGAGCCCTGGAGCTATGGTCGCACAGGAGCACGAGTGACATGGCACTGGAGCTATGCCTGCCTCCCCACCGACCCGCTGACCCCAGCGACCACTTCCTCATGTGCTACGCGCTCTTCCCGCAGATGCGCAACATCTACCGCTACGGCGAGTTCCGCGACTGCACATACAAGCTCGACGATTTCAGGTATTGCATGAGTCTGAAGAGCGAGGACCCGGAGGAGCGGCGCCAGCTCTGGATCAAGCGGAAAAGCGAGCTGTGGGCCAGCCGGCGACTCACAGACAGCAGCGAGGACGTCTGGGACGTGCGCGAGTGAGTGCAACTCACATCGCAAATGGACTGTGCTGACCGCAGAACACCGCTCGAGAACTTCCCACCCCTGCATGCGGAGCCTGACGCCTCCACTCCCAGCACCTAGGCTGTATCTGTAACATTGACTGCATCGCTCTTCTTACTGCTGCTTCTATTCTCCCTTCTACTGACGACCGGATGATGGATTGAGGATGGAATGGGGTGTATGGCTGTGGCTGTGGCTGTGGCTGTGGCTGCGGGATTGAGAATGAAATGGGATTGAGATGGTTGATGACAAGAATGAAGGATGACGAGAGGACAACAACAACATGCTTTGTGCAGGGGGACGAGGCCAACCACTAGCGACACGGGTCGACGCAAAGAACGCCGCCGCTCTCGCTCCATGCATAACCCCACTCTGCGAGGAACTGTTTGACGCTCGACGCGAGGCGGACCCTGGACGCACCGCGCGCCGGGTCCTGCTGGCCGACGTGCTTCTCCTCCCCGACGACAATGTACGCCAGACCGCGGTAGTGCTCGCGCTCGAGCTCGGCCAGGAAGTGGCTCGAGACGTCGGCGCCCTCGCTGCCGTGCAAGGTGTGCAGGTCCAGGAGACATTCGGTACGCTCCTCTGAGCTGAGCTGCGCACCGCCCGGGACACGCCCGCTCGATGCGACACCCAAGATGACGCCGAGCCCCCCACCACACTCGCGGCCGCGCTCAGTGCGGTCCCTGGGGTCGTCGGACCAGCTGGCATCACGCTCGCGGACAGCCGCCTGCGCATCGCGCACGCGGTCTTTGACGAGCGCGTTGGCAGCGTCGTTGGCCTCGTTGAGCATCTTTTCGTTGAGGGACTTGCCCTCGCGCGAGAAGCGCTTCGCCGCCGCACCGTCGCCACGGCGGAAGGCGTCTGCCGCGCGAGCCAGGCAGGCATTGCGCGCATGACCCAGTCGAATAGACGTAGCACGCGCGTTCATGTACTGCTCGTTCGCCTCCACGCCCGTCTTGAGCGTGGGTAGCAGCGTAGGAGGGTGGAGCTTGACGCGCGTTGAGGGGCGCGGTACAGCAGGTGCTGCTGGCGAGGTGGGGGCTGGGGCTGCAGGGTTGAGCGGTGTCGACCCGGCCCCAGGTGCGAGGTTGCTGCCAGCGTACCTGCTGCCGACGTTGACAGTAGGCATGGGCGGCGCGGGCATCGGACGCTTGACGGCATTGGCGAAGCGGTTGCGTGCAGGGTCGAATCGCCCAACATGGCGGTTCAGCCTTGCTGCCAGGAGGTCTGGGAAGTCGTCGCCAGCTCCGTAGGTGTTGCTGACAGGCGGGGTGCCGGGCCTGGAGCTGCCTGGCGAGTTCAGGTCCATCCGCTGCATTGCCGAATTGAGCGCCGATGGGTCCATGCTAGTGGGGAGGTTGTGCATAAACTCGCAGTTCGGGCCCTTGGCGCAGTGACCCCGCAGCCAGAAGCGGCACAACGCGCGTTCCAGGTCGTGGCTGAAGCGACAGTCTGAGCGGCGACACTCGCCATTGAGGAAGTACCTGCACATCCTCGTCGGGCCGGTGGTGCGCGGCCCCGGTGCGAATGGTGCGCCCTGTGCCCCGAATGCACGGCCTCCCTGCTGGAAGTAGCCTGGCCCCGCGTGGTGGCCCGCTGTGCGGCCGTCGAGCCCGATCATCTGCCGAGGAGACGCGACGCGGTTGGGCGTCGATGCTCCGGAACGGGCGTGCGCGAACTGAGACACCAGCATGGCCATGGCGGCTTCAAAGTCGTAGCCTGCGTTGTGGAGCGTGCTCTCCAGCTGGTGCTTGGGCACAGTAGAGAAGACCTGTGCCAGGACGTCCAGGGGTGTCATACCTGACGTAGCACTGGCTGGGTCATCCTCTGGATCGACAGGCTCAGATCCCTGCCCGGCATCGAAGTGGCCCGATGGCTCGAATGGGCGAGCTGTGGAGCTCAGGTGCGACGGCTGCTGCAGGCGCGATGGGGGTATCGCCGAGCCGAAGGGCGAGAACTCTTCGTCGTCCTCTTCATCTGGCACCACACCACGACTCGCTGGCCTCGACGTCGGCGACGCAAAGGTGTCGCTCGCAAGGCGGATGTGCTGGCGGACAGGAGTGCCCAGTGGAGAGTGGAAGGGGCTTGATGGGTCGCTGATGAGAGGCGCAGCAATGACCCTGTTCGACCCAGTTCGCACCATGCCCTGCGAGCCAATGGTGAATGGCGAGCCTGAGCGTGGGAGTTCAGCTGGTGCATCGCGCCATGGGTTGTCGCTGGGTTGGAACGCGGACGAGGTGTTGATCGACGACAGAGGCTTGGACGTAGCTGCGCCGGACTGCGCAGTGCTCGAAGGGCTAAACGTAGCTGCCTTGATGTTCAGCCGCGGCGATGAGGACGGGGAGCCGCACGAGCTCTGGCCTGACGAGCTGGATGGAGCAGGAGGTGGAGCCGGCGCTAGACCCGATGCCGGGGCCGACTCAACCCTGCCCAGTGCCGACATCCCAGGTCCATGGCCAGTTGGCGTCGACGCACCGGAGCGCGCGCCGCCCATAGCAGGCGAGTGCGGTCGCGCCAGAGGCGTACGGGCTCGCAGCGCACCGACACCTGGCGGAGTGTAGGGCCGCCGCAGTCGGGTGGGCGTAAAGCTGCCAGCCTGGTACGGCACACCACTCAGGTCGTCTACAAAGTCAGCCTATGAACCTCTCAGTAACTCACCTCGATGCCTGTGCATGAGGTCGAGGCACACTTGGTCCATGATATTGTCATCCTATCTGTCAGCAGATGCCCAGTACAAGTAGCTCACCTTGCCAAACTCTCCCATCGGCTCGCGCAGGAGATCCTTGACGTCCTCCTCCTGCTCGTTGTCAAGCAGATCGATGACCTTGTGTACAAATGCTTCGCGGTCCTCTCGAGTTTGGCCCGCTGCACCTGGTGGCAATTGGGCGTTCCCATTGGTCTTTGTCGAGGCCGAGGACAGCGAGTCGTCCACACTGGTGATCGACTCTGCATGTGAGGAGCTCCCATCGTGGGTTGCATCGTCGTCCTCGCCATCCGATTCGCCTGACGACGAAACGCTCAGCGGATGTTGGCTGGCACCGGAGGACAGACCGGAAGGGGTGCCCGCAAGGTTGTGCCGAGACGGCGCCTGCGCCTGGTTATTCAGAAGCAGCTTGAACACATAGTGCGCGAGGTGTGGGTTGGTGTCGAGGACCGACTTGCCCTCGGTCACTACCTGCGGAGGCGATGACATGGCGGCGGCGGTGGTCGTCTACAATGCAGTGGACGGTGAAGCAGGGCGCTCAAGCGCAGCTTCCTGAATGAAAGTATCAGCACGTGCAGGGAGAGCGATTGCCAAGCTCAAGCTCGTGGTGGATGTCTCTCGCGTCGACGACAACAGCGAGAAGGCGACCGATGTTCCTGTGCCCCCGCGGCGATAACACGAGAAGCAAGTGCGGGCCGAGATTGGCTGTAGGCAGAGATCGAGCGGATATCGAGTGCACACCTCGAGGCTTTCGAATGCGTCCTGCCGTGGGCAGTGGATGTCTTGAGTTGTCAAGCGATGGTTGCAGATCGCGGCTCGTTCTTGAACAGGATTGTCCTCACGTTATCGTCGTCGTCTTCGTCGTCGTCGCCTGGCCGCTGACTCGCGCGCGATGCTGACGCTGTCGAGCGGGTATTGAGAGGGGGTGGTTGTGGGAGAGTTGAGAGCAGCGCCGTTGGCCGCCGCATCGGGGTAAGCAAGGCCAGGCAGCTGATGGCGTCAGGGGTGGATGTGGTCGGCAACTCTCCCACGGTCAGCTAAGCCGGGCTCAGTCAGTCCGAGGGAAGGCAATATAGCCTCGATGCCGTTCCACAACTTGCTACCAACTCCTCGTCGACGTCGCGCGAAACCCAGCAATGTCTGCACCCAACGGGACGCCATCCACGGCCGCACAGCCAGCGAGCAGCCCTGCAGTGACAGCGGAGGGGGCAGGACCCTCAACGGCGGCGGCCACACCCGCGGCGACCACGGCCAATGCCAACACTACCGCTGCAACCACCCCAGGCCAGGCACAGACATCGCAGCTGCAACAGCAACAAGCGCAGCCGCCAGCGCCAGCGAGCGCGACGGGACCCGACATGAACCAGCTGTTTGCTGCACGACGTGACGAGGAGATGGCGCGCCGGGATCGTTCGCTTGCCGAGTTCCTCGTTATGCTGGACGGCTACAAGCCATTGGTGAGGAGGAGGGTTGTGGCTCGAGCTGACTTTAGATCCCCGAGGAGGTGACAGAGTACTACTTGCAACGGGCGGGATTCGAGTGCTCAGATCCGAGGCTGTACGTTGGCCAGTAAGGTTGGCTGCTGACGAGCAGGAAGAGGCTGTTGTCGCTGTCTGCTCAAAAGTTCATCTCTGACCTGTCGCGTGACGCATATCACTTTGCCAAGCTGCGCGTGAGTGGCACAACGGCAGGCCGTGGTCGCCCCTCTGCAGGAGTGGACCGCAACCGCGTCGTCTTGACTATGGACGACCTCAGTCTGGCGCTCGGCGAGCACGGCGTCAATGTCAAGAAGCCTGATTATTGTGAGTCAGAAGTCGGCGGAGTGACCTGGTTCCACCTTCCTCCTTCCTCACCTTCCTCCGCCTTCCTCGATCCTCGATCCCTCCAACCTCAGCCTCTTCGTCATGCCCCCCAACCTCCTGGCCGTCTCCTACTCTCCACTGCTCGCCCCCCCTATAACGCATCGCTAACGGCAAGACCTCTAACGACCACCCCCTGTGTGTACCACCACCCCATGCTCCATGTACATGTACAACGTGGCATTACTCCCCAGCTCTAACGCTACTTAGACTACTGATACTATCCCGACTCCGCATCCCCACCCCTCTAACAGGTATCCGCGACCGCCCCTCACCGAACAAACTAGCCCGGGATGCCACAAGCCCCGAACTAACACTGACACTCGTGCTCAAGCCACCTCCCGGCACTGGGGAAGAGTACCTCCCAGCCCTCGCGCCGTTCGCCATACCACTGGCACTCTGCCTTCCTGGTGCCGGCGAATCCCCAGCAAGCGACGACGATCGACTGTGCCCGCTTCCAGGCCGGGGTATCCGGCTGCTCTCTCGCCGGCCAGGGGGTGTACTCGGCGCCGGCGATGCCTTGTATGGTGGCGTCGCTCTCCCCGTTGAGCCTGCTGATCCCGCAGAACCTGCTGATGTCGAAACTGTGGGTGAGAGGGGTCGCTGCACCCAGCGGGGAGAGCTGCTGTCGTGCTCCTTTCGCCAGGGGAGAGGCGGGATGACCTGCGTGTACCGTCCCCGAGCGGAGAGAGATGAGCTAGCAGACGTGGTGCGGGCGCGCTCTCGATTCGGGTGCGTCGAGCTGATCGATAAGTCTGAGAGGCTCTTGCGGTTTGCTGGGCGCGGGTCGCACAGTATTGAGGGGGCTGGTTCTAGCGCTAGGGACGGACTCTGCGGTTGGGAAGAGTTCCTCGATTGGGAGTATGAGGGTTCGAGAGCTTCGACATGTTCTGTGTCTGGCTTAGGGAGTTGTTGGACACCCGGATCTGACACTAGCTGAAGTGGCCGGGCCGGCCGTGACGGTGTTGGGTCCAATGTCGACCTACTCGACACGCCTGGAGAGGACACCGGGCTGTCCAGGGCGGCCTGCCCTTGGTCTATCAGATACCGCACTCTCCGCGCCATGGTTTCCAAGCGCGCCTCCCACTCGCCATCAGAGACATCAGAGTCAGGCGAAGGGGACCGGTATTCTCCAGACAAGGCCATGAGGTCAGCCATGTTGGGCCGCTGCGTGCGCGGCCGTCGCATCCGGCGTGGGCTGACGGGCGACCTGGACTGCTGAGATGCCTTGGAGTGGGAGCGTGTGATGCGCCGTGTGTGGGTCGTACTTGGGGACGCCTCATACCAGGGATCCCGATCGTCGTTGTCGTTCGTCTCACCATGCCCCCGCTCATCCTTGTCAAGATGTCCGTCGTGTTTGCCATCCCCTTCGTCGCTGCTGCCCGCCTCCTTCTGCGGCGATGCGATAGCTCCCCAGCCCTCGTTCCATATCCGATAAGCCGTGCTGCTGTCAGCTCACCCTCACTGTGGCTCACAGTCCAACCGCTGCACTGAAGACAGTGGCATTGACAGCCGAGGCTACCACCCTCCCTCCCCATGTCGGACGCCGCGGCTCGTCCACCGCGAAGGCTGTCCGAGGTGATGGTGGCACATATGCTGCTGTCAGCGCGTTAACGATGTACTCTCACAGCTGGAGGCTCGCGGCTGCCCTTCGCCGTCGCCATTGTCGTCGCCGGTACTGTGCCCGCAGTCTGCGCCTGCAGCAGTACCTGCACATGGGTCGTGCCACGCCTGCTCCGAAGCCGAAGAGCAACAGGTCACCGCAGAAGTAGCCGAGGTTGTGGATAGATAAGACGCATCAGAGGCCCGCGAGAAGGCAGACGCGTCAGGCGAGGTCGATGCGATGGACGTCCGCCGAGGTGTACTTGGCGAGACCGGCCTCGCTGGCGAGGACGAGCTGTGTGCCGGCGCACCGGACATGGCACGTCGCGTCCCCAGAGATCCAGGATGTGCTACGTGGCTGGGAGATAGGTGGATACGCCGTGGCAGTTCAGCCTGTCATTCAACCGGCTGGACGTGCTCTGCACAGAACACTGAAATCCTTTTGTTGTCGTTTGCGTGTCGCGCGATGGAGTGTTGCTGGGGAGCGAAAGTAGTGACTATCTCGCTCGTCGCGTCCTCGGCTCGCTTGGACCGATTGTTGACAGAGTGCGTCACGGGTATGGGGTTCGGCGGAGAATAGGCGTGGGTCAGCTCGCCAGCTTAGCGCGGAGATTAGGCGCGTGTCCACCGTGCGTCATCGCCTTCGAGGTGTCCATGTCGACGACGAGCTCATCAGTCCACTGTCAATCACCGTCGCCCATCCTCCCATCGCTATCAGAGTAGACTGCTAGTCCTCTGCCCTACCCGCTCTCTCAACTCTCTTCTCCAACCATGTCGCAGCCCGAAGTCTTCCAGCTGTCTGTTGGCCCGCTCACCGGCGTCGCCTTCAGCCCAGACCGCACCCGTGAGTAGATGCCTCACGTATCCGAACGAACTGGGCTAACCTGCAGAGGTCGCCGTGTCGCCCAACAACAACGAGGTCCAGATCTACCGCCGCGCCGGGCAGGAGTGGAAGCTGGAGGCCACCCTCGCCGAGCACGACAAGCTCATCACTGCCATCTCGTGGGCGCCGCGCACCAACCGCATCGTCACCTGCTCGCAGGACCGCAACGCCTACGTGTGGACGCCAACCGCCGACGGCCAGTGGAAGCCCGCGCTTGTGCTTCTGCGCATCAACCGCGCGGCTACGTGCGTCAAGTGGAGCCCCAACGAGGACAAGTTTGCTGTCGGCTCTGGTGCCCGCGCCATCGCCGTGTGCTCCTTCGACGAGGAGAACAACTGGTGGGTGTCGAAGCACGTCAAGAAGCCGCTCCGCTCGACAGTCCTCTCGATCGACTGGCATCCGAACAACGTTCTCCTCGCGGCCGGCACGACCGACGCCAAGGCGTACGTCTTCTCCGCATTTATCAAAGGCATCGATGCAAAGCCCGAGGCGACCGTGTGGGGCGACCGCCTCCCCTTCGGCACCATCTGCGGCGACTTCCGCAGCCCCAACGGCGGCTGGGTCGACGACGTGGCCTTCTCCCCATCTGGCAACGTGCTCGCCTTTGTCGCGCACGACTCGTCCGTCAACATCGTCTACCCCTCCGGCCCCGGGCAGGCTCCCCAGGCGTTCCTCTCCGTCCGGGTGCCCACCCTCCCATACATGGCCCTGACCTTTACCTCGGAGGACCAGCTCATCGCAGGCGGGCACGACTGCCAGCCCACTGTCTTCGCCGGCAACGCCAGCGGCTGGGTGCACTCGCACAGCCTTGACGACCCGGCGTCAGCCGGCTCCCGTGGCCTTACTCCCACGGCTACTGGCTCGCGCGCCGGCCCGGGCAGGCTCAACAACGAGGCATTCAACCTCTTCCGCCAGGCTGACTCGCGTGGCCAGACGCGCGCGCCTGTTGCCGGTGCTGGAGGTGTGAACAACACTGCTGGCGCGACTGCCATCGGCCCTGACGGCCACCTCATCACTGTGCACCAGAACTCGATCACGCACGTCGAGCCGTACGAGTGGACTCAGGATGGCAACGTCGGCCGCATCTTCACGGCTGGACGCGATGGCCGGCTGGTCATCTGGAACGTCACGGGCAAGGAGGGTGGTGGTCTCGCCAACCGCATGTCGGGGTTGCAGGTGTAGACTAGGCTGCGGCCAGTATATGAATGACATGCAATATGATACAAATATGCTGTAGCTAAACAGTGGGTTGTGAGGGACCTTCCTCTGTTCACCGAGGTGGTCGTGAGGAACCTTCCTCGGTCAATGTAGTGGTTATGCCAATCTGCCAGCATGATGTGTCTTGTTTCCTTCACCGCCTTCTTCGAAGTTCCTTCTCTACCTGGGAGACGTCGCGAGTCTCGATGTCACTCTCGCTGGCGTACTCGTCGAACAGCACCTCCCGAACGCAGTGGTATACCTCCTCGAGCACCTCAGGCGCAGGGTTCACGTCCTGGCATCAGCACATCCTCTCCGCCGAGACCTACCTCGAAGGCGACCACAACGCCAGCCCCGACTATGGCGAGATAGTAGCGCACTCCCCAGCGCACGAGGCCCTCGTGGATGACTACAGTGGAGAGGTTTGCAAGCGCAACGAAGCGCTTGCTCTTGGCCATCTCGAACTCGTGTCCGAACAAGCGAAGGCCGCGTGCTGTTCCAAGTTGAATCCCAAGATCAGGCAGCGGGGTGAGCGACTCTGCTATCAGCGACTGCCGGCATCGAGGAAGGAGATAAACTACTCACGGTACAGCACTCCCCATCGACTAGCAAGAGCTACAGCTATCGCAAGAGCAGCCCATCCTCTCCAGTACGGCAAGCTTGCCTGGTTGGCCAGATACGCCGCTACGATGACAGCCAAGGCCAACGCAGCAGCCGAACCCCAGCCCGAACTTACGCGCCGCCTGCGCACTCTGTGCTCGACGACCTTGCCTCCGAGCTGCTCGTACTCTTGATGATGGGGCAGGACCCGCCGCGGCCATTGCGGAGCCGAGGCGGAGGCCATGATGCGTGGTGCGGCACGACCCAAAGTTGACTGACTGGAAGCGGACAATGAATGCAAGCAAGGTAGCGAGCACGCTGTGTCTCGTGCGGTTGACGCCTTGACCGTGACACAGCGGCCGCCCCGCCGCGCTGTCCGATTTATTGTTCGTTCCTTGCCGCCGCCGCGTCCCTACCCGCACGCCGCCGCTTCGGCAATCTCCCGCCGAGAGCCACACCCAGCGGTTCTCCTCCGGCTGCTGCTCACACCCATCACAGCCAGCCAGCCAGCATTCAGAGCATTCAAGCATCATCAGCTTCTCATCCTCCCTTCAGCATCTCATCATCAGCCGGCTCGTGCACACCCTCTCGCATTTGCATCGCATCTCTCCTCGGTGATCGCCGCGGTAATCGCGCAATTCTTCACGCCCAGCAGCCCATCCGTTTTCTCTCCATCGCTCACTACCGCCTCCACTCGACTAGCCCTTCGCTTCTTCGGATATGGCCTGAGTCTACGCCATCCGCTGCCTACCGATAACCCATCAGAAACATCCCCCCGCCGCCGCGTCTCACAGGCGACGTTCTCACCGCGACGGCTCAAGCACCAGGCTATCAGTCGGCAACCAGTTCCATCCCCCGCGAGCGACTGCCTAGGGAGCCCAGCTGGTTCGCCGCCAGCTCACCTTGCCCACGATGCAGGTGCCAATCAACATGAGCCCAGCGCGGCCTCAGCAGATGCAGCTGCCGCCGGGAGTAGTCGTGAGCCCCGCCTATCGGGCACCAGCGGCCGTGCTAACTTCCAGCCTCAGTCCGCTCAGCCGGTGCCACAGCCGCAAACACCACTCCAGCCTCCGCCCACTGGGCTCGTTGACCGACGTCTATCAAACAGTGCAGGATCGGGCAACGCGACTGGAGGGCCCGCTGTTGCTGGGCCAACACAACCGTTGTCGCCGACAGCGACCCTCAATGGTGGGCGTGTGGACCTCAACGCGCTCTTTTCGCGGCCGCAGGCCGGCAGGCCGGCCGGAGAAGAGTTCTACAACATGAACAACGTGAACATGATGGGGTATCAGCAGCCGCAAAGTGCTGGGGTGTTGCTTCAACAACAGCAGCAGCAGCAGCAGCAGCAGCAGCAGCAGATACAACAGCAGCAACAACAACAACTGCAGCAGCAGCAACAACAACAACACCTACAGCAACAGCAGCCACCACACCAGCTGCAACAGCAACATCCCAAGCAACAGCATCCTCAGCAGCAACATCCCCAGCAGCAACATCCCCAGCAGCCACAGCAACACCAGCACCACCAGCCCTCTCCGATGCAACCCCCGCAACAGCTGCCACAGCACCCGCAAGCGTCGCCGCGCCACACGTCCCAGCGTACCATGGGCGCGGGGCCAGCTGGGGCCATGCATCGAAGTGTCAGCAACGGCTCGACCAAAGAGGACGAGGACCCCGTTCGCCCATTCCTTGATGGCTTGGCACATGCGGCTGGCTCACCGGATCGCCAAGCAATGTGGACTCACCTCATCCAGCTCAAAGTCAAAGCGCTCGAGCTGCAAATCGCCGAGGCGCGCGCCAAGGAACGCACCGCCGAGCTCGAGCTCACGCGTCTGCAACAAGGCGTGCGCGCCATCCCGCCAAATCTTGGCGTGTCACCCCCGCAGCCGTTCGCGACCCAGTTTGACAACTTTCCAGTCGCGCCACGCAGACCGGGGCCAGCCCCGGGGCTCGAGGGCATGCCGATGCCAGGCATGACCATCTCCGCCATTCCCGCGAGCCAGCCGCTTCCCACGCAGCCGACGTACACCGCACCCGCACCCCCGCCGCCGAGTCAGACGCCCATAACGCCTTTCGATCTCGAGGCTATGCTGCAGGACAACAGCTTGGAGAGCTTCTTCTCCTGGTTGCCCGACCACGGCGACAGCAACAATGCGAATGCAAACGCTGTACCTCAGTCAGCTGCACCCTCTGACCTTCTCATGATGCCCATGGGAGGGTCAGGAGCGGGTACTGGGACCAGCGGGTCCAGAGCGACACCAGCAGACACGGCCACGCCTATCACGCCTCACTCGCCAACCGTCAAGCGTGCGCTCTCGCCAACAGGGAGCGAGAGCCCAACCGCCCCGCCCGCGAAGAAGGGCAAGCCGCGCGGGGAGAAGAAGATAGTCATCGAGCAGCATGCGATGTGCGTCGCATGTGGCAAAGCAGTTGCGCGTGTACTGCTGCGTGCGCCGAAGAGCGCCATCCCATCGCCCATCAGCGTCGAGATGCGCTGCCCCGGCTGCGCGGGTGTGTCGCAGCCATCAGCGTTTGACCCGCACACTGTCGGCTCAGGGCCCAGCCTGGGCTCCACCGAGACGCGGAAGCGCATGCGCACAGCGATGGAGGACGACGACATGATCAACGAGGAGCCGAGCGGGCGCCGCTGCTTCTGCGATGTGTGCCAGCGTGTCGTGGCACGCGGGCAGGTCGTCGGCGGGCCGGAGCGTGCCCTTCTCGGCGGTATGGCCGAGATTGTCTGTGCCGCCTGCGACAGCAAATACCAGCGGTGCACCGATTGTGGCGGTGGTGGCGGGCCGCGAGTTGGAATAGGCAAGTGGCGGCTGAAGCAGGTCTTCCAGCCTGGGCGGAAGACGTGCTCGCTCTCGCACTCGCGTTTGGGTGACCGGCCGCGCGAGATCGGTGTACATGTCACGCCTACGGACTTTACGCCCGAGCAGCTGAAGGAGGTGATAGCGCGCTGCAAGGTGCTCTGGACGGAGAAGTCGCTCTCCCGCCTGGCCGTGCCGGAGATGCTCGAGTGAGTTACCGCTCCAGAACCCCGCTGACTCCAGAATCGATCTCCCACCGCATATCTCCAACCCGCTGCGCAATTTCGCAGACGTTGAGGATATAGTGACGCGCTGCTGGCCATCGCGCGAGGCCATGATTCGTGCTGACGGCGTCGACCTCGGCCGGTTCAAGCGCCTCCTAGGGTTGACCTGGGCGCACTCCCGCCCGCGGCGGAGTGTACGCACTGTCGACCTGGAGGGCGAGTATGCACGCGCCGAAGCGCCGAACGAGGACGACGGCGACATGAGCACAGTGCTTGCCAATATCAAGCGGACCAATGTGGTCATCCCGCCGGGGTCGGAGCTGATACGCATGTGGGGAGGCGAGTGGGATGTCGAGAACGGCTCATTGCTGGTGTCGACGCTGATTCCGTTCGAGGGCACCGACGGCGAGGACAGCACCGCGCTGTCGGTGGGTGAGCTCATCACCAAGGTGCAGCAGCTGCGCGCAAGCATGAACACTGAGCGCGCGGCGAAGGGCGCGGAGCCTGTACGCCCATGCGAGCATCTCTGGGTCGTCAGTGGTGGCTCGATGCCGCTCATCCGCGAGCGCATGGCAGACATCCTTGTGCGCAAGCGCTCCTTCGTGCACGTCGAAGAGTACCTCACACGGCATCCCGACTTCCTCCCTGCGCTCAAGGCGCGCCCCGTCGGCCTGCACCCGGACCAGCACAGGCCGCTACCACACCAGCTCGGCCAGGACGAAAAGTACGAACCGCCACACCCACTCATCCTCGTGCGTTGGCTCGGCAAGGACTTTGACTCGCAACGCATCCTCGAGATCAAGCAGGTCGAGTTTGGCGGCAAGACAAAGAAGCCAAAGAAGGGCAAGAAGTAGGCTTTGCACATACCCCTGGTAGATATAGGTAGATTAGTAGATGCCGACGCCTACGCCTATACCGCTGCCCGCTCTAGGTCTAAACTGCATCTAAACACCAGTGCTACCAGTAGCACTATACTCATACACTAGTATCCCTCCCCCTCGCGCACGTACTCGGAGTACAGGTCCTCTCCGCCGCGGTCGTACTCCTCCTCGGGCTGGTGCTCGAGCGGCGCAGCCTCCTCGGCAGGCCACTCGCGCTCGCGCTCGCGCTCAGTCTCAGCCGTGGCGGGCTCGCCGTCGTCCCGCGGGACAATGTCGATCAGGAAGTCGAAGACGTCGGAAAAGGCGATGGCGGATGCGACATCCGACTTCTGCAGTGTCCGCCGCTTGTGGCCCTCGGCAACGAGCCATGCACGGCACGTCAGCTCGGAGATGAAGACTGGGGTTAGCTAGAGTTCAAGGCGAAGGGCAGGTGTAGCGCATCCTCATATGGTGCAGGGTGCACGACACCGCCAGACTCACTCTCGCACGCCTTGGAGAACATTATCGGTGCTGCCGTCAGTATTACTAGTGCAGTCACTCACCCTCCGCGCTGATCATCTTGACCTCCTCGTCGCTCTTCATGACCTTCTTGATCCGCGCCAGGGGTAGGTTGTAGGTCTTGAAGTCGGGGGTCTCGCCCTCGACGCCGTCCATCTGGCGAGTCCAGAAGCTCTCGAGGAACTCGTTCAAGTCCTGATGCGGGAGCACGAGCGGCCCGGATAACGGGTTGGACGTGACTGGGGTCGAGTTGGCATTGGACGTGGACGCAGAAGCAACGGGTGCAGCCTGCTGGGCGTTGGTGTGCGAGTTTGCGAGGCCCGAGTTGGCAGTGTTCGGGGCGGCATGCGACGCCGACGCAGAGACGTCGTGGTTGGCGGCGCCGTGCCCACCCGTGTGCGCTGGGTTGATTGATGGCGAGGCTGAGCCTGACGAGTAGTCGTGCCCGTTGAAGCCGTAGGGCATGTCGGTAAGGTAGTAGGGGTTCATGGCGAGTCGGGTGAGTCACGGGCTATGCGACCAAGAGCGGCGGGGAGGGGTTGGGCCGGGGCCCGTCGCGATCGGCGAGGAGTCGCTGGGGAGAGTGGTTTGTGCGCGATGCGAGGTCTCGGCGTCGACAAAGTGAGTGGATGGTGGATGGACTGAACACAGATGAACTCGTCGTGATGGAAAAACACGGCGGGTGGAGATAAACGGATCGTCCGAAGATGCCGAAGCCTCAGTTCGATCGTCCGGAACGCTACAACTATGCCCCTTTCTTGCCTCCGCAGCTGTTGCAGGCAGCTACAACGTTACAACGCTTGCATCACATCGGGTCTACCTACTGTCCTACACTCATCCGACTGACACCATGCGCAGCGGCGTCCACACCGGGGTACCCGTACTGCTGCTGGGGCGGAGCATAACCTTGGCCTCCCGCATGCGGCGGCGGCGCTCCGGCGGGGGCACCAGACGGGGGCTGCGCCATACCCTGCGAACGGTAGTATGCATCCCACGCCGCCTGGTTGTCGGCTTCGTGACCAGCGCCGACGCCGGCCTGCCCGGGTGTCGAGTTCTGGCGAGGAGGCGACGCAGGCGGGAACGACGGCGCCCCGCTGGGTGCGCGCTGCAAGCTGGAGGTGCTCGTCGACGAGTTCTGGAAGTGCTGTCCGGGAGCAGGAGCTACGTGTGGGTGGGGGAACTGGGGTGGTCCTTGCTGCTGCATTGCTGCAGGCGACTCGGTCGGGTACTGGTTGGCAAACGTCTCGTAGTTGTGTGGCCCGGGCGGCGCGACAGGTGCCTGAGGGTAACCTTGCGAACCTCCTGGAGGTGGCTGCTGCTGCTGAGCATACTGATCGCCCGAGGGTTGCTGTGGTGGGTACGGCTGCTGGCCATGAGGGTATGCAAACGCTGGGGTCAGATACGGCAAGCTAAGAAACTTACGCTGCGGCGCGGGACCTCCCTTGAGCTCCTCGTACTGTCGCATCGCACGCAAAAAGTTGTTGTTCATGTGCTCCAGCTCTGCCTTCTGGTCCGAGTACTTTTTAATGAGTGCGTTGATGTTGGACTGCAGAGACACGCTCGCCTGGTATAGCTCCTCCACTTCGGGCTTGTCCTCGATGCGCTCACCACGAGATGGGTCGATCTGCTTCAGAGTGGCAAGGAGCTGGTCCACCAGGCCAAGCGACGCGAACACGCGTGCCTCCTCCTGCGCTTCTTCTTGCAGCTCCCGGGCTGTGGGCTCTGGCAATGCCTCCACGTACGTCACGGGGAAGATGCCAATCTTGCCATTTGACGCTCCGCGCCACCACTCCTTGAAGCCGCGGTCGAGCACTTTAATCACGTCGCCTCGCTCAAAGCTCAGCTCGCCAACTTCGGTCGACGCAAAGCTGTATATGGCAAGAACGCGGGATGTGGTGTTGATATCGAGGGGGAGCTGCGACTGCTCGGGCTCTTGAGCAGCTGGAGGAGGGTGGTAGGGGACAGCCGGGGTAGCAGTCGCGTAGGTATGTTGCTGCAAGGGTGTCGCCTGTGGTGCAGGCCGAGCTTGCGCCGCAGATGCGTGTGCCGCAACAGCAGCTGCCACACGGCCTTGACCTTGGGAAGCCCCACTGCCAGACGACGATCCCTGACCCGCAGGGGCTGCCGCACCTCGGCCGCCCTTGTCCTGCTTCGACAGCTCGATGACTCTGGCAAGCTCCTCCTCTTCTTGACGGCGGCGGATCTCCTCTTGCGACTCGGGTGCACGAGTGGGTCCATCGAAGTTGTAGTCTGTGGTCAGTATTGATCATGACGGCCGACGCACGCTTCGCTCGCAGGCTTTCGTACAGCTCATTCATGAGCCCAAGATTGGAGTCACCACTCTTGTCGAACTCCTGTGTCCAGTCCTTGATGTACTTAAGTGCTTTCTGTCTAACCGGATCAGGAGTGGCCTGGTATCAGCGCATGCCCAACGCGAAACCTCACCGAGTCCTCCACGACTCGCTTGAGGCAGCTGGTCCAGTTGCGGGATGCGAGCTGCTCATGCAACGGCTTCCCACAGTTCTGCGCAAGCGTGTTGGCGAGCTCGAGGGAGTAGAGCTGCACGCTGGGGTTGCGGTTCTGCAGACGCTTAGCCAGCGCGGCCACGGCGTTTCGAGCCCTTCTCAGTCAGCGCGTGGAAATTCCCTCATGCCAAAGGCACTTACCCCGTGTTGCCATCCTCAGTCACCTTATCGCAGATCTGGAGGTTGATGTCCCAGTCCTCAGACGCAAGGTTCTCGTGTGTCGCCTTGGCTGCCTGTTAGTCACTGTATCAAGAGTCTTTCTGGGAGCTCTCCATCGAGTGGTGTGGTGCGGACCGGCGACACGTCCTCCCACCTGCGCCCCGCAGCACGCGCCGCCCGCACCCCATACCCGGCGTCCGGTGCCACCCACTCGTCGACCGTCCCCGTTTCCTCGCGGCGCTACCTGCAACGCCAGCCTTCGTCGGCACTCACTAACGATCTCATCGTAGGGGTTAGCCGGCGTAGAGAACATGGTGGGGTGAACGATGGCAATGATGACGATGCAGAGCGGAGGATGGCGATGACATAGCGCACCGCCGCGACGGGAGGGTGCAGATTACGTAACGTGCCTGCCGCGGGGTGGTGGCGGCGTCGTGTGGCGGAATGATGGATGGAATGGGCCCGACAACTTCCATTGATGTCGCTCGAAGACCGCGTTGCACAGCTTTGTTGGCGGTTATTCCAGTTTTTGTGAGTTAGTATTACGCATGATAGACAGAAAGAGCGACTTGCGCCATGGTTTGCACGACAATGTCCATTCTGCATATCCACAAGCCCACTGGGCGGTGTATCACGTTAATCAAACTGAAAGGAAGAAACGATCTCAAGCGGTGACCCGTGCTGACGCGCCTCAAGTCACCATGTCACAATCAACAGTGGAAAGGAGAGATGCATTCTCTGCAGCGACTGCGGGGACTACCAATGGAACTCGTCCTCGTCCTCGTCTTCGAGCGCTGCGATTAACGTCTTTCTCGCTGACAGCTCTCTCACCTTTCCCAACCAGGAGAATAGCCTTTTCTGTGTTCGTTCTGTATGAGCTAAGATGCGCATCACCATAGAATAGACAGTCCTGGTAAGAGAATGGCACAGCCCCCGACGCATCACTCATGTCGAGCAAATTGCAAAGAAGCTGGTGTCAGCCCGCCTCGCGCTCGCTGAACTTACCTTCCACATGCCTCTACTGTCGGAACCCTCCAACGTTGTCCAGACTCTGATATCATCTGCCAGATCCACCTTAGAGGGAGACCGGACGTGGTGAAAATCTATTTTGTACTTCGCCGTTACTTGCCCCATCGCTGCATTGACTTCCCATTCATCTCGCGGCCGCACGTGCAGCTCATGCAGGAAATTATGCACCTCAGGCGGCTTATCAGCGTATCCAATAGGTTGTTTTTTTTCGTCAAAGATGGTGAACTTTTCCTGGGGATAGTATTGGCAGCGACGCAGATCAAGGGAGTACTGCTGTCAGATGAAGCATCTTCAAGGCAGGGCTCACCTGATGTGGCAGCCCGAGGAGCCACTGGCAGTGCGGCCCGTCCACAAAGAGACTGATCTTCGCTCCGTTCAATAAGCGAAGCAGGTGCTGGCGGCTTTCGTCAGTCGTGTGGTGCATTCCTGCTGACTTACAAGTGCGCGTGCGAGTAGTAGCCGTCACTAAGCTCAAACGCGGGCTCGTCAAGTGGAGTGAAAGGGTGTTTGCCGGAGGGGTCGCAGCGCAAAACGTACGTGGGTAAGACGACATCGGATGAGGTTGGTTTCTTCGTAATCGCCACCTGGCTCTTCGCTTTGTGGAGTTTGCTCTTTACTCCATCAGGTGAGGTTGGTTCTGGTTCTCTCTCAGCCACCAGCTTGCTGCCCACTTTGTAGGCTTCGCTGTTTACTCGACTGCCGTCAGCGAGCGGCGAGGAAAAGCAGCTCACAGATAGATAATGAGCTCGGATGTGTGGTTGACCCCCTGCGTGAGCTGGCTCAGTGCTTGGTCAAATTGAAGACAGCTTGGAAACAGGACCATTTCCATCGCATACTGTCTTTTCTGGAGTTGTGCTGCTACAGGTTGGTAATCGTGTGCGAATGGGCAGGTCTGCAATGAGCAACAGCATAACGATACGGGTGCGAGGTACGAACAGTGTCACCCTATACTCACATCTATGAAGAGAGCACGCTTGATTGGTACTTGTAGCTGCGGCTGCGGCTGCGGTAGCGGTAGCGGTAGCGGTTGCGCTTGGGGTTGCGTTTGGGGTTGCGCTTGCATCTGCTGCTGCGGTAGCAGTTGCAGTTGCGGTTGTGGCTGCTGTTGCGGTTGCGGTTGTGGCTGCGGTTGCGCTGCCTGGTTCTTCTGAGAGGCCAGTGCGGCCGCTTTCAACGCTGCAACTACCATGGACGTGACGTACTGATGGCGGAAGTACGACCGGTCCCGGGGGACAGGCCTTATCTACTCACATCTTCGCCACGGCTATGCGCTGGATAGCAGATCAGTAGTTACATCAGCCTACACTTGTCGCATAACCATCACAAAACATCAACCATCCGCATAGCTACTGTACATGATGGAGCGGCCTCAGTCGCGTGGGGTATGAGCCGTGATCTGTCGACCCGCTTCCCAATCTTCATCTGCAAAGTTGATCAATACCCCTTCAGCCTCAAGTTCTCCAACCCCTTCCATGTCGCATCAAACGTCAAACGCATATCAATCATGTCGACCACGGTGAGTCACAGCAACTCGAGATTGAGACTAGGAAGCAACGCTGAGCGTAGAGCCTCCAACCCACAGCAGGTAATACATACAATGCCAGACCACACTTCATCTACACAGCCCCACCGCCCTACATAGCATGGAAGTAACCATTACTCCTCTCCCCCTCAAAGTCAGGCAGGGGCGGCACCGGCGGTCGGTCAGACACAGTCGCGCCCCTAGCCCGCGTAACGAGGAGATTCCCCCTCTCCGGCCCGGGGGAGGAGCGCGCCCTCGGCCGCGCCTCGGGACTCCCCCCCGACCCGTTACTCAGCCGCTTCTCCGACGTCGACCCCACCTCGATCTGCACCTCGGGATCGGGGTGCGGCGGACCGACAGAGTACGACCCCTTCTCCATGTGCACCATGCGCGTGAGGGTGTGCGGGCAGATCTCGACGCTGAACATGTCGAGGACGAAGCGGCGGACGGGGGCTTGGAAGTGGGCAGTGGAGATCGCCCGGATGGCGCGGTAGAAGAGCGTGGTGGATGCGAAGAGGCGGGGGTGGCGGTTGCGAATCCTGCGGTCAGATGGGTCGTGAGTGTTACTCACTTCTTGAGCTGGTTCATCGCGCCGGCAGCGAGGACATACGTCCCCAGCTTGGAGATGAGGGTCATCACCTCGCCCTCCAAGCCGGTGAGGGTAGGCAGAGAGGGTGCGTCCGCGTTCGTCTGTATCGGCTTCCAAGGTTCAATCTGGTATCAGCGTTGGGATGCAGCTCGACGCACGTAAGCGAAACGCGACATGTCGTTCGGGAGGCAGAGACCGGTGGTCTGACCGAGCGGTGTGCGCGTCGCGACCCATCCGTACTCTTCCAGAACCTCGGCACCGAGCTGGTTGGACGAGATAAGGCCGATCACAAAGAAGCATGTTCTGCTGTCAGCTCGCTCCGACCTCGACGCACCCCTTCATCGTGAGCACGGGCGACTGCTCGGCAATTTCGATGATGACATCGATAATCTCCTCGTCCTCGAGGAAGGCAATCCCGCCAGCCGTGGAGCCGATGTTACCCTGCGAGTCAGCGTTGCAAGCACTCAACCTACCAGAACCCAGAGCGCGCTCTTCACATCCCGCATGATGGTCTGGTCCTCGCTCTCCATGCCGTTCAGGCGCACGGTCTCGGCGAACAGCCCGACAATGTTCTTGTCCCGGAGGTACTGGCATCCCTCGGGTGTCTTGCACAGCTCGCGGAAGAAGTGCGTGGGTGCTGTGCCCTCGTAGGCCCAGATCTCCTCCGGGTCATCCTTGCTGTATGGGCGGATAGTCTTCGACACAAACGTCTCCACTTCATACACGTAGAGCAAGTTGTGTTCCTGACGTCAGCTGGCTCCAGTGCACAACTCACCTCCATCCAGCTGTCCAGCTCGTAGTCGATGTATTGCGCTTCGAGGAGGTACACGAAGCCCGCGGACGTGGACATGAACCGCAGGAAGAGGTTGGCACCAATGTCGCCGAGGTGTTCCAGCGTGGGCCGGAGGTAGACCACCTTCTCGAGGTTGAGGGGATCGGTACACGCCTCCTCGAGGTACATGACCGCAATCTCGCACACCTCCATCGCGGGGTCGTACAGCTGCGTGACGAGCAGCTGCAGTGCCCAATCAGTAAGGTGGGGCGATTCCTGCAGTAGCCGCGCCAAGTGGTGCGTAGCGAACAGGCGCGTGTCCTGATGTCAGCGAGCACAACAGCGTACTCACCATGTAGCTGGACGTGAGCGCCTTTGACAGCACGATGCGCTGGTGGTCTTCCCTAAGCCGTCAGTAACACATCACGCCCCTACTCACATAGAGTAGTCGAAGCATTCGATGATCAGCTTGATGATGTCGTCACGGCTGCGCAGCTCGCACAAGTGGTAAATAGAGGTAAAGTACTTGAACTTCTCGAGCAGCTGCAACCCCGCACGGTGCTTGCTGAGTGTCCCGATCATCTCAAAGTACCCGTACGACAGCGTGTTCTCCAGCCGGTCGCGCGCGAAGACAGGGTGCACACTCGGCTGGCCGGCATACTGATCCAGCTCGGCCAGGCAGTCGACCATCTGCTTCAGGAGCTTGTCCTCGGCGAGATACCGCTGCCCCTCGGGGTGGATGAGCATGGTGTTGATGAGCGTGCAGCCCATGCGGACCCATTTGTAGTTTGGCTGCGCGTTAGCACGCTGCGGCAGCCGCAACCCACCCGTGTACGCAGGATGCTGCTGAAGCGGTTATTGAAGGGGTGGAAGAAGAAGAACAGCCGGCGGATGAACTTGGTCACCCGGATGACCTCGTCCAACCTCTTGGCGTTGAGCAGCGGGCCCTGGAGTAGGTCCATAATGGTCTCGTAATTCCACTTTGTGTGGTCGCGAGAGAGTAACACCTGTGTTGTCAGCGCTGCCGCTCGAGCTCAACTCACGCCAGACTCGTTGATCATCGCCTGGAACTGCTTGTCGTCGACTTGGAGGCCGATCCGCAGCTTGACCTGCTGGACTTGCCTCTGGCTGCGCTGCAACGACTCCTGCACAGACCGGGGGTGGACTATGCAATTGCGGTCGCCGACCGCCTGCCCACGCTTGCGGTTGTTGCGGAACAAGCTGTCGATAGATGACAGGGCCGCGAGCGCTGCATTGCGCTCATCGGGTTTCGCAAAATCAGCCACGCCGGTGAAGAGGCGAGGAAGCGCCTGGTATTAGTTTCCAGCTTTGCGAGCAGCTCACTTGGATCCTAGCCGAGTACTGCAGGGGGAGCGTACGATTTGCGAGCTGCAGAATCTCGCCAAGCAGCAGAGTAGCCTTCCGGCGCTCACTTTGCGTGCACTCAGAGTCGAGAACCAGAGCCACAAGCGCCTGGGATCAGTTGCTGCACAACGTTATGCTCACCTCCAACAGGCCAGCCTCGACAAACACCGCCAGTAAGAACGCGACATAGTTGTCCACAATGCTCAACCGCTGCGGCATGTCGTCCTCGTCCAGCGCATCCAGCTCCTGCGCGGTGGCCTCGTACGTGCGGTTGTACACCGTCAACCTCCGGCCATCGAGGAACGCCGAAGTCCACGACGGCGCTTTGATCCGGAATGCGCTGAAGAACAGATCCATTAGCGCATTCTGAAAGGTCAGCCAGATCCATTCCTTGCATGCCCACCCTCATCTCCGGCATGGGCACGAAGAGCGAGCTGATGAGCGACTTGACGGCCCGGCAGTCGTCCATGCACATGTAGAGTATGCCCGCCCAGGATCCGAGCGCCATGCCGACATTGCGCACGCAGTGGTCCAGCTTGTCGATGTGGCGCTGCATCTGCCGCGCTGGGGGTTTCCCGTACTCCTCGGTCAGGCCAACTAGTACAGCCTGGGGTTAGGCAAAGCCACAGGTGCCAACCTACCTCAAAGTCAGAGCCGGGAACGAGCAGTTCTCTCGTTCGGGGACCGTTGACGATGTACATCAGAATCCCAGTCAGACCCAGCCCGAGCTCAAACGGCCCATCCTTGAACGAGTTGAGCACCACGTGGAACGAGCCCGCCGCAAGCAGACTAGGCAGGTCGAGCAGCACGATCTCCATCAGTGTCTCCATACAGACCGTACGCATGGGGTCGTCTGGGTTCTCCGCAGCGCTGACCACTGCGCGCACGAGGCTCTGTCGTAGCGGTACACGTCTAGACAGGACTTGCGCGACGATGTCAGGCGGGCCCGGGCCGCTAGACGGGCGCGGCCTGTCACGCGTATCCGGAGGCGGCAGCGCGACAACAGCCCGCAGCAGGCGCAGCGCCTGTTCCCGCTCCAGCACGGCTTTGGCGTCTCGTGTAAATGTTCTGCGGTCAGCTGGATCTCATGGACGCCGGCCCACCTGACAATGACCCATTCCAACCCCGCGTTCATCATGATCCCCCAGGTGCGCCGGTTGAGCGAGTACCGCAGGAGGCGGTACGCGGCCGTGCGACGGCGGACAGTCGACGTGTCAGAGAGGAACGGGATCGTCGCGCGCACCAGCTCGCTGATATTGCACCGGCTGAACAGCGTCGGTGTGCGCTTGAACGCCCCAGCCAGGCGGGTCATGCACTCCCACGCCTCGTCGGTCCGTTCCGGCCCCTTGCCTTTACCCTCCGGGTCTGCGGCTGCGAGGTCACGGAGCAGGCGTATATTCCCATCAGCCGCGTCGCAGAAGGCAGCAAAGTCCTCGTCCTCGCTGTACCCGTCGAGGTGGCCGCCGCCGCGGCCGAAACCAGCCGGACTGCCGAGGGACGAGCTCTCCCCGCTGTTGACGTGGCGGCTGGGCGTGCCCTGCATGCTGAAGGAGGGTCCGCGCTCGCGGTCGGGGGTGTTGCTCGAGCTCTTGTGCGAGACTTTGGGCCTCACTCCCGCTGAGAGCAGGGTCGACGACGAGGCGGACGTCGACAGCCCCGCGCCCGCGCCTAGGCCGTTCAGCCGCTGCGGGCGCCGGCGTTGCGCACCGCCACGGAGCCGCTCGAGCTTGGCCTCGAGGAAGCGGATGTGGTCGTTCGCAGCCTCGAGCTGGGCTGCAATCCGCGCCCGGACCTGGTCCTGCTCGCTTCCTGTTCGCTGCTCAATGACCTGGCGTCAGAGGGGGTACTAGCGGCCGCGACGATGCTCCCCATGGCGCAACTCACATCGAGCATCTTCTCAGCGCCGTACTGGACTCTCCGCTCGATGGCGAGTTTCCCCATCAGCGACTCGATCTGCGGGTCAGCCAGCCCGCACGCCTGCCCGCCCTGCGACCCGCGGGCGCACGTACCGATTCCCCATCTTCGTCGCGAGAGCTGGTGTCGTCCTCCGTGTAGCCTGTAGAGTAGCTCGCTCCGAGCACGGGTGGGCGCGCCGGCGAGCCACGGGCAAGGTACGCCATGGTGTCGACACTGGCGCCGGCGCAGCTGTCGGCTAGCGAGGCGGCGGATACGAGTGTGTGACAGGTGACAAAGTTGGATGGGGGGGTCGGTGGAATGCGTATGTGGTCGTCGGTCGTCGGTCGTCGAGGTTGGAGGCACGGTGGATGCGGGGGCGGGGAAGGGGGGTTACGTAAGGATCGGCCGTGAGTGTGGCGGCTGGAGGCGCAGTCTAGGCAGCTAGGCATGCATCGGTGCTGTGCGGTGCATATCTAAGTATGGGAGAGTATGTAGCTATAGGGGGGAGATGAATTATCGGTGCGGCTGTGGCCATTGCTGCTGGGGCTGGTAGTACTGGACATGGGGCTGGGGCATGGGGATGTGCTGGGTCGTGGACTGAGGGAGGGGGGAATACTGAGCCGCGGTCGAGGGGGTGGGGGCGTACTGCGTCGGGGATTGGGGGGAGACAATCGGGATAGGCGAAGGGGTAGACAGCGGAGTGTAGTATGCATCCTTGGGGGGTGGGGTCGGGGGTGCACGAGGAGGCTCAACAGTGGACACTGGACGGCTGCCCGCCAACCACCGCGATTGACGGTTGGGATTGATGCGTGAGGTGGGGTTTTCAGCGAGGAACTCGTCCTGTTCCGATTTGCGCATCTGATTGAAAGCGTCGGCCTGTGGTAAGTGTCACTGTCAGGATGACGGACTCACGTCGTTTCGGATGATGGCTCTCCGCCTGAGCCACCACCACGCCAAGGCAAGCGATAGCACTCCGAGACCGACGATCACCCCCACTATTATGCCGACTGTTGCGTGGTTCTTCTCGGCGTCTTTGGGTCGTTTATGGGGTGGGTCGGTGGAGACGTCGACCCAGTGGACTTTGTTGGGCGGCACAGTGGGGCTCTGGCCTGTGGGTAATGGCGCCACGGACACTGCCATCGTGGCGAAGAAGCTGTGGACTTTGAGGAAGGGCTCCTGGCATTTGTTATCTGTCTGGCTGTCAGCTAAGAACTTGGCCCAAATCCCGCACGATGGTAGGCTTTACCCAAGTCTCGTTCACGACGAATGTGTGCCACCCGGTGAGGGTGAAGGTGTAATCGGTGTCTACAGGTACCAGGTAGGTCAGCGGTGTTCTACACATCAGCTGTCTGCAGGCAGGAGGCAAAGCACACACCCGCAGAGTTCGTCGTCGGGGATAGCAAAGGCCGCAGGGTCGTCCGGGTCGAGGGAGCCAGCACCCGCGAGGACGTGAACCTGGGAATCAGCCAAGAGATCCGGCGATGCGACGTGCAAACCTTACAGCTTCGTTGGGCAGAACTATGAGGGAGACCATGGACCGTAGCCAGCCGCCAGCGATAGGTGACGGGAGGCGGCCGCTGTCGACGAATCCCAAGTCGTAGCTTGTGTCTGTAGCCGATCAGTACCAGTTACTGTTCACTGCCTTACTGGTGAAAGCTTCTTTCCCCGGGACGATGAGCCCTAGCGTATTAGGAATGGGAATGACATCTGTCCAAACGGGCAGTGACGATGTTTGAGTTGTACTCGGTACTGGTGACGAAGCTTGGTCGTCCGGACGTGCAACGGGTAGGTCGGGAGAATCAAACAATGGGGGGTAAGTAGGCGCGTCCTGCCGCCTGTTCCAAGGCTGGTCTACGACAATAGTCACCGCAGGTGCCATCGGTGAGCTCGGAATCGCGCTGACTGCTGTGGCGGACGCGAATGCCAGCAACACGACAAGCCTGGACACGGCAGTCATCGGTCGTGCACTGCCTGTGGCGGAAAGGGGAGAGAGTGAGTAACGAGGAGGAGTGAAGGACTAAGGCTGGTTCGGGTCTGTGATGCATGTGTTTGGGCTGATGCTGAGCGATGGCGGGGTGTGAAGGGCATACTTGGATGCGCACTGACCATGCGAGCGGGTGCCACGGATTGATCAAATCGTGTACATGGCGGGTGTTGGATGGGCTCTGCCACATCCATCCGCGCAACCACCACACACAAGAAAAACACACAAACGGGTGCTAATATACATTCGCCCTAGCCAGCACTTGTGAGCCATCAGCTACATCGCCTCCCTCCAAGGACGTACGTACTACTACTCACTCTTCCAACTCTCCTTCAGATGACCATCGATGAGTTCGGTCAGAAAGTCGAGAACAACCTTAGGAAATGTGCTTTGCCAGGACCCGGCCGGTCAGATACTCCGGAGTATATCCTAATACCGTTCCTTAATAACGCGCCAGCCTGTTTCTAATCCGTTCTCCATTCCATATGGTGCAATAGCCCAATTCATTACAAATTCCTCGCGTTGGAGCTAAGTAGTGCCTTCCTCCTAGCCTGACGTCATGTTGCCGGGGCTCTGATCGTGTGACCGGTGTGACGCGTTTCGTTGGCCCATTTGGCCCATTTGGCCCATTCTGCAGCGCGCGCAGTTCTCATTCCAACCAGCAACTGGTCTAAGCAAGCCGGTGTCAGCCAGTGGCACCTTCCTCACCTTCCTCGCCTTCCCTGCCTCGGCACATTTATATACGCTTACAACGCTCATCCCCATTCTCCCCTTCTTCCTCTTCTCTCCAACACCACCCTACTCAACGTCGCAGCAGTCGCCCATCATGGCCATATTCGACGACTTCCACATCAAGGTGGGTACTCTGCCGCGTGGTCTGCATGAACCGCGCTGACATCACAGCTCCTGAACATTGTCGTGTTCGCCCTCTCCCTCGGCACCAACATCTATGGCGTCGTGGGGCCGAACGAGGCCTATGGCCACTCTCATGTGAGTAGGAAAGCGTCGAGCAGGACGCAGATGTGGTCGGGGTCGAGAGGAGGTCGGAGGCGGGTTGCTTTGGAAACTACTTTGTGGTCCACTTTGCCGCCCCAGCATAAACCGCCCGCCGTCCACCTTCTCGCCTTTATCGCGCGCGTTGAACCCCACCGGATCGCAGAAACAAAGCTAACCCAGCCAGGAGACCTACGTGACGCCATCGGCGTACGCGTTCTGGATCTGGACCCTCATTCACTTGTAAGTACCACAAGCCAGCGGCCATTGTGTTCCGGCGCCATCGCTGGTGCCGGTGGCGCAAGAAGGCATTTGCCGAGCACGTGCGTTTCCATACCAAGTCGCTCACCCTCCCACCAGCCTCCTCCTCGGCATGCTCTTCTACCAGTTCACCGATGCCGGCAAGGCGATCGTCATCGACCGCATCGCGTACCGTTTCGCCGTCCTTGGTCTCCTCAACTCGATCTACGTCTACCTCGCCCACCGTGGATGGTACATCGCCGCGTTCATCGTCTCGCTCTTCCTCGCCGCGGCCGTCAGCCAGATCTACTACATTATCAACCGCGACCACTCGTCGCGTGACGGCCCCGCCACCGAGCTCTTTGTCCACCTCCCCTTCTCGCTCTACCACGGCTGGACGGTCGTTCTCATCGTCATTGCCGCTTTCCAGGCCTTTGGCGTCAACGCCGACAAGCACGCGCCCGGCATCTGGACAAAGATCTTCGTCTTCCTCGCCTTTGTGTTCCTTGAGTCCACCGCCGCGGGCTACGCCTTTGCCACTGCTGCCGGTGACGCCGCCGGCGCCGCCGTTATCGCCTGGGCGCTCTTCTCCATCTTCCTCCACCAGCACAACCCGTTCATCCACTGGTCTGCGCTTGCCTTTTTCATTCTTTCGCTCTTTGCCGTCCTCAAGGCGGTGTACACGTCGTTCCGCTCGGGCCGTTCGCTCCTGCACGACGACGAGCGTGCGCCCCTGCTTTCCGGCGACGCAGCGTAATCTGCGCAGCTACTAAAGCCCCAGCCGACTCTTGTCTGCTGCACGATCGACGTTGCCTGACGACACTCTCATGTGATACCATGCTGTTCCGATCAGTAATATCGACCCCATGATCTGATATGATATGAAAGAAGTGAAGCTGTGATATGTCATCTACAACTGATTGTCGTCTAACCCATTATGTACTCTTTCCCAAACGCGCGCTGCGCCGTGTACCTTCAGCCCTCGGCGCAGGCTCCGCCTTGACCTTGGTCTTGGGAGTAATCTTCGTCTTCGTCTCAGTCTTCTCAGTCTTCGCAGTCTTCGCAGTCTTCGCCTTCTTCGCAGGTGGCTCGTCCACAGCATCACCATTGACGATATCAGGTTTGCCCTCCGCGTCCCCATCCCCATCCCCATCCCCCTCAGCCTTCGCCTTCTTCCCCTTCCCCTCCTTCCTAACCTTGACCCCATCATCAAACCCTCCCCGATCTCCAAGCTCCACAATAGCAGCATACGCCGCCTCCTCCACAGGCTGCACACCTGCCGTCAGCCCCAACCCACCCCGCCCACTACTCACTCAACCTCCCCCGGTTAATCAGCGCCATACTCTGTATAGCCTTGAGCCCCTCCTTGCCAATATACTCCACCCCCGCAGGCGGCTCCGCCATCCCCACGAGGCTCTTGACAAACGCCAACGTGACGGGGTGCGCCAACCTCCGCTCAAACTTGACGCTGACCATAAACCACGTAGGATTCTCCTCCACAGACTTGGCGTCGAAGTACGGATGCGATCTGGCGTCAGCCCAGAGTCTCCTCGTACATACGGATCCCATGCAGTGTCTGCCGTCAGCAGGAAGACTCCACATCACGCACAGTCCGGGTATCCCTCCTTGGCGACCTCAGCGAGGGCGAACACGCCTGCCGTCAGATATGCCCACACCCAACCCACCCGGCACCTTCGTGTTGCTGTGGTAGAACAGCACCTGCCATCAGCGCGCACGCATACCCACCCACCTTGTCGCCAAGCTTCATCTTCTCCTTCATGATCAGCTTGGCCTCGTGGCTCCGCACGCCTGGGTCAGCCGTGTCCTCGCACAACCCACCATCCCACGGCGATGTCCTGCCGTCAGCGAGGCCGGTATCCCACCCACCCTATCTCCTCAAAGTCGTCAACCGAGAACTGCCATGAGCCAACCCCCACCCCCTTCCCCACCTTAACATCCTTACCCTTCACGATGCGCGAGTCCGGCTCCGCCTTCATAAGCCACGGCATGGTGCATTCATAGAGCGTATCAACCAGCCGGACGCGAAGTGGAGCTCCAAGCCAGAGCCAGCACCTCTCCACTCTCCCACGGTGCGCGCACCTCCACCCAAGATTTCGGATTCGATCTCGTCCACCCTCATCAGCACTGCACACCATGGCGACACTGAAGCGCAAGCATGTCGTCTTTGACGAGCCGGCACAGGATGAGGAGCCGCAAGTGCAAGTCGGGGGCGTAGGCGAACCAGCGGCCGGGCCGTCGATCCACCCCGACCGGCTGGCGGCCGTGGCTGCTGCGCAGCCGGCGAAGAAGCCCAAGTTGCCAAAGGTGAGATTGATGGGAGAGTCTAGCTGATGGCAGGTCAAGTCTGAGAGGAAGAAGAAGTACCTCGCTAGGAAGGCGCGGAAGCAGCGGCGGATGAAGAGCGCGAAGAAGGCTGCGACGCCGAAGGATCGCGTGTTTGACGGGGACACGGAGGAGAGTGGGAGTGACTCTGGGAGCGGGAGCGAGGAGAGTGGGGATGAGAGCGAGGAGGGGGAGGAAGTGGTGCCAGCGGCTGGGCCGTCGACTGCTGTGACGACTGGCAAGGCTACGGTGGACGGCCTGACTGAGGCGCAGGAGGCTGCTAGGCGGAAGGCGGAGAAGCGGGCGAAGCGCGACGCACGGAGGGAGGAGCGCAAGGCGAAGCGCAAGGCCGAGCGGATTGCGAGGAAAGCCAGGCTGCAGGCGCAGGCGGAGCAGGGGGATAAAGGCGGAGAGGAGGAGGATGAGGACAGCGGGGGTGAGGACGAGGACAATCCCGTGCCGAACGGCAAGGCTGCGAGCGGGGACGGGTCCGACGGCGAGGACGAGGACGAGGACGAGACTGCCGCCTCTGACGACGACGGCAGGAGCATCCCCGACCTGCCCGAACGGCACTCGCGCTCGCCATCCCCGCCACCGCTGGAACCCTTCCCCCTCCCGCGAATGGCGCCTGCGCCGGACGCAGGCATCCTCAGCAGGCAGGGTATGCCCACGGGGCTGGAGGACGCCGAGTTTGTCGACCAGAGCCTCCGCCTCAGGGTCGGCGAGCTGCCCACCCCCCTCAGCGAGCGGACACAAGCCCGCCTCGCGGACCTGGGCGTGGACGACCTCTTCGCTGTCCAGGCCGCGATCCTCCCGCACATCCTCTCGCTCCCGCTCGTGCCGCTCCCGTACACCCCGCTGCACGACTACCTCATCTCGGCGCCCACCGGATCCGGCAAGACGCTGGCATATGCCATCCCCATCGTTGAGCTGCTCGCGCGCCGCGTCGTTCCCCGCCTGCGTGCGCTCATCGTCCTCCCGACGCGTGAGCTTGTCGTCCAAGTCCGCGAGACGCTCGAGGCGCTGGCAAAGGGCACAGGCTTGGTCGTAAGTTGACCTCCAAGTCCATTGCTGACGGCAGATCGGCAGCGTGACCGGCCAGCACTCGTTTGCACACGAGCAAGCCCAGCTCGTCGGCGACAGCACCGACCCCCTCCTGGGCGGAGCATCCCGCCTCGACGTCCTCATCTCCACCCCCGGACGGCTGATGGACCACCTGGCCTCCACACCCAATTTCACACTGCAGCACCTGCGCTTCCTCGTCATCGACGAGGCCGACCGCCTCCTGACCCAGAGCTTCCAGAACTGGCTTGCCCAAGTCCTGGCCCACACCCGGCCGCCTACGACTCCCGCCCCAGCCCCCGCGGCACCCCACGACGCTGTCGCACCAAACTGGGCAGCACCCCTCGGCCTCGCCAGCACCGCCTTTGAAGGCTCCGAGCCCGTCCCGAGCACTGTAAGCTGCCCCCAACCCTCCCCCACTAACACCAGTGCCAGAAGCTCCTCTTCTCCGCCACGCTGACGCGCGACCCCGCCAAGGTCGCAGCGCTGGACCTCACCTCCCCGCGCTACTTTATCGTCCAGAGCCCCGACACGCCACTGTCCGCCGCCGCCGTCGGGTCGAGCTTCGCCCTCCCCCCCGAGCTCGAGGAACGCAGCCTCATCCTCCCCCCCGCGCTCAAGCCGCTCAACCTCATCCACCTGATCCACGAGTTTAACGCAACCCCCGCACTGGTGTTCACCAAGTCCGTCGAGGCCGCCACCCGCTTGGTCAAGCTCCTCGAGTTCTTCGAGGACGCGTTTATCGGCGGCAAACGCGCCTCAGTGCGGGGGTACACCCGCGACATGCCCCCCGCCGAGCGGAAGCGCCTGCTCGCCGAGTTCGCCGCGGGCAGCATCGACGTGCTGGTGTGTTCCGACCTCGTCGCGCGCGGGATGGACCTCCCCTCTGTGGCGCATGTTGTGTCGTACGACGTGCCCCTCGATATGACGAAGTACGTGCACCGCGCGGGGCGGACTGCGCGCGCCGGACGGGCGGGGACGGCGTGGACGCTCGTCGAGAAGCAGGAGGCGCTGCACTTCAAGAGCATGCTCAAGGCCGCGGGGCATGCGGTGAAAAAGGTGAAGGTCAAGGAGGAGGAGCTGGCGGCGTACCGCGAGAGCTACGAGATTGCCATGAAGCGGCTGAGGGAGGCGTATGGCCGCGACTAGTTGGTTATGTACATTATGCTACTCTAGTGTCTAAACGTCGGGGGAGCGTTTGGCTTTCATCAGGAATCGCACCGGTCCGTTCTCCTGCCCGAAATTGTGTTACTCTGCCTGCTGCTGAGTTTGCTCGCTTCGCTCGCAGCTACGCCGCCTCCGCCTCCATCGCAGCCCGCACCGCGACGAGCTCCCTCCCCTCCTCCAGCAGCTTCTGCACGCCCTCCACCTCCCTCCCACTACTCATAGCCTCAACCCCCTCCCACACCTTCCTCACCCCCTCCGCCGGCTCCTCCGCCACAACCATGAGCCGCACACGCTCAACCCCCCGCCCAACCGCCGAGCGCAACCTGTCGCCCTCGTCCGCCCCCCTCGGTTCAGGGAGGGCAACCGAGTCCGCCAACTGCGACATGAGGGAGAACCGCTCCTGCAGCTCGGTGACGATGCTGAGGAGTTGCGGGGTCCGCGCGTTGAGCGTCGCGATCGTGTCCCCGGCGGAGAAGAGCTGGTGGTGGTGGTTGTACACCAGCGTGTGTCGGGACGAGTGGAGGCGGCCGACGTCTGCCATCAGCGCGTCCACTAGGTGTCAAAAGACTCACCAGTTGCAAGAGTGCTCGTCGTCTTCAGTAGCTCGGGGAGGCTCGCGCGCGAGATCAGGTCCTCATAGTACGCGGCGGGGACGAAGTGCGGCGACGAGAAGTCCGTCGCGCCGGGGGTGCGCGGGGTACGCGGCGTATGCGGGACCGCTGAAGAGGAAGATGACGGCCCAGGGGCGGGGCTGAGCCCCGTAGCAGTGGGATTGGGGTCGAGAGGTGCCGAGGCTGGCGTGTTTGGCGTGGTCCCGCCGGAGCGGGGGGTGACTGGGGCGGGGGAGAGGCCGTAGTAGTTTTGCATTTGCTCGCGGCGGGCTGCGCGGCGGGCGGCGGCGTCTTGTTGCCGGGAGGGGGAGAGGACGCGGTCGGGGACTGAGGAGAGGGACGAGCCCCGCGGTGGGGGTTGGGTTGCCATCGCGGATGAGTTGGGCGTGGATGGTTGTGTTGTGAGCTGGTGAGCTGGTGATGTGGAGGAGTTGGAGGGAGGTGTTGAGTGTACAGGCACGGCGGAGTGGCATTGGTCCGCGAGCTGGTCGCGTCGCGTCGGTAGGAGGATGAGCGGTTGAGCACACGGAGCGTGCTAGGCTAGTAGGCTGGACAAGCCTGTGCTTACACTTGTCGCAGTAGTCGTTGCGAGAAGAACATGGACTAGTATGGTTTAGAGTATACATGATAAGCGGATGAGGCAGATGGGTTGCGATAGGGCGGAGATGAGTGTCTCGAACACGGTTCATCTGTCGAGTCAGTGGGTCTGATTGCCCGGTAGTGCTTCTCTGCATTATCGTATTGTGTCCCACAACAATCTCAGCATTGCTGTCTTGCATATTTCCACACAGACTACACTGGCGTGTAGAGGACTGTACGCACCTAGGTGAGAGATGAGACTCACTCGTCGACTATGCGGTCAGCAGCGTCCAAGGAACAGAAGAACCTGTGCTTCGGCCGCCCAACATTCGGCAACATCCATTTCATGTCCGTGATCCCGAGTAAATCAGGCTATACTACGAAGACTACTTACTTCGCCACGCCTCAGCTCGTTCCTTTGGATCCTCTGCTGGATACAACGTCGGCAGTGGCACTCTTCCAGCCAGCTGCCACTCCCAGATCTTGCCTCGTCACGTGACACAACTCCTCTGTGCTGGATCGTACATCCCAGACCCGGAGTGAGAGACTCTTGACTGACCGTGGAGCTCGTGAGCTATGTGGGACGACTGACTCCTGCTCAATGGCGATGTCTCTGGCCCTCGTCAGAAGATCTGTCATGAAACACTGCAAAGGTATGCATACCTCCAGCCACTTTCGCACCACCTTCAAACCGGTGTCGACGGGAGAGTCGAATGCCTCCTGCGTACAAGTAGGTGCACAGGTCGACAGCCCCTGCCTACACGGGGCCCGATCCAGCCCGATCGCAAACACCCAGCCTAAAGCCCATAAACGCAACCGAAGCCGTCTTCCCCTTAAGTTAGCCTACCTGGCTGCCCCGAAATCCGTTACACTCGCGGCATGCCGGCTGCCTACATTTCGGCATGTGCACGGATGAGAGGGGTGCTAGCGCGCCCGGCACCGCTTCCGTCCGCTTGCGGTGCTGTGTCAGACAAACTCTGAGGACGCTGTAGTCCGTTGCGATGATGAGGAGCTGAAGCCGCGCTGACGCTTCAGCTGGTCTGCTCGAGTGAATCTGCAGAGCCTAGACGCTGGCTGAGTAAGCCATGGCCAAGCCCCGTGGCAGTGGTTCTGACGAGTCGCTTGAAGTGTGACTCGGCTCCAGCGATGAGCTCAGAGGCGCGGCGAGGCGCGGCGAAAGGGCCGTGCCTGCGTGCTATGCATGTAGGCAATTAATCCCAAGCCGTTGCTGTGCTGTGGGCTTGCTGCCTGCATTCTCGTACTATTGCATAGGTGGCGAGACAAGCGGCGCACGGCTACGGCTACGGCTAGAATCTATACTTTCCTGGCGGAAGAGTCGTTGGTTGCTCGACCTACCGACTGGCGCTTGGCATGCCCCGGGTCGCAGATCCCTGAAAATGACCGTGGCGGATCTCCGGTCGCAGAGGCAGAGTGATATTTGTTTATCCCACCTGCTACCTTGCCATTCGCCCGCCGTCGTTGGATATGTTGCTCTGCCTTGTCTCAGCAGCGCAGAGGAGGGGAGAGAGAGCAGCATGCATGAATGACTTCCGCGCCCACCCACGTTCCGCCTGCTACAATGCACTGCCGCATGCGCCCTGACCCCCCGCCCGGCCGGTGACGAACGAACAATACATACTTGCTCGCATCAGAGACAAAACAGCCACACGATTCTGGATGGCCATCCGTCTTTCCACCTCTCTTCCACTTACTACTACTACTGCTGCTCGATCACACTCGTCGTCGCACACACACGACCCGCTCGCCCTTTTCACAGCCCCGAAGCTCGTTACCTCACTTTCGACACACAGCGCTTCTTCTTCGCCGATCCGTGCGCACATCATTATCGTCGACCGCTCTGTCCTCGTCCCACTTCAAGTTCGCACCGCTGGGATACTAAAGACAACCACCCCCCGGATCAACTTTTCGACCTTTTCCACCACACTTGTCAACAACCGCCACCCTCTTCCAACCCACTCCCAGCTCCCACCCAACAGCCACGCACAATGGCTCTCAACATCTACCGTATCCTCCTTGCCGTGATGGTGCTCTTCGCCTTCCTGACATTCGCCCTCAGCGCGGGTGTGGTTGGCCAGATCAACCGCAGTAAGTCGATCCTGGAGGACCACTATGGGAGGTGTACGTGAGAACGCTACATCAGGTACTGACAAAACAGCGTTCGGCGGCTGGAACTGGGGGCGGTCTCGCGCAGTGGCCGCGATGGTGTTTGGTCTGTTCTCCTGGCTTTGGTTCGCTGCTGTGTACGTGCTCTGCGCGACTCGTGCTCTCGCAACCCCCGTCTGACATTGCAGTCTCGTCCTCCTCTTCCTTGGCCGCAGCCTGCCCGCCTTTGTTGATGTCATCGTCATGGCCTGTCTCTTCGTCTTTGGCCTCGGCTCTGTGGGTGCGCTCTCCGCCATCACTGGTGACTACGGGTGAGTAGAGCGCATTAGAGCGGGATGCCGTAGCATGTGCTGACCCCGCAGCCTCGCCCAGGCCGCTATCGCCTTTGGCTGGTTGCTGATCATTCTTGTGAGTAGTAGTGACAGAGGCCCGTCTGCCCAAGACAGCGCTGATGGCAGATGCTCGCCACCTTGATCTACGAGATCGTCGTCATCGTCCGCGGCAGCGGAGCCAACGCCGCTGCCTTCCGCGCGCCCTTCAGCGAGGCCGAGGGCGGCTTCAGCGAGAAGGCGCCTCGTATGAGCGCCGTCTCGCCTGTGACTACCGCCTAAGCTTGCTGGGCACGAGGCTGAGCATCATTCCCGATACCACCTCAGACCCGGGCGCATATAGGAGAGCGAGTGCGTAGAGAGATAATAGCGAGGACGGAAGAGAGCAGTCGCGATATCATTACTACATATAAAATGAGCGTGTATGCGTATGGAGACAGTCGAGATCCGGATCGGAAAGTTTGTGCCACCCCTGCGACTAAGGTTCTGCACCGGTGACGGCGGTGACGGCGACAGAGTATGCCTGCGGTGCCATATGGCGTGGTGCGCTCGCTTGCAGCTCACGTCCAGTATCCCATTCCGAATTTTCATGAGCCCTCTCTGGGGCCGCTTCAGGCACCCTGTGCGGGGGTGGACAATGGCCGCCAGTTGGGTGGCGACTCTTCCCAATCTTGTTGACAGTGGCGAGCTCGACGTCTACTACGAAGACCATGCATTCGAGGTAATCAGTTATGATGATCTGCTGCCATGCATGCCACTCATGCGAATGCGAGACGCTCCATGCTCTGTAATATGCTGTATGCCTCTGGAGGTGCGATCACGTCTCGCGTCTGGGGGGCAAATATTCGGAGTCCGCCGATGAGGGAGAAGCACGCCATCCCGCCGGCACCGCGGGGCAGCAGCGGAGCCAGCTGAAAAATCCATACCCATTCCAAATCGCCTCCATCGCATGCTCTGCTGCCATCCCGGCAGTGAAGCGTTCGTCGTCTGACTACAAGAGCGCAGGAGGGGCCAGCATCTCTCTCTCGCACTCTCTCCCCCCCCCCCCCCCCACCCCCACCCTTCACCACCATGGCCCCCGTCGCCGTTACTGCCACCGCGCCCGGCGCACCGGCTGCCCTCAAGAAGGCCATCGTCGACCAGAAGGTTGCCGCAAAGGCCTCGCTCACGTCCGGCTCCGCGACTCCCTACAGCTCGACCTCGACTGCTGTCTCCGAGGCGGGCGACAAGTCGCCCGTCGTCGAGGCCAAGGACACCCTTGTCCCCGGCCAGACCGGCTACTTTGAGACTCTCCTCTCGGTCAACGCTGCGCTCCCTTCCACTGCCGCCGGCGCGACTGTCTACGGCTCTGCCCTCGACATTGTCGAGGCTCTGGCTGTGCAGAACTCGTCCGCGGTCTGGGTGTACGACGACGCCGTCGAGGTTGGCTTTGGCGCCCGCCTCGCGGTCTGGGACGCCGAGGGCTACCCCGAGGCCGACGGCAAGGTCCACCCCGTGCAGACGCGCGAGGGAGCTGGCCTCGAGCTTGCCGGTTACTCGCGCAAGGCTGGCGCCGAGGCTGGCAAGATCTCCGTCTTTGCCTCTGCAACTACCCTCCCATACCTCGCGCCCAACCTCGCTGCGATTGAGGGCGACGTGCTCATCCACGTCGCTGCGACCGTCCCGTCTGCCGACCTCGAGCTCGGTGACGCGCTTGCCGTTCCCGGTGTGCTGCGCGCCCTGGCCGCGGTCGAGGGCTGGGACGTTGTTTTCTCGTCTGGTGCTGCCGACGTCGCTGCGACTGCGGCCCACCTCTACGGCGCGTCCGGCAAGGTTATCCACGTGATCGAGAGCACGTACTCTGCGCGCGACACCACCAGCTTCAAGTTCCCCGCCGCTGGCGCATTCGACGAGTTTGTCGTCTCCCAGCCCAGCAACGAGCTCTACCTCGCTGTTGCGTCGCACGCCGCGTCGACCATCACCGCCCCCAAGCTCACCCTCAACACCCTCTCCCCCTCCCCCGAGAAGCTGTTCGCCGCGCTCACTGGTGACGCAAAGCGCACCGTGACTGTCACCGGCCCGACACTCGCCGACGCCGAGGCGCTCAAGGCTGTCGTCCTGGCACTCCTGTACCAGGCGCCCACGTCCAGCACTGCCGTCTTCCCCACCATTGTCGCTGCCGTCACCCCCGAGACCGCCGCCGTCGCCGAGGACGCCAAGATCATCTCGTTCTTCACCGCCGCGGACGCCGTCCTCCCCCAGCTTGCCGCCCAGCTCTTCCTCTCCTCCCCTCAGCTCTCGGCCAACCTCGCGCAGTACGGTTCCGTCTCTGTGCGCGGAACAAAGTCGGTCCTCGCTCTGTCCCAGGGCGCGACTGTGCCGCTCTCCCCCTCGACCCCGTCCGACCTCATCTGGGTGTCGGACACTTCCGTTCTCAAGTCGACCGACGTCCTCGCCTCCGCCAAGGAGGGCGCGACCGTCGTTCTCGAGCTGCCATGGGAGGAGGCCGACCTCGCCTCCAAGCTGTCCGCGGCCGAGATCCAGACTATCCAGAAGAAGAACCTCCGTGTCTTTATCCTCGACCTCGACCCTACCTGCCCGCTCAACCCCATCCGCGAGCAGGTCGCCCTCCTCCTCCTCTACACCGGCAGCCAGCGCCTCCCCAAGGGCGTGTGGTCGGTGCTCGACGCGTTCCACAACGGCCAGCTCGGCCGCGACCAGGTCGAGGACGCCCAGGCCGGCCTCTTCGAGGTTCCTGCCAACGTCGTCAAGGGCTGGGAGGTCGACCCCGAAAAGGTCGACAAGGTCAAGGACGTCTGGGCCTGGGACGGCATCGCCGGCGCCGAGCTCAGCCTCGACCCCGAGGCCAAGCCCCGCGTCTCCAACTGGGAGCTCGCTGCGCGTCACCTCTTCTTCCGCGAGGCGTACTCTGTGCCCGGTGCCAAGACTGTCGACTCGGACGAGGCGACTGCCGGTCTTACCGCGCTCCGCCCCGAGCTTGCGGAGGAGACTTTCCTCGTTACCGTTTCGGAGAACCGCCGCCTCACCCCCCTCACGTACGACCGTAACGTCTTCCACCTCGAGCTCGACACTGCCGGCACCGGCCTCAAGTACGAGATCGGTGAGGCCATCGGTATCCACGGCTGGAACGAGGCGTCCGAGGTTGAGGAATTCTGCAAGTGGTACGGCCTTGACCCCGAGGCCATTGTCAGCAGCCCCAACGCGCTCACCGAGGGCACCGAGCTCTCGCGCTCCGTCTTCCAGCTGCTGCAGCAGAACCTCGACATCTTTGGCCAGCCGGGCAAGGCGTTCTACGCTGAGCTCGCCAAGCTTGCCACCAAGCGCGAGGAGGCGATGAAGCTCAAGTTCATCTCGTCGCCCGAGGGCGCCGAGCTGTTCCAGCGCATGGCCGAGAACGAGACTGTCAACTTTGCCGACGTGCTCCGCGAGTTCCCCACCGCGCACCCCACTGTCGAGCAGCTCATCGAGCTCATCCCCGAGATCAAGCCGCGCCACTACTCGATCGCGTCGTCCCAGGCCGCTGTTGGCGACAAGGTCGAGCTCCTCATCGTCACCGTCGACTGGAAGGACTCGCACGGCCGCGAGCGCTACGGCCAGTGCACGCGTTACCTCGCGAACCTGACCCCGGGCCAGACTGTCACCGTTAGCATCAAGCCCTCGGTCATGAAGCTTCCGCCCCACGACTCGAACCCCCTCATCCTCGCCGGTCTCGGCACAGGAGCGGCCCCCTTCCGCGCGTTCATGCAGCACCGCGCATGGCAGGAGGCCCAGGGCATCAAGACGTCCAAGATCTACTACTTCTTCGGCTCGCGCCACCGCTCCCAGGAGTACCTGTACGGCGAGGACATTGAGGCGTACGTCGCGGCTGGTATCATCGGCCACGCCGGGCTCGCGTTCTCCCGTGACGGCCCGAACAAGGTGTACATCCAGCACAAGATCCACGAGGCCAAGCAGGAGCTGGCGCGCATGCTGCTTGCCAAGGGCAAGGACGCGGGATACTTTTACCTCTGTGGGCCGACGTGGCCCGTCCCCGATGTGTTCGAGGCGCTCGCGGAGAGTCTGGCGGAGGAGGGTGGTATGAGCAAGGAGGAGGCGGAGCAGTACCTCGAGGACCTCAAGGAGGAGGAGAGGTACGTGCTCGAGGTGTACTAGGTGTGCTGGGTTTCCTAGGGGCTTGTGTAGATTATAGATGCACTGGGCTTTGGCACAAGGTTGGCTTCGAGCTCGTTTTGGTTGAGGTTTGGGAGTTTGAGCGCATTAGCATGACCAGCGACGTGCTGTGCTGTTGTCATAGCAGCTCGTCAGGTGTGGTGAGGAAAGTAGTGAGGAAGGTGGTGAGGAAGTTGGTGAGGGAAGGTCTGGCGAGGACATGGGTTCAGGCGAGGGAAGATTAGGCGAGAGGCAGCCCGAGGGAGCAAGCCATCTGTGGAAGGAAGGAGCCATCGGGAGGAGGTGGTGAAGGCGTGGAGAAACGTAGACGCGTGAGGAAGGTAGTGGTCAGTCGTGGTAAGAGCGATGTTGCGATGCTGAGATGATGTTTAGATAAAGGTATAGATCAGCGAGGCCGCCTGCCTTCCTCGCGATCGTCACCCTCCTCACGATCGTCGCCTTTCTCACCTTCCTCGGACCTATGTCTCACACGTCACCCGCCCGCCTCGAATGGCGTGCTGGCCTATAACACGCAGTGACCAACTCCTGCCTTCTCTCTCTTCCTCATCAAAACAGTCGACCATTGCACACCACCTACTACACTCTGTGAGTCACCTCCTGGCACATCGCAGTCGGTCGCAGCGGGGTCTCCTCTCCAGACATTCCATGCCGCCCTCTCAGCGCCCCCGGGTCCTAGCGGAACAATGAAGCTCCACCGTAGTGGACGGCCCCTTCTCTGGACAAACGCGAGCAAGTGCTAGGGCTTGAACGCGTCCACCCTCTGTATGCTCTTGCATGCACCAGGACACGCACACCAACATGCAATTCTGTCCCCAACAGCGTACCACTATATGCTGGGATACCGTGGCGAGAAGGCCTTTTGCCAGGCCGCCCCATTGCCCTCCATACCCCAGGCACGCCACCTCCACTCTCTGAGACCACCGGAGCCGTTCCCGATTGCCACCCGAATGACGCCGCTCTACCGCAACCGGTCCCCCAGCCGGGCAGCTGACAGCAGCTGACACCTACAGCTGACAACGGCTTCGCATCGAGAGCCGACTGTTACCTCGTCGTCGTTCATCCCACGCCAGTTACCCACCCGCCTTGTCTTTGTCTTAAGAGCCAGCGCTATCGCTTCGCCAACACCTGTGACGATCTGAGCCCTGTAAGCTACAGCAACGCACGCACGCCTCTTGCCACCCGAGTCACTGCCGGTGGGGGCAGCTCGGGATCTACTTCTACGCCTTCCATCCCATCCGAGTGGTCGTCTGCTCATCTCTGAGTCGGTTCTTCTCAGCCTTGGATCTGCCCATTCTCACCTCATCACCTCCTCTGCGCCTGTCTGCTCCCACCTGCTGGCGGTACCCCTCCCCTCCTCTACCCCAAGCGCACTCCCCATCGCGTTGTCTTCTACTCCCGCCCTCGCCTTGGTCACCAGGCTCTCCTCGCATAGCCCGTCTCCCCTTCTCGCATAGCCCGCCTCCCCCCTACCACCACCACCATATCCATCAGCAAGACCTCGTCCTCCCCTCCAACTCTTTCCGCCATTACCCACCCTCAATCAGCCTGCGGTCACTCCCCGCCCCCCTCTCCATCTCCAACACGAGCGCAACACCGTGACATAAGCCCCAATGGGCCGCACCTACCGCATCTACCTGGCGGGTGAGGCCGTGTTCGTCTGCCGCACGTGCGGGAACCACCTGGCCGTGGGTGAGAGTGTAATGTCTACGGTGCGTATGAGCCCCGATCACTGGCTGACGGCAGAACTTTACTGGGCAGCACGGGAGCGCATATCTCTGCCATCATGTGTGAGTTGCAGGGTGCTGAGTGCTGTCGGCTTGCGGTCCGTCCACTGCAGACTACAGTCGCTCTGGCCACACTCCGCACTCGTTACATGCTAACCCCAGTGTTAACACCTACACCTCGGCCGAGAGCGAGGACCGATTCATGCGCACAGGGAAGCACACCGTGCGAGATCTGTATTGCGGAGTGTGCAGGCAGGTTCTTGGGTGGAAATATGTGAGCCAGGGGTCGTCCCAATGCGTCTGTTTCACCTCGCTGACGATGTAGGACTTTGCATTCGAGTCTGGCGAGAAGTACAAGGAGGGCAAGTACATCCTCGAGCGCGAGATGATCACGGAGCGCAAGGAGAGCAAGCACACGTTTGGCCGGCCGATGATCGAGGAGGTCGTGCGCGAAGTGCCTGTTGTCAATGCAAGAGCACGATGAGGCGCCAGTCTCGGATATCGGAAGTCCCTCCGAGAGGGAGGTTTGTATATAAGTTGATATATGTTACTAGTACTGGGATGTGTGGATGCTGGACGGGAGGGAGCGAACCGGGAATGCGGTGAAGATGGCGATTCCTTGGTGCTCTCTACTCGCCAGTTACCCCAAACAGCATGCACTGAAGCATGTGTACCAGTCAGCTTCAAAGCTCATGCCATGCACTGATCGTTCCATTGAACAATGGTGCGTAGCGCAGCACCTCATACGCCACCACCGACCCTCCGCCACCCAACTTCTCATTTGCCACCGCCACACATCGGCCTTTGCAACCTCCACCTCGTCACCACCTTCCTTCCTCTGTCCAGCGATATCTACACCGACCCCAACCTCACCTCACCCACACCACAACAACGACAATGTCCTCCGCCCCGCGCACGATGCGCACACTGGCCGCCCTCCGCCCTCTCGCGCGGCCCTCGCGCACCGCCATCCCCGCAGCGACAGCCGCAGCCGCCGCTCTCAGTATGGCCCGCGCGCCGTACGCAACTGCAACCGCAAGTGCAAGTGCTACGGCCGCGCCCCACGCCCACGCCCACGCCAACGCCGCCATTGCCGACACCTCGACGCACCCCGACACGCCGAGGAAGCTGCCCATGACGTGGACGGAGTACTTTGCCAAGCGGAAGACGCGGAAGCTCTGGTCTACGCTTAGCACTATTCCGTCGAGCGTTGCGGGGCTGGTTGGCGGGGGGGCGTACATTGCGAATATGGATGTGGACCTGACGCAGCCGATTGTGGGGTTGGACCCGACTCTGGTGCTGGGTGCTTCTACGTGAGTACAGAGGCGGAGGGAGGTTGGTGGAGTGCTTGCGATGGATGTTGAAGGAGGGAAGGCGTGAGGAACGTCCGGGAGCGCGGACTGGATTGGGAGGAGACCGAAGGAACGAGTCTGAGTGTGTATGCTGACAACAGAATTGCTTGCATGGGTGAGTGCTCATTACGTTGGACGAATAGGGCATGGGAGCGGGAATTGTTCACGGTCAGCGGGACTGGGGCAGCGTAACCCACTTCAGCAGCACAGAAACGTCTCTCCCAGACGGCATCTAAACCCGCTCGGCTGGCCTCCGGGCGCGAGATGGTAGGCAATGCTCAAGTCTGTTGGTCTGGCCACAGAATGGGAGTTGCATCTGCCGTCCGTGATCGCGACCAGATTGTGACTGGACCGCTGTGGCAACACTCGCAGAGCCAGTCTCTGGCTAGGTGTGTGGCCCGGGGTTCGGTGTCTGAGTGCATGGCCTGCACCCGCGCGACAGCGGCTGCCAACTCTGCCTGCCTGCTTGGAATAATGCAGCCCCTGCCTACTTGTGCAGACATGAGAATATCAGGGTGGCATAACAACGCGGGCGACGGATGGCGCTCGGCTGCCCGATGTTCCAGCGCTGCCGGTACCGCAGGTGGTCCTGCTGGCAGACTGCATATTTGTCCTCCCCCCCTCTTCTCTTCAGACGCTGATTCCAGGTCTTGGCTACCTCCTCGGCCCAATGGTCGGCAATGGCCTCTTCTCTCTCACCCACCCCAAACTGACCCGCGGCAACCCACCCCCGCTTGATGTGATGGACCGCGAGTTCTACCACCGGATAAAGACGCGCCGCGCCGACCCCAGCCACCAGAACGTGAACAATATTGTCCCCGACTTCTTTGGAGAGAAGGTGAGTGTGGCAGGGGGTTTGTGGCGAAACATGCTGACACACAACTCCCCCTGACATGTCCCAAAATCGACCAAACTGCCACTCATGCTCCAACCATGCACTGTTCTCCAACCGCTCCTGGTGCTGCCAAATCTGCCCTGCACAACGCTGTGCATGCCGCCTTGCCTACTTGCATGGACTGCCACTTTCCATGGTATTTGTGGTGTTTTCTGTCCCACCCCCGACTCCGGCTACACTAAACCCGGCCCACCGTACGCTGCCACTTTAAACATTCCCCGCCACAGGTCACCTCCCTGCACGCGTACAGGCGATGGCTCAAGGACCAGAAGGCGTACCTGCGCAAGGCAGCGCACGGTGTCGACGAGCTTGACTAGTTGTGACTTTTTCTGCAATGCATTGTGACTACTTCCTAGTTGAACCACTCCGTTAACATCTCCAATTACTCACCCACAACAGGCCCCATCGTCGACGGCGAAACTCTGTCCGTGCGCCGGCTCATCACGTGACATGTTAGCATTGCTTGCGTTGTAATTGGGTCGCAATGTTAACCCCGAGCATTTCCGGGTCATTCCCGACACGTCCCGCGCCAACCGCAGGGCGCCGAACACTCGACACAATTCACTGGCCACCACTCGCCTCCCTCCCTCGTCACCACTCGTCGTCTCCGCTCCATCACTCGTGTCTCTCCAACACTCACCACTCTCTGGCTCTCTGGCTCTCTTCTAGCTCTCTTCTGCCCATTTTTCCCTCTTCGCCTTTCTTATTCAAAATGATGCGCTCCACCTCGGCACTTCGTGCCCTCCCCCGCGTGGCTCAGTTCGCACCCATCGCCCGCGGCATCGCTTCGTCAGCATCGGCCTCCTTTGCCCAGCCGTCAGAGGCTCCCACACCAGCAGCTGGCACCAAGCCCCCCGCCGTCAAGGAGTTCAAGATCTACCGCTGGGTGAGTAGTGTGGTGCTGCTAGTGGCGGCACAGCATTATTGGGATTTTGTGTGAATATCAGTGGCTGACCAGTAGAACCCCGACACCCCGGCGGAGAAGCCCAAGCTCCAGACCTACAAGGTCGACCTTAACCAGTGTGGTCCTATGATGCTCGATGCTCTCGTGCGTTACTAGTATTTTGCGCTTTACTAACGCCCAGATCAAGATCAAGAACGAGCAGGACCCCACCCTCACCTTCCGCCGCTCGTGCCGTGAGGGTATTTGCGGATCGTGTGCCATGAACATTGACGGTGTCAACACCCTGGCCTGTCTCTGCCGTATCCCCAAGGACACCGCCTCGGCGTCCAAGATCTACCCCCTCCCCCACAGTACGTCGCCCTTGCTGCTCATTGCTGACTTCAGTGTACGTCGTCAAGGACCTCGTCCCCGACCTCACCCTCTTCTACAAGCAGTACAAGAGCGTTGAGCCCTACCTCAAGAACGACAACCCCCCTACCAAGGAGTTCTACCAGTCCCAGGAGGACCGCAAGAAGCTCGACGGCATGTACGAGTGCATTCTCTGCGCGTGCTGCTCCACTTCCTGCCCCTCCTACTGGTGGAACCAGGACCAGTACCTCGGCCCCGCCGTCCTCATGCAGGCATACCGCTGGATCGCCGACTCGCGTGACGCCTACACCGAGGAGCGCAAGGAGCGTCTCCAGAACTCGATGTCTCTCTACCGCTGCCACACCATCATGAACTGCTCTCGCAGTGAGTACCTCTCTCCGTTTCCCACTCCCGGCTTTACTCTCCGCTTCTCGCACTAAGCAGATGCGGGGCTATGGTGACCGCAATTTGCTTCCGCCCTACCTGGCGGATTTGATTCCGTCAGGCACCCGGGCGGAACTGAGTGGCTCCGCCACATTCACCACTTTTCCGCGTTCGAACTCCATTCCTACTCAATATCTTCTCCTCCATCGTTCTCAACACCTCTTGTGATGGCGAGCTAACTGGAAAGCATGCCCCAAAGGCCTGAGCCCGGGGCGCGCTATTGCCCAGCTAAAGCTCGAGATGGCTACTGGAAAGTCGGAGCGCGTCGCCGAGTAAGATGGGCGTCGAGGAGGAGTAAAGATGGGCGTCTCAGTAGTGCCGTTCACGGTTTGTATGCATTAAGCTTCGGTAACAAATGGGGGGCGGGGTGGGGAGGGTCTGGGTAGTGCCCTGGGCGTTTGCAGCGGCCGTTGCTGTCGTTGTTGGGCAGACTTGGCGATTGAAGGCGGTTGGGACGGTGCGGGGGGGGTCCGGGCGGGGTGCCGACGGGCGCCGGCGTCCTGGCGTCCTGTACCTCTGTGAATCGCTACTGTCTGCAACGACGACCAAGAGGACGACGTGCGCTGACTGGGGTGTTGATTTCAGCCCGCTATGCTCGCTCAGCATCGACTGAGAACTGACAAGGCGCGGTCATATAACCCGGTGGCATCTGACATAGTGCCACACTCAGCGTGACCACTGATCTCTGTCGCTGAGCGAGGTCGTATTCTGCAAGGATGACACAGACGGCGGCTGGCATTGACTCTGAGAGGGGTAGTCACCTCTGCGGACGTTACTGAAGGCGTTAATCGCTGCTTGCGGCAGTCATTGGAAGTTGGAGGGAGCGAAAATGGCAGTCACTGGCACAAGCAGCCAACGACAGCGGTCGCATTCCAGATGTCACGGCCAGCAGTGAGCACCGATAGCACAAGTCACAGGCAATGATAGTCACGGCGGTGAATGCGTCTTTGTGATGATTTGCGCAGCGCAGTCAGACATCTACTCCTGCCGGTCGATAAAGTCATGAAAATCCCGTAAAAATAGACACTCCTGCTCGTAGGTGGAGGCGAACGAGCGGAAACTGCAATCCCATTCTGCAAGATCAGAGATTCTGCTATCCTGTCGATCTAGTCGGCTTCAGAGGTAAAGTCGCACCTCCTAATACTCGGAGTGTGGTGGTCAAGGTCATGCAGATGGGTGACTTGACTACTGCCACTCCATAATCCACTGAAACTCGAATGATGTGCACTTGCATGCGCAAGAGTTATGAGAGAACGTTATTGCTAAGTGAAATGAGATCAGAGATGCTGCTACCTTGTTAATTTATCAAAGGTAGGACTTGCGATTCCTATCGCCTGGGCTTTAAGAATGTTCACGCAAATGGACTGGTCCACCAGTGGGGCGTCTGTCATACAGTAGTCCGTTCATGGATAAACCACCCTTGCTCTGTGCTACTCCTTGATCCTCTAAGACAAGATCCAGCTGACGCCTGCTCGTCATGTCTGCTTCTACTGCAAGCCTAATCGCGCCCTTGTCGTCCCCACTCAAACCTCAGACGGCTAGCACCTTTTTCTCTTTTCTCTTGATTTTATACCCTCTACGTAGTTTGACCTGTCTTCAATCCCTAAACTCCATTGTAGCCCCAAACACGCAGCCCGACCAGCGCAACCACAATAATATGCAGATGTGTATGTATAGCAGCCCCATGCCTCAAGTCTACCCCATAACCCCCAAACCCCCAAACATAACCCCGCCCGCTCAGAAGTCATTCCAGTCGTCGTCATCCCACCCGCCCTTCTTCTTCGTGTCTGCAGGCTTGCTCACGGGCTTGTTGGGCACCAGCGACGCGCTCGACTCGGCCTTGGCCGCCGCGCTCCCGCTCCCGCTCCCGCTCTGGAGGTTGCCGTTCGCATCCCACGAGTCGAAGAAATCATCGTTGTCATCATACGCCTCGGCACGCTGCGACACCTGCCCGTAGCCCCTGTCGCGCTCCGACCCGTGCCCAAGACCAAGACGGCCGAGACGCTCGTTGATGTCGATCCCGGCCTGCTGCTTTGCGACGTCGTTGAACTGGTCCCAGCCCTCGGACGCGCGCTGCCCCACCACAGTCGCCACGCCGCGCGCCTGCTGCTGTGCAGTGGTGAGATACCGCTTCACGTCGTCGTTTGCCCCTTGCTCGTACAGCTCGTTTGCGCGCTGCGTCGCGGGCTTGACAACCGACTCGTTGATCTCCTTGCCTGCGGACGCGACGGCGGATGAGAACAGACCCCAGCCCTTGGACAACGCACCCAGGGGGTTGCGCTGGAACTCGTCGAGCGTCGGCGCCGCGTGCGACGAAAGGCCGTATGACGGGTGCGCAGAGGAGGAGGACGGCTCGGGCGTGTTACCAAAACCCCCGTACCGGCCACCTTGGGAGGGCGGGACATCGTCGGGACGCGTAGAGTTGGCATTGCCGAGGCGCTCAAAGAACGCCTCGTTGCCAGAGCCTCCACCCGACGGGGTGTTGTAGCCCGAGTCGGCGTGGTCGACGTATGGCGACGCAGTGCGGCTGGGGACGCCAGAGCCGGCGTTCGAGCCGGCCGCACGGGACCTGCGCGTTGCAGCAGCTGGGGCGGCCTCGGGAGGCGGCGCAGACTTGCTCCACTCCTGCGGGGGGTCTGCACACTCGGCAGTGAGCTTCTCCCGGTACTGCGATGCCGCCCACGTAAGGTACTTCTCCTGCATGGGCATGCCCTTGGTGTACCCACCCTCGGGCCTGTACGACTCCATAAAGCTCTTGAACGCTTCGTTTCCGCCGAGCTGGGGTCAGTGTCTGACAGATGACTCGTAGCAATAGTCGTAACTCACCTTCATCTTCTTGAACTGGTCATCGGACCATTTGTCCATCGTGATGGAGCGGACAAACGAGATGTGGACGCCAAAGCCTGCTGTTAGTCGCGCGCGCGGAGCCAGGTCGCACCTCTGTGTACACCGGAGCACTCGAGACAGATGAACGTGCCGTATGACACCGAGGCCCACTGAGGGGAAGGAGCATTGCAGTCGACGCAGACTGGTGTTAGTAGATGCCAAGAAATGGGACGTTAGCGGAGCACAGGTGGAGGTGCCGTCGTCAATGCCAGTGACCATCGTAGAGCAGGCGCCAGGGCAGCCGCCAAGACGCAGCACGCAAAGTCAACATGCCCTTTGGCCATGATTGATTCGAGAGAAGGCTCAGCTGCAAAGAAGCCTCATCTCCATGTCTGCTCCCGACGCGACTCACGCTTGTTAGCCCCGGTCGACATGAGCGTAAGGAGCTCCTTCTTCTGGTAGTTCTCTGCCATGGCGTTGCGAAGCTACCTTTTGCAATTGGCAAGGGAAGGAGGGAAGATGTGTCGCTGGTCGGCCTGTGATGTAACTTTGGATCACAACTATCAGATGCCCAGACCGTCAAAAGATCAGAGATGAGATCGAGATTGTCGCGAGCTGGAATGCGCGCGTGTTGCTGGCCAGGCGCTGTACGTCGCGTGGCTGATCGCGTGGCCGATTTGCCTCCGCGCCCGGTCATCCTTCGGGCATCACCGGCATCTTGCCGATCGAACAGGACCCCGAGGGTCTGTCGCTCAGTCGATCGCCATGACCAGGTGGGCCCTTCATGCGTGGGTTTATGAGTATGAATTGCGACTCGTATCAAAGGTCCAGTAGAGGCCCTCGAACAGATTCTGCAGAGACTCGTGACTGTTGGCTGTCGCTCGGGAGGAACAAGTCAATCCCAGATACCCGCAGATGGTGCCTCAATCTCCTGAAGAGGTTGCTAATAAGACAGCAGAAGTTGTACGCAGCTGCCGTCACAGGCAATCTCATCGCTCGTGAGCCCTCTCCGTTGCCTGGGAGCAGGCGCCGAGCCCTGTGCACCCTTTACACACAAATAGAAATACTGGCGTTCAGATGTATCAGCCCTATGAGGCCAGGCAGGTCGGTCAGTGGCGCCACGGGCTGACATTAAATGGGACAGGCAGATATCGACCTGCACCTCTACCTGCACCTCTTGCACCTCAGCATCAGGGCCTCGTGATACGTCAGCAGCCATGCATGTGTCGACTCACAGCAAGCAAGTCGAGGGAGTTGTAGCGCCCACATAACTGACCCGTCTGAGACACCGCATTCCACCGCGCGTCGGCAGGTACTCTCGTCCCGACCAATATCCGGTCCTAGCACATACCCCAGAGTCCTCTCAAGCGAGCGCGATCAAGCTGCAACACCTCACCTCTTTCCGATCCATCCGTCGTCTTGTTCAACACACTCTCTCTCAGTCACTCGAGCTGAGACTCTACTCCTCCTCGCTACCAACCGCACCCCGACCAGGCTTGCAGTCGCCCCGGTCATGGAAGCCCATCCGTCATGGACACAGCATGGACCTCCGCAGATCAATGCGCACGGCCAGATGGCGCAAGTCCCGGTGACTCATGCCCCGCAGAGCTACCTCGGCTCTGCCAGCTACGCATACCCCGACAACTATCAGCCGCACGACAACGCGTCCTCATCCTCGGACCCCCGCCACGCTCCACCACTCAAGCGTGGTGATGCGTGTTTGTACTGCCGTCGGCGGAGGATACGCTGCAGCGCAACCAAACCCCAATGTCACCACTGCGCCAAGCTCAAGCGCGAGTGCGTTTACGACGTCGGCAAGCCGGTGTCGCGGGTGCGCAAGCTCGAGAACAAGATTGCCGAGCTCGAGGGGTACATTCGTCAGAGCAACGCGGCGGCAGCAACCACGCTGGTCGGGGCACCCAGCTCGGTGAGCGGTCTGCCCGGCGGTGTGTCCATAGATGGCGCCCCGACTCCAAGCATGGTGGCCCCAGGACCGTCTCCACAGATACCGATGGTACCAATGAATGTGGCGCCGATCCCAATGGGTGGCAATGTCTACCAACCTTCCCAACAGCCACTCCCACCCTCGCAGCCGCAGCCGCAGTTCTTGAACCCACAGACCCCGCACACGGCTTACTCCTACGGCTTGGGCTCGTTGGATCAATCAACAGTAGACATCACAACACTCGACGACTTTCAGCCAGCGCCGGGGATGCGCAGCTTTGCGGATCGCATGGGTGTGTCGGTGTCGGACACTGCAGACTTCAGCAATGCGTCCCGGGAGGCCGCGAGCTATGACTGGGACACCGTTGACGATTCCTATGTGAACTTGGTGTACAAGTTCTCAGAGACGGCTTCGCCTAGCCAGGAAGATGGGCTCGGTCGGGATATCCATCGGGTCCCTCAACAGCAGCGACCAAAGACCTCGCAAGCAAACTTTATCAGCTATCTGCCGCCAAAGAGCGTGCCCGCCGGAGCGACAGCTGCCAATCCAGATCTCAGGAAAGGCATGTATCGCAGTGGCGAGGTCAATGTTGCGTATGTCACCGTCGCCGACGAGCCCGATGGCGACACTACTGTTGTTGGTGGTTGGCACGATGCGAATAGCATGCCGAAAGCAGCACGAGATGAGCTGTACGTTGCCGACGTGAAGCCTTCACTAACACCAGACTGGGCAAGTTCTTTGACAACATGCGCGTGATAAGCAAGGGCATCAACATCCCCCGCTTCATGGCCTCCCTTGCATTGCCGATCTCCAAGCGGCCACACCCCTGCCTGCTGTACGCGATATACGCGTTTGTGGCTCGCTTCTCGGACTCGGAGAAGCTCAGCAGACTGCAGAACCATTTCCACGACATTGCGGCGGCACAGTTGCACGAGGCGGTGAGCAAGGTCGACCGAGTCCTTGATGCAGTTCGGGCGGCGACCGTCCTTGCGCTCTTCTACTATTCCCAGACAAAGTACCACGCTGGTGCCATGATGACCAGCCATGCGGCACGGTGCGTTCTTTCAAACTCGATCACAGCTGACGCTCCAGTCTTGCGCTCGACTGTGGGCTGCACCAGATCCCGCTGTCCGAGTGGAAACCCAGCTCTTTGCCGTCTGATGCTGAGGGTACCCGTCTGCTGGGAATGATGCGGCGCCGCGGCTTCCTTCTCCCGCCTCCACAAGATGCCGTTGAGCACGGTGAACGGATATGGGCATTGTAAGTGCTGCCGAGTCTTGGAGACTAACCACGAGCTGGAACGTCTACCTCGTCGATCGGATCAGTTCGATCGGCACGCAATGGCCGCCCAACATTCACGACGATGACGTGTCGACTCCGTTCCCAAAGGAGCTGTACGAGTACGAGTTGGGCCTCGTGTCGACCAAAGACGACTACTCCGTTGCTTCCCTGTACGACGACGGCCCGCAACAGGCTTTGCCCTACCACACCGAGACGTCGGGGACCATCCTGCAATTGAAAGCCCTGACCCTGCTGGAGCATTGCAGCAAGCTGACGTACCGCCCTGCCGAACCAGAGCGGCACGAGAGCTCATGGGGTAGTGGCCAGACTATCGGCCTCTCGCCAGTCGACTTTGAAGAGTATCTCAGCAGGCAGAGCTACTATGCTGCGAACCCGCTCGTGCAATCCCCAAAGGCACGGGAGAACACACGTGAACCCCGCCTGCGCACCCCTCGGGCATATGAGCGGTACCGCACAGCCTTGTTACGCCTCGAGAACGAGCTTCCTCCAGAGTACAGGACAGCATGGGGGACGTGGGACGGCCATGGCCCAGACTGGGTCTTCCAAGCCCCCAACAGGTCCGCCATCACATTGGTGGGTCACCCTTCTGACTAAACTAACGTCAGCACTTCACCATCGGATGTGCGTGGATGATGCTCACGGACACATGCTCGTACAGCGCCCCGAATGTCGAGGCTGTAGCCTGTGCGCGCAGGATAGCCTTCATAGCGCGCGTGCTCCTGCCCGACCGGCTCCTGCTCGATTTCCAGGTGTTCATGTCGATGTGGTGAGTGGCAAAGTGTCTGCTCCGCTGATCGCAGTCTCTCCCAGGTGTCCATCGTGCTCATTCGCGAGGTCAAGCGCCTGCAAGGGCTGGGGGAGGCGGCGCAAGCGGAGAGCATCAATGAGGACTTTGAAACCGTCCTTGCGGCGCTGAAGGTCCGAGACCCGGATGCCCCGCAGAACCCGGCTCATTTGTAAAGGTTGTGCAATGATGAGAGGAAGGAAGAATGCAAGAGTAGTTCTAGTGGAGGTGAATCTAGTTGTCCCCGGGGAAGGTCGATGATCGGCGCTTCCCTGCCGTACTTGACAATGAAAATGTATGCATCTAGTCTACTCGTCCATGTCCTCGTCATCCCCACCCTGCTCGATGAGCGCAGCATAGTCTTCGTAGCTGGCAAACGCGGGCATCTCCCTCCTCTTCTTCTTGCGCTCCTTGCGCTCCTCCTTCCTCTTCCGCTTCGCTCCAGCGATCTCGTCCTCCTCCTCTTCCTCTTCCGGCTCAGACCCGCCAAGCACCTCCTCAGGCATCTCGTCGAGCGGGATGAGGTCATCCTCGTCATCGTCAAAGTTGGGGAAGTCGCCGTCGGATTCAGAGTCGTCGTCCTCGTCCTCCACTCCCTCCTCATCCTCGTCCTCGTCCTCATCGTCGTCCACTCCCTCATCCTCGTCCTCATCTCCCTCGTCCTCGTCCTCGCCCTCCTCCTCATCAGAAGAGTACTCAACCTCGCCGTCGCTGCTGTCGTCGCTGATACCGAGGTCATCTCCCACATCAGGCATAGACGCCTTCATCGCCTTCCACACCTCGTCCTCCTCGGGGTCGGATCCTGGCTCCTCCTCGTCGCTGTCCTCGTCCGCAATAGATGACGGCATCTCCTCGCCGCTGATCTCCCCGTCGCTCTCGTCCTCCTCGGCAACCTTGCTCTTCTTGCCGTCCTTCCGTGCCAGCTTGGCACTAAAGAACTTGTGGAAGAACAGCTGGTCAACAGGCACGTCCTCGACCTTCTTCCTCCAGAACGCCTCCGAGTTGACAAACGCGTCCTCGCCCGTCCTTGGTCCGCGCATGCGAATGACAGTCCCGGTGTGGTCCGTCACCGCCGCAGGCTGCATGATACTTGCTCCCTTGGCAGCAGCGCTCTTCTTCGGGTTGCGGTACACGAACTTGTCGAGGAATGAGATGAGGGTGTTGAGCGAGATATCCGGTGAGCCAGACAGCTGTTGGCCCATGAGCAGCTGGTTCGCTTGCAGAGCAACACTGGGGTGGAAGTGCTCGAGGAAAGGCACGAGCTCCCACAGACAGGACGAGTCGGCGTGCGCATATTGCGGGTCGCGCTTCTTCCCGTCGTAGTCGGTAGAGGTGGTTTGAGCTGTCTCGTCGTCGTCCTCCGGCTCAATGAGCATACGCCTCAGCCCAGGGGTGGAGACGAACAGCTCGCCAAGAAGGTACAGAGCACCGCAGATGAACGGCGGCTGGTGCATCGTCAGCATTTGCAGCAGACGCTTGACAAAGGCCATGACGCGGGGAAGCGAAGTGTCCGCCTTGAGCGCCTTAAAGAGCAAGTTGAGGTACATTGCTTGCTTGGAGGACGTAAGGAGACGGTTGTCGAAGAGAGACTCGTAGAGCGTGCGGTAGAAACGGTCCTGCACAGCCGAGCGCGACTGCGATACCTGGAAAATGAGCTGCAGCGCCTGGATAGAGGTGTTGAACGTTCCAGCGTGGCAGATCTTGAACAGCGTCTCCATGTAGCCCGAGAAGAGCTCGTCGTCGAGCTTGGCGAACGGCAGAGAACGGTTAATACCAGTGAGGACAGCGGAGATGACCTTGGCAGCTGCGGACTCGATGAGCTCCTCGGCGTCTGCTGCGGCCTTGTGCCCGCCCTTGGGCTTTGCTCCCTTCCTGCGTCCGCGCCACTTTTCGACCTTGCCAGTGACCTTCTCAAGCTTGTCGGCGTCAAACTCGTCCGCGGCGGCATCGAGCTTCTCCTCCTCGCCCTTCTTCTGCTCGTCGCCCAGGATCTCACGGAACACCTCAAAGTACACCTCGACCAGGCGGCCCGCAACGTCCTTGTCCTTGGAAGTAAGGGTCATCTGGTTGAGTGTAATGAGACCGTAGTAACGCCCGTGGTCGTTAATTGCAGTCTTGGCTGTCTCGCCCTTCTTCACAGGCTCGTCGTCGAAGCGCTGGTGGCTGCCAGCGTTGGCCGACCCCGCAGCCCCGGTGATGGTAGTCTTCAGGATGATGGCTGACACCTCGCGGGCAACCACGGCCTTCATTGCCGGGTGAGCCTGCAGGAGTTGCAAAAGGTTATAGGAAGCCTTGGACGCGACAGAGCGGTCCGTGTCGCCCAACTTGTTTACGCCCAAGCGCAACAGGTTTTGCTCCTGCTCAGCGTTGCCGGCCAGGAGCTGGAAGGTGACGTCGAGCGCCTTGGCACGAACGTAGGGAAGGGTGTCGTGGGACAGGACCTGTGGGTCAGCCGCTGTAGTTGCTCTCGCCTTACCTCAAGAATCTGCAGGACGCTAAAGAACCACTTCTTCAGGTAGTCCTCGAATGCATAGACGACCAAATGCCGGTCGGTAATCTCGGTGTGGGCGAGCAGGGGCTGGTCGGCAAAGTAGCGCAACTTGCCTGCCTCCTTGCCACCACCGGACACCCACCAATCGGCCAGGGCGCGCACAGTCGCCATGCGCTGGTCACGGCCACCGCCACTCCCTGGTGCGCCGTCACGCCATCCGGCCATACTGCGCAGGCGCTCGAGTTCCGAGATGGCGTGTATCGGGCTCTCGCGGACGAGCAGGATAAGGGCAGAGAGCTTGTCCTGGTGCGTACCGCCGGACAGGATTTGGGAGATGAACGCGGCGTCTGATGACGAGCCAGCACGCTGCGGCTTGGGGAGTTCCTCAAGAAGGCGCTCGGCACGCTGCTTGAGGTTGTTGACAACGTGCGCAGGCGCCTTGCCCAGGGGCCTCTCGTGTGCCGAGAGCTCGGGAACGAGGGACGGCCAGGAGCTGGTGAGGGGGACGCTCTGATATCAGCGCTGTAAAGAGATTGCACTCACCCTTCCGCTCTTCGGGTCGGGGTCCTCCTTCTTAGCGGGAGATGCAGCTTTCGGTTTGGGAGCAGGTGCTGGTGCCGAAGCCTCGTCGCTCTCATCCTCCTCATCTTCCTCCTCGTCCTCCTCGTCCTCCTCGTCCTCCTCCTCCTCAACTTCCTCTTCCTCCTCCTCCTCCTCCTCCTCGTCATCATCGTCATCGTCATCCTCGTCCTCGTCCTCTTCATCCTCCTCCTCCTCCTCTGCCTCCTCGTCCTCCTCCTCGTCATCGTCGTCGTCCACTTGCGGCGCGACGCTCTTGAAGTCCAGTCCCTTCATGAATGCGCCAAGAGCTTTCTGCAGGTCCTTCTGAGCTTGGTCAGCATTATTCAGACGATGTCCTAATTCAACCCACCTCGTCTGATGCGGCAGTCTTGCCAGCAACGACATCTCCTTCGTCGTCGCTGTCGACACCCGCAATCAGTTGCAGGTCACTGTCATCGCCGCCGAGCTCCGCCACAGCTCGTCGCAGAGCCTCGTCGGCACCCTGCTTCGCGTCAGGCTTGCCGGCGCCCTGCTTCTTTGCCTGGGCAGGCGATGGCTTGGGGCCTTTCGCTGCCTTTCCCTTGGCCATTGTGTTCGGGAAGAGCGGTTGTTGGTATGTGTGGTAGCAGCAGCACTAGCAGGCCATGAGCCGGATTTCAGAAATATTGAGCAACCGCCCTGAGAGCTACCGCTTTTACACCTGTACTTCTGATCCCGCCGCTATCACTGCCCCTGCCAACCCGCTCGTCACTGCTCACCGCCATCATCACGATCTGCATCCTCTGCGACCGCGACGACGAGTACAGCAATCATGGTCCTTGCAATCAGGCCCGTCGTGTCTGCCGGAACAGGTGAGCAGCGAGAATGTGGTATTTGACTGACATTAGCCGGTTGCTGCACTGTCCTGTCTCTGTTCGGTGTCGTCATCCTGTCTGGCAAGTTGAACGAGGCAGCTGTTGAAGCTGTCGCCTGTTGGAGGCTTAGGCTGACATACAGTGTTTGGTTATTTCTTTGCGCGGAACGCGGAGCCTTTGATGGGCTCGACTCACGACCCAAAAGATGGAGGACATGTTGCCAAGATATGCTACGCGGCGGCTCTCATCTACGCTGGCTTTGTTGCCTTCTGCGGATTGCAAGTGAGTAGTAGCGCAGTTCCTAGGCCCCCTCCATGTCCTTGGACAGGGACTTGCGTGAAGCCGCGCCGAGGCCGTCAGTCGGCGAGTCGACAGTCTGCGTTGCTCGCGATCTGCGCGTCCAGTGGACGTACATCACGCAGCGCGGCCCCCGCTTCCTCTCGAAGTTCCCAGCAGCAGACGCTAACCCCTCAGCTCACTGTTCATCAGCGATACCCTCGAGGCGTGCAGCTGTAGATAATAGACGGGACGGTCGTAGCACTACATATGTATTGTATTCTGGAGCTTGAAGAGGTCGCCGTAAGAGCATCTACCTGGTAGCGGGTTTGCTTCCGTTGCCACTATATCATGATTCTGCGATCGCTGTCGCCACCTGTCAACACACCCACAACACAACTTGGCATGCCGGTCAAGCGCTCTGGCGGCGACTCTTCGGGCGCGCCCAAGCGCACCCGCTTCGCCTCTCCACCACCTACCAGTCGCGCGGGCCCATCGACAGAGCGAGAGCGCTCTGCGTCGTCCGCCGACGCAGATGGTGACGATCAGTTCCTAGAAGCCGACATCACGGAGTCTAGCCGCGGAGCCAAGAAGCGCGAGAGGCGAGCACTGCGCGACCAGGATGGCTACGGGTCAGACTCCTCCAACGATGAAGAGAGCGTTGTGCCCAGTCGTCGGCCAGGCGCTGAGGCTGAAGACGACGAAGATGTCGACATGTTTGCCGACGAGCCCGCGGAGCAGGAGACGAAGGTCGAAGAGAAGAAGAAGGAGTTCATGGACCTGGAGGAGATCGAAGGCCAGGAGTTTTCAGGACCGCCGGCAGACGACGGAGATAGCGACAGCGAAGTAGATGAGAGCAAGAAGAAGACCGGACTCGACGGCGACATGGGAGTGGACGTTACGCCCTTCAACATGAAGTCGGAGATGCAGGAAGGGCGATTCACTGCAGATGGCGAGACGTACATGGAAAACGACAAGGACCCGGACGAGGCGTACGACGTGTGGCTGGCCGATGCGGACAAGGACGCTATCAAGAAGGCGCGCAGGGCTCACCGGGAGCGTGAGCGGGTAGAGCGGGAGCGAGAGCAACAGGAGGCGGAGAGGGCATCGGGAGAGGGCAGCGAGCAACGCGAGCAGGATCTTCTGAGGGGCGCCATTGAGCTTTTGGAGCGAGGAGAGACTGTGCTCGAGGGGCTCCAGCGTCTCGGAGCTGAAGTTGAAGAGAAGCGTCGGAAGCTGGACAAACAAGGAGGAAAGAAGAAGAGCTGGGCGGAACGTCAGAAGGAACGGAAGGCTGTTATGGATGGAAGGTGCGTTTTCCACGTCGCCATTGCTGACTCCAGTTCCGAACCTAACCCGTTCAACAGGCTGTCCGAGATTGTATCCGGTCTGCAAGCTATCGGTCGCTTGGATGTCGACTCTCTGTCTAGGGAGGCGATTCAGCGCATGCTTCCTCGTGAGGAGGAGCCGGCACCAACACCCCGACCCCCTACGGATTCTCGGGCCTTCCAGTACCGATTTTCGTTAGCATACATGCGCTCTCTTCCTGAAGGTCAACGGCCAGTGGAGAGGGAAGTGTTTGGTAAGTCGGAAGTCGGCAGTCCTTGTGCTGACCACAGGTCCATTCTCTGCATTCCAGTTGAAGCAATGGAAGTCGACAGGGCTCTTCGGCCCCGCGTGCGAGAATATCGAGGTTCGCCAGGTTCAAGCAGAGGAACAGCCGTGGGCAACATGGGATAAGGTCATCGAAGAGTAGCCAGGAGGGAGCCCAATGCATAGCACACCAACATAGCACATCATAATGACCGTCCGGAAGAATCGTTCCTCTTATTGATCTTTCCGTGTTTCTGACTGGTCTGTTGGAGGCGCGGTCTGCTCCAGAAGGGGGTCTGCTGGCGGCATGTTCTCGGGGTTGCCCTGGATCTTCCCCATCTCGACGACAAAGCTGCGGGGGTTAGCAGAGAACGCTGACTGCACTCACAATCCCATAGCAGCCCATAGAACAACGGAGGAGACCAGGAGGAGTATGACGTTGAGGTTCCACTGAGTGAGGAACCCAAGACCAATGAGCACAAGTATCAGGAGGAAGAACGCGATGTTCATCGCTGTCATTAGCGGTCTGCGCAGGAGCTCAAGCGCTCAGCCTTCTAACGCACCTACGACGACCGCATTGCTTGTGCCGGGCTGTGCTACATCAGCCACCGCTTCCTGCAGCACCTACCTTCAGAATGCTCTTCGCAACCTGGTCAACAAAGCCACCACCCTCAGGCCCCTGGACGACCTCCTCAGCCATCAGTGGTTGTGGTTCTGGTGAGGACTTTGAAGACATCTGACTTGAGTCGACCTTGCTCGCCATATGCGCAACACGACGGTGCGTCACCGAAATCGCAGCTCGATCAACCGGATCGCGGAGATTTTCTGATCTCCATGGCCGGCCCGCAAAAGTTCAACACAACCAATTCTGGCTGCGACCAGCTTCAACCTCTCCACCTCGCTCGCCGCAGATACCCCGGACAACATGCCGTCCGCGCTCGCGAGCCAGCTCCAGAGCATCGCGTCTATTGACGCAAGCCGTCTCACATCGAGATACGGCGCACCATCGTCCAAGTCCTACCTCTTCCCCGCCAAGGTTGCAGCCGAGCAGGACCTCGATGCCGTTCACGCCCTTGGTCAATCAGGCTTCGATGAGCTCGTCCAGCTCGACCCCGGCATGGAGGAGTATGAGGAGGAGCTGTTTTCCGAGTCATCCAAGCGCACCGACCGCATGATGCTCAACGAGGAGGAGAACAGCGCTCTCGACGCCACGCTGTCAAGCTGTCTTCGCCGCCTTGGCAAGTGGATTGGCATCATGGCTGGTGGGAAGTGTATCGAATGGCTTGTGCGGCGATTCCGGTGAGTAGTTGATTTTGACGGCACTGACAGCAGTGTTCATGAGATGAACGCAGAGGTTGTGCTGCAAGTATTCCTCCCCTACCACGACTCTCCCAACTTCGCCCGCATCCTTGCTATTCTCGACCTTCCCAAGACCTCCCCTTACCATGCACCATTCGCTGCTCTCGCCAAGCGCGCTCAACCCGTGCCGAGAGAGTACATCACCAACGCCATTTCGTCCGCGCGCGACCCGAGTCTCCGTCTGCTTAACGACACATGCGGTAGCATCCAGCGAGCTCTGGAGGAGCGTACCGTTCACCGCGCGTTGCTAGCATTCTGGACAGCTACGCTGGTGGACTTGCTGGAACGTGCCCGGAACGGTGCCGGTGGTCGTGTGCCGGAAGGCACCGTGAAGATCCTTGTCGAGACCTTCATCACCCTCCTTTCGTCGAAGCGTGCTGGTCCCGATGTCAATGCGGCAGTGTACCCACCTCTGGTGCTGCTCAGCCGCTCTATCAAGCTCGCGGACGCGCCATTCGCTGCTGTGCTCCAGGCTCTGCTCACTCCGGATACCGGTGCCGAGCCATCACAACGCATCCTTACTTTGCTTGTTCTCCTCGATGGCCGCAAAGGCTGGACCAAGGGGGTTGGAAAGGATGCCGCCCAGAATCTCGCCGCCGTCCCTCGCCTCGGCCAGCTGCTCGTGGCAGCCATGGAGAAGTACAGGTTCGAGAATGCTCTGCAGACCGTTATGTGGGCGCTCCTCCAGGACATCAAGGTGTCGCAAGACACCCTCACTATCCTGGTCGACGTTCCTACACTCCCCGCGTCTGTCATCAAGCTCGCCGCTGAGAAGCTGCTCGAAGCGCCCGCGGACGCACACGACATTGCCCGCTCTCTCCTCAGCACTCTGCGCCAACGCCACCCAGACGTGATCGACAAGGCTGTTCTGCAAGTCTCTGAGACATCCGGCGTCGAGCCAGCCCTTGTCCAATGGTCGTCTGCTGAGACCGCCTTTGTCGATGTTCACTCTGCCGACGTTGCATCCCGTGTGAGCGGTGTGCGCGAGATGTACGCCGTTGCCGAGGCAGTCGGACTCGACCGCAGCAACGCCGGCGATCTTATTGCTGAAGATGACACGCTCCGCTCAGCACAGACCGCTGTTGTGGCCCGCCTGCGGGATACCGATGAGGCCGTCCTTTCTGCTGTCTACGCACAGCCAGAGACTCTTCTCGCTCTCTTGACCGGTATCGAATACGTCGACGCCATTGCGCCTGCATTTTCGGCGGTGAAGCCTGACAGCGCCGCTCTTGGCTCGCACCTTGCCTTTATCGGCAGCCATTACATTCCAGCCTATCCCACTGCGGAGCGCGAGGTCTTCGAACGCCTTCTCATCCCCAACCTCCTTGCAATCGAAGAGCGTCCTGCTCTTGGCCCGGACCAATGGTCCGCTGCGACCAAGAGCTCCCGCCTCCTCGACCGAGCCCCGACTCCCGTCGCACCGGACGCGTCTAAGGACCAACTTGTCAAGTTCAACCAGAACCTCATCAAGTCTCTCTCCACGGCGATTGCTTCTTGTGGGGACATAGGCGCCCGCGTTGACTCTCTTGTCTCCAGCCTGTCGTCGGCGCTGCCCAGCGCTCGTCTCCTTGCCGCTCTCACCCTCGCGCAGTTGGTCTCGGGCGCCGGAGGTTACCAGACGGTTGTTGCTGCGCGGTCATTGAAGGCCCTCGACAAGTCTCTTACCGGCATGTCCATGCTGGACGTTATGGAGGTCGAGTCGCCTATCTCCGACGCCCTCCTCAAGGCAGTCGTCACCAAACCTGCAGCAGCTCGCACCCAACAGCGTGCTTACCTTGCTTTGCTCACCTCTGCTGCCACTGTCGCTCCGTCTCCGAACGCGCTGACGACCTGGCTTGGTGACGTCTCCAGGGAGGGCGCTGAGGGCCAGGTGCGCACCATCGCGCACTCGCTGTATCGCTGGGCCAACAGTGCCACCCTGGCCGCTGGCGTTGCTCGCCACCTCCTGCAGGCCGTCTTCGGTCAGCTTGGCGAGGCCACTCTTACCTTCCTGGCGTCTGTCTGGACTGGTGATGCCGACTCGGCTCTCCGTGTTGCTGCGCTTCGTCACGCGACTGCGTTTGTCTCCGCCTACACGTCAGGCGGCAAGAACACCGACTTCCAGCTTGCCATCCCAGCAACCCTTGTCGCGTTGCGGGACAGCTCCAAGTCCGTCAGGGAGGCAGCTGCTGCACTTCTGCGTGCCATTGCTGCTGCGCCCCAGTCCGCCACTTCTGACATTTACGGCCTGGAGTCGATCTACGGCCCTCGTTCAGGTGAGGCGATATTGATGTACAAAGCTGACATCAGACCTCGTTCAGCTGCTGAAGCCTTCCGACTTGGCCAAATACCTCGAGACGCTCAAGGTTGCCCTTGATGAGATGGTTATCGACGCTGGCCGTCTCGCGCTTGTGCAAGGTTCTGCACTCGACCTGCAGTCGCGGAACGGCCGCAAGGACACTCTCTACCGCCGTGACGTCGTGGATTGGCTCATGTCCAACATCCTTGGTTGGCGCGCCGACGGACCTCGCCGTGCACTCCTCTCCACGCTCGAGAGGGCAGTCAACGTGTCCCGCTTGCAGGGCTCTCTGCCACTGCTCACGCCCCTGGTGGATGCCAGCAAGGACGAGGCTGAGTGGCTTGAGAGCCTCCCGGCCACCCACCGCCAAGAATATCTCGACCTCGTGTTCGACGCCTTCTCAGCACCTCATGCGGCTGCTGTCACCAGCGCCGATGCTGAGGCTTGGAAATTCCTCCTCAGTCTGGTGTCGGCAAAGAGCGGTATCGCTTCTCAGCTCCGTGCTTTGTCGCTGCAGCGCATGGCAGATGGCCTATTCGCTGCACTTCCCCCGGCCCAGAAGGCCGAGTACGTCGTTGCACTCATCTCGTCGCTTCATGAATTGTCCGCGGTGAGTCGTCTGTCTGATTATGTGCTGATTGGCAGGAGGAGAAACTGTCGTCCAAGGCAACTCTGGCAAAGCTTGAACTTTCTGCTCCCGAAATTATCGCTGTCATCGAGACCCTTCGCCAACCCCTCGAGTCTACGGTGGTTCGCAAGCGGGCCAAGCATGATGACGAGTCTGACAAGATCGAACAGGCTGTCTCCGACCTTACCGTCTTCGTCGAGTCTCGCGACTGGAAGGCGCTCCCTGGCGATGCTACTGTCGTGGCAGCGCTGCTCAGCGTCCTCTCCGCGACGCTGGCCAAGCGCCAAGCGATCCACGACGGCGTTGACTATGCCGAGCAGGAGGTTCTCGGCGGCGTGTTGGCGCAGATCGAGCAGATCAGCGACCCGAGCGAGATCCTCCGCGCTCACATCGGCATCGAGGTCATCGTCAAGGTTATCCGCGTCTCGACCAATCCTCGCACTGCCCAGCGTGCCCTTCTCGTCGCATCTGAGCTTGCCCGCCTGGTTCCCGACAGCGTCCTGCACAACGTCATGCCCATCTTCACCTTCCTCGGTGGATCCGACTTGCAGCGCGACGATGCTTTCTCGTTCGGTGTGGTGGAGAAGACCGTCGAGCGCATTGTGCCGGTGATGACTGCGTCGCTCAAGGACAAGGCTACTTCGAAGCTGGACCTCTACGTCCAGTCGCACGGCTTCCTTTCCATCTTCACGGACATGGCTGGTCGTCTCCCGCGCCACCGCACGCTGCCATTCTTCATCCACCTCGTCAAGTCGCTGGGTGTCGATGACTTCCTCGCCCCTGTGTCCATGCTACTTGCAGACAAGAGCAAGAGCTTGGAGCTGCCTCTGTCACTCGTTGCGGCCTTCAACGCCCCTGCACGCGCGGAGACGATCCGTGAGCTGGTTCGCGAGTCTGCCCGACTTGTGGAGAGCGAAGACAGCGAGGGCAGCGACGGTGGCGAGACCTTCCTTGGTCGCGATGACGGCCGTGCTCCCGTCCAGGTTTCTACCTTGCTCCAGCTTGCTGCGGGCATTGAGAAGGGCCTGGGAGGCAAGATCCCGCCCCAGCCGATCGTCGAGGACATTGTGCGCGAGCTCATCGCCCTTGCGCCATCCGTCTCTGAGCTCGACGCACCTGGTGCCGACGAGCATCTCGAGGAGGCTCTCAGCGGCGCTATGCGCCTGCTGTCTGTGGACAGCTTCATGGCTACTGCTTCGCGCATCCTCGAGACAGACGACGAGGCCGACATCAATCGCGTTCTCGACCTTTTCGCGCAGCGTCTTCCTCTTATCAAGACCGAAGTTCGTGCCAAGTCGCCCACCATGGGCAAGATCATCGCCCGCTCCGCTGCCCTGCTCTCGGGACCCAGTGTCGTACACGCGCTGCCTGTCCTGGGCGGCATCGTCGCCACAGCTCTGCCCTCCGAAGTCAGCGCACTCGCTTCGGCTGTCCCCACCATCGTCGCATCTACCAAGGTCGTTGATGCCGACACTGCCCCTGCGTCTCTCACCCTCCTTGGTGGCCTTGTTCGTCGCCTTGGGCCCCGCGCGATCCCCTTCGTGCAGTCTATCCTCGACGCATGCCTGGCTCTTATCCGCAACTCCGCTCGTGAGACGGCCGCGGCTGCGTTCGGCACTCTGGCTGCTCTCATCGAGACCGTTCCCACTTTCATCAGCACCAAGCAGCTCGTTTCGCTCCTGGGCGCAGCTGCGGAACACCGCGCCGCCGACGAGACGGCCAGTGCCACGCTCATGTCCACCGCCGCGAAGAAGGTTCCCAGCAAGACTCTTATTCCCGTCATCATGGACCTGTGGAAGGAACTCAAGTCTGGCGCGCAAGCACCCACAGAAGCGTTCTTTGCCCTCCTCCGCCATGCCCTGCGCCACGCGGACCGCGCGGCTTTGCCTTCCCTCACCAAGTCGCTGTTCGCCTTCTTCCTCGATGCCTTTGACCTCCGCCACCGTGCAACTTCCAGCGGCAAGCTCACGCCCGAGGCTGTGAACGCAGTCGAGAGCAGTGCTATTGCCTCGTTCCTCGAGCTGGTCACAAAGCTCTCGGATGCGGCGTTCAAGCCACTCTTTGCCCGCCTGTACGACTGGGCGGTCGTCGATCTCTCGGCACCCGCCAACGACGCCCAACAGATCGCCCGCCGCACGGTCCTCCTGCGGGTCATGGACGGTCTCCTCGACCGCTTCAAGCACCTCCTCACGCCGTACATGGGCGTCCTCCTGCCTCTTATCGACGAGCTGCTTGCAGCCTATGCCGCGTCAGAGGTCGACGACGCACACCTCTGGAGCCTGCTCCTCTCCGTCCTCGGCAAGTCCTTCGACGTCGACGACGGCGCCTTCTGGACCGACTCGAGCTTCCTCAAGCTCATGCCTGCGCTCGTCGCCCAGCTCAAGCTCGATGGCGAGCTTGGTGTCCTCGCCGCGTCGGCCGAGTCGCCCATCGCATCGACCCTCGCAGCCATGGCAGCCGCGTGCACCTCGGAGACGACGCTCAAGAAGGTCAACAACGCAGTGTGCCTCGCTACCCGCGCCGACGAGCCTCGCGCCCGCATGGCCGCCCTGCGCACGCTCGATGCCATGTGGGAGCGCCACTCGGACGAGTTGATCCAGTTCGTGCCCGAGACTGTGGCCGAGTTCCTCGCCGAGTTGCTGGAGGATGAGAATGCCGAGGTCGAGGCCCTGGCGCGCAAGGTGCTCGCGCGGATCGAGGGTGTCACTGGCTCGCTGAAGGAGTATCTCGAGTAGTGGGGGTGGTATGGGGGTGTTTTAGATTGTCTCGCAATGCATAGTGTATAGTGTACAGTTACAACAAATTTACATGTCAAATCACCAGCCTCCCCCTCCAACCCCGAGACGGCGGTACTCCGCCAGCTCGCACTTTGTATCCGGTATCTCGTCGTCCTGCGGTGGGCGCGGCAGACGCAGGCGATACCAATCTCCTGCGTGGGTAATAACTACCAGCTGGCGCTCGCGCGTGGTAGTGGTAGTGGGTATAGTGTCTGAACTTGGTTTGCGCCTGCGCCCGCTGCCGATCGATGAGCGGCGACTGCCTTCCGGTGCTGCGACAGCAGCCCTACGCTCCAGTGTCGGAGTGTGTGATGATCGCCGATCCAGCGTGGGTGTGTGAGCCCGTATACTAGGCGTAGCTGTGCGAGTGCTGGTCGCGTCGCTGCCAAAGCTCCGACGCTCCTCCCGCGTCCCCATGAGCGTCGCGCGCTGAGGGCGGAAAGTCTCAGGTGGAGTGTCCTCGACCTCTACCTCGACTTCGACCCATCCCACGACGTATCGCTCCGCCTCGGGCTCGTCCTCGCTCCGCATGCTAGGCAGCCCGGCCGCATCGGCAGCAGCGCCAAACGCCGAGCTGAAGGCATGCGGGTTCTTCCTCGGGAGGTAGTACTGCGCCACGCTCGCGGCTGAGGAGAAGTAATTCGGCAGACTGAGTGCCTTCCCCAGGACAGACGTCAAGCCTTGAGGCTTCGGACGTGCCCCGATGTTCCAGACATGCACTGTGCCCTTATCGCTCCACCCGACTACGCGGCGCTTCTCCTCGTCGAAGCCGAGGCCCCATATCTCTGCGCGGTCGACGCCGCGCCGGAGCTCACATTCCTGTGCTCCGCGGACTACGTCCCATACACGGACTAGGGTGCCCCTCTCACTTGCGGTGAGGAGGGTAGCTCCGTTCGCCGAGCACGACAGGGCCGATAACGGGTGGGTGTGCGCTAGGAGGATGGGGGAGCGGAACGACGCCGGAGACCCGTCCTTTCCCGGGAGGTTGATGAGCTGTACGTGACCAGCTTGTCGGCCTGGGAGGGCTAGAAGTGTCGCCCCGGGTGCTGTAGCTAATGCGACGAGGCCTGCTGTCAGAGAGGTACCCCGCGCCACTCACCGTTCTCGTTCTCCGCGGTATCCCATTCTCCCAGCTTGCGCAGCGAGAAACCGCCTGAGCCGTCCTTCTCTGTCTCCTTCCCCTTGCCCTTCCCCATGCCATACTCGTATGCCATAGCACGACGGAGTAGCACAACCACCACAGTCCTCTGGCGCACTGCAATCCCCCTCACGCGCTCACTGGTGTAAGTCAACATCCCTCCGCGCCGCTCACCTGAACTCGAGCTCTGCAACGGGCGCACCCTTCCCATCATGGTACAGCACAGCCTTGTTCGGTGGGTAGAGCGGATTTGCCCCGCCTCCCTGGAGGACGATGACAGGCGAGTGAGGGAGCGGTACAGCGCGCGCGAGTGTTCCGGGGAGGATGCGGCGGCGAAGCAGTCGGAGCGGGTATGTGCGCCATATCTCGTACCCCTGTTCTGTAGCTACGGCGAAGACCTTGCCGTCGGGAGCGAAGGAGATGCCGAGGATAGGTGCTGAACGCAGCGTGGAGACCTGGTAGCGGCCTAGCTGCATGATTGGGGTCGCGCGGCCGCGAGTGGGTGGTCGGTGGCAACAAGGTGATTGTTGGTGCGGGTGAAGGTGCTTGCCGATCGGCGGGGCGACTTCGTTCCGCAAGTGGCGGGTGGTGGGTTACTTGGAATGACTGGAAAGAAGCAAATGCAGGAGATTGCGAAGGCCAGCAGCGAGACAGGATTCATGCGCGCATGTATGTTACAGACAGATGAGTACAAGATTCGAGGGACTGACGAGGGAGACAAGATCGAGGAAAGGACAAAACTAGAGACCAACATGCCACCAGGCGCGCCGCTTTCGCGTCTCGGTCATGTCTTGTGTCACTCTCGCCCACGATTGGTTCGTAGCGTGCCAGGTTAGAGGGTCTGTGAAGTCCATGCTGGTACCGTTACCGATGTACGCCATACGGAGGTAGTGGTCTACGCTGGTGTCGTTGGTTGCCTCGGAAATGGTGAAGTCTATTATCAGCCTGGGTGCCAACACGCACTCACTCGTCCCGTTGAAGTCGTTACGGATCAGCAGGTCATCGAACACAATGGCCAGGCCGTCGATACCCTCTGAAACAAAGGTAGAGTTGAGAACAGGCAGGGACACCGCCGCGGCGGTGGTGGTGATATTGGGCAGGAGGCTGCCGCCAAAGGCATCGCCGAGGAGCACGTCGCCGCCCTGTACTAGCGAGTCCCATCCCCAACGGCCAACGCCGTCGAGGAAGTAGCCAGTTACGAACGCCTGGCCGAAGAGACTGATCCTGTTGCGGAGGGAAAGGACTGGGAACCCAGCCAAGGAGATGAGATAGTGGTGAGGCCGGATGTAGTAGTTGTGTCCTAAGTTGGCGCAGACGATGATGATGGGTACCAAAGGGAGGTACCGAACGACATAGTAGCGAACCAGGCCGAGTCTACGCATAGCGAGCGCTTGAATAAGAACAACGATGACGACGAGGATGATGATGACAACCAAAGATACGACGCCATCGGCGTTGAGCTTGTTGTAGCCCAGTCGGGAGATGGGCACCTTGGCGAACAGCGTGCTGCTCTCAATGCCTATCCAGAAGCCGAACCCTTGCCATAGTGCCGTCTCGAAGGGCAGCTTGGCGAGGAAGAAGCCAGTGAGTGTGCGACGAAGGCTCACTCGCCATGCCCAGTAGCCTGCCAGGAGGACGGCGGTGACCCCGCCAATGATCTGACTCCAGTTGGGAGGTTGCCATCTCGGATTCGAGACAAGCGTGAGCTGCAAATAGCCTCCAAGGAAGAGCACCGTTGCCAGGACGCCTGGTGGGGGTGTAAAGAACGCAGTGAAGACAAAGAGCATCACCACATTGAAAGAAGTAATAGGCCAGTGGTAGTCCATGCAGCCGCTGAACGAATTCGCACCCTCAACGGAGAAAGCACCGGGATAATGGGGAGCGAACGACGCGCTCTCAAGGCCGTTTGCCTTGCCGCCGATGAAGTTGCTGCTCCCCTCGGGAACAGGCAGAGGCTGCACACGAACACAACCGCCATAAGTTGGCGATACCAGTCCTTGCTGAATGCCAGCTGCGCAGATCCATGAGTCCGCCCTAGGATGTCAGAATGGTACTAACACATTCGCTCACCTGTACGGACTGCCGCCCAAGCCACCGATGAGCAGGGGCCGCCCATTCACTTCCTTGTCTCCGACCCAACGGGGGTTACCTAATGGAACGAGGTGACAACCTCCAGGGCAGCGATATGTCCCCGGTGACATGTAGTTGTAGCAGTCTTCGCCGTTGACACCGCACACGTCGGGCGGCCAGTCGTCCCACAGCGTTGCAGTGCACCTTATCATCGGTGCTTCAGACCTGTAGTACGAGGCACGGATGAGGAGCACAAAGCCCATAATCCAGATGGCGAGATACAGCAGCCAGAAGTAGTCCAGGTAGAACTTTCGAGTGAAGCGCACACATAGCGAGTCGATGGACGTGGATACACGCCGGCGTCCTGATGTGATGGCGCAGAGCAGCGACTTTGACGTCGGCAATGGGGGAGACCGCCGAGTATCTGGACCCAAGATTGCGTTGACCACATCCACAGTTCGCTCGACGCCCGGGATGCGATACAGCCTTCGCTTCCCACGAGCTACGAGTTTGGCCCACGGTGCTGCTCGTGCTTGGTCGGGGCACGGGTCGGAAAGGAGCGCGCCAGCCTCGGCGTCGACATCGGCATACTCATCCTCGCGCACCGCATAAGTTAGAGGCTCTGCCGGCGTCGATGTCTCTGTGAGCGATCTGGAGTCTGGCGTCGGCGAAAGGCTCTTCCGCGAGCTGGAGGGCGTTGCTGCCATGCCCGATAATTTTGGGAGGAGCAGTCCCAGTAAAAGCTACTTCTCGCGTGGGTGGGCGAACAGGTGCTTTTGAACTGGAGAGTGACGAGAATGTGTCGAGCAAAGACCAAGCTACTGGTGAGCTGCGGTTGTCTTGGCTGCCCACCACATTGGTCAACATTACCACGCTTGTCTGCAAATCGGTCCCCTACTACAAGATCCCAGGCTGGTGGAGCATGCTGGCGGGTGGCCTGGACAACCCCGCAGGCGACGTACGCACTAGCACGCCGGCCCGATGTCACGTGATATCGGTCAACTCGAGAGCTGGCAGAGATGTATGAGCTATCTGAGACAACTTAGCATTCGTTATCAAGAGCGCACGGATGTGCAGAGCATCGTCACGCTGTAGTAAATCGTCTTGACTGATCTGATATCCGAACATGATCCAATGTGCTGACCCGGGCACGCTGAAGCCCCTCGAACATAATGGCGGTAAAAGAACACTCGCCCTCCAAGCTCCGCGGCAGACCTGAAGTCATAACCGAGGAGGTCGCTGAGTGCTGCACGCCAGAGTGGCGAGGTCCAGTCTCGGAATCCTGATCTGGCGCTCCTCTCTGCGCAATGGTGTCGGAATCGACTACCCCACTTGCCGACGACGAAGAGATCAGTCTGTAGCAATGTTCAAGGAAAGAGCGCGCGCGCGGGGCTATCGGCCGAGTCGATCACCGCCAGCGTGCCTGATTTTCCACGAGCGATGCACGAGTGGCAGGGAGGGAGCGGAAGTATATTTTCCCCCACCGCGACGACGCGACCCGTGGCAGGGGACCTCTTGACCTTGACCATCGACGTATCGTACGGCGCCGACACATCCGGACACGCTTATTTACTGCTCGACTACTTGCACACCCTTCGGTTCGTCTTCAACTTCTGTTGCCGAACGAACGCTACTCTTTTCATTCTCATCACTATCAGCACTACAGTAAACATGGAGAAGATCCCATACAGCAGGGAGGTCGCAGCGCTTGCGCTCGTGCTGCTCGCACTCGCCATCTTCCTCAGTGAGTTAGGGCATGGTAGTCGGAAGTCGGAGCGCGTTCTCGATGCCAGCGTGGCGAGGAGGACAAGATCGAGTCCGACCTTGCTGAAAGCCGCTGAGCCTCTTGCTGACGAACAGGGAGCAAGCAGTCCAAGCCCGTGCTTGACCCCGTCGAGTGGCGCTCTTTCAAGCTCATCAAGAAGACGCAGCTTACCCACAACGTTGCCAGGTGAGTGCTCGTTTTCCATGTGTGAAGTGTCTCGTTGAGCAGTCCGTGATGAGTGGCGAGCACGCAGTGGCCATGACCAAGCAGCTCGTAGTTGCTGGGTCAACTCGGCGTCCTTCCAATCCCCATGGGAGCTGAGTGCCACGGGCCGCCTCCCCGTATTGTCCGCCGCCTGTGGCTGACCGTCAGGTATCGCTTCGGGCTCCCCCGCCCTACCGACTCTCTGGGTCTCCCCATCGGCCAGCACATCAGCATTCAGGCCAATATCGATGGCAAGAACGTGCAGCGCAGCTACACTCCCACCACCCTTGACGACGACAAGGGATTCTTCGAGCTGGTCGTCAAGGTGAGTAATGCCGTGGAGCCAGTTGGCCGCGATCCCACAACGAGTAGAGTCAGCACTGACTCCCAGACCTACGAGAAGGGCAACATCTCGCGCTACCTCGCCAACCTCCAGGTCGGCGAGACCGTCTCCATTAAGGGCCCCAAGGGCAAGTTTGTCTACCACCCCAACCTCTCGCCCCACCTCCTCATGATCGCCGGCGGCACTGGCATCACCCCCATGTACCAGATCATCAAGAGCAGCTTGAAGAACCCCAACGACAAGACTGAGCTTGCGCTCGTGTACGCCAACGTTGACGAGCTCGACATCCGTAAGTACACCCCAGCCACGCGTTCTGACCCGCAGTCCTCCGCGACGAACTCCAGCACCTCGCCGACACCTCGAACGGCCGTTTCAAGATCTACCACACACTCAACAACGTCCCCTCCAACTGGACCGGCGGCAGCGGCTTCGTCACCCAGGAGATGATCTCCAACCACATGCACGGCGGCGGAGTTGCCTCGGGCTCCAAGGTTCTCCTCTGCGGCCCTCCTCCTATGATGTCTGCCATGAAGTGAGTCTAGCGAGGTGCAAGACCTTGCCCGTCTCCTGTTTCAGTACTGACTTCCAGGGCCCACCTCAAGGAGCTCGGATACCCCGCACCCCGCGCCGTGTCCAAGCTCGAGGACCAGGTCTTCCTCTTCTAGACGTTTGAGGTGCAAGCAAAGTAGAAAAGAAGATGCGGGCGTAGCATTTCACGAAGCTGAGGTGTGGACAGTGTTATCCATGCCATAATCTGGGTTCGAATGATGGTTCTGACTGGAACTGACGTTGTCTTACAACCTAATATGTCCATAATGATACCGAAGCTTACTGGCTTACATCAGTCTACGGCGTTGATCGCACACCGGCGGTGGTGCCGACATCGAGCTGTCTGGGATCGGTTGGTTGCTCATTGTCATTGGGTTGATCACCGCCATTGGGCAGATTGGCGCGGTCGGGTTCAACGGCGTAGAAGTCGGGGATATCTGGCAGCTCCACCTCATGCTGCTGCTCAGCATCCCGGCGCAGCGCAAAGGCATTAGCCTGCTCTGAGTCGAGAGGCTGCACGGAGTTCAGAGCCTCCACCACGCTGAGACGCCGCTGCTCCGAGTCGAGCTGCTCAACAGGAGCATCCTCATACCCATGGCTGGTCGCCTGCTCCATCTCATGCGCCGGCATGATCGCCCTCTCCTTCCCTTTGTGTGCAACGCTGACGTGACCATTCTCCTGACGCCCTTGTGTATTGCTGTTGACCAGAATACCAGCCGGCGGCTCCTCCCGAAGTTCGTCGACTCGACCACTCCTGCGTCGTTCCGGCGTCTCACTGGCCCAGTAGCTCCCTCTGCGCTCTGGAGCGGTGTTTGCTCGTCGCCCACTGTTGCGTCGCGCGAGTGTATCGCTAATCCACCCACTCCCCCGGCGAATGGGCGCACTGTTGAACCAGTCACTGCCTCGTCGTTCGGTGCGCCCCTGGTCGTTGACATTGACATTCCCACTCGCCCTCCGCTCAGCCATCTCGTGCTCCTCGAACGCGCAACGCGGACAGTCAGGCGACGGCTCTGGCGCATAGTCCGGTGGCTTGCTCTCCCTGCGGCTCCCGTCACCGCCAGCACCTGACGACGTCGAACCTGCCACTCCTCCCGCGCCTCCGCGTGTGCTACTCATACTCAACCGCTTCCACGGCTCGGACCACCGCTCCATCCTGCTCCCCTTATACGGCGGCATTGACGCCCTCCGGGGCACCTCGTAGGCGTTGGTGGTATCCACATGCCGGACGTGGCTCGCATTGTTGAACCCCGCCTCGGCGGGCAGCACTGCTCCAGACCCCATGATGGGCCGCTGGTCCGGCTGCCTGTCTTCGTCCTGCACGCAGCCGCCGCAGGATCGCTTCGTGACGCAGTAGAAGATGAGAAAGGTGAGGAGGAACCAAGCAGTCACGCCGACGACGATGCCTGCGATCATTGGGCCAGGACGGCGGCGGCCGACCCAGACGATGGTCGTCGTTGCTGCGGGAGGAACTGCACTTGGGTCATCGTCGGCGCGGAGGGATAGGAAGCCGCGCGGGGCTGCTATCAGCGTATCGACAGGGTGGGAGCTCACCTGGTGGCGATGGGATGAACATCGCTGAGTGCCGTGCCCGCTCGACTCACGCCCGCTATATGAATCTCCAGATGTGAGGATGTATCGCTGCCCAGAGATCTCATGTCGTCAGAGCACTCAGCTGGCTCGTTGTTCTTCTTGCGCCCGGGGCGCCTGTAATGGCGTGTAGGAGGTAGAGCTCGTACTAGATACATATTGGACACACACATATGACGACAACTACGAGTACACTCTCAGCCAGCCGCTGACCGACGCCCGACACACTAAACACGTCGCAGCTGATGCCCCGCCCACACCCTCGTCCACAGACTCGAGCACCATCCGCCCATCATCCTGGTGGATACGCTTCATCGACCCGTTGAACAAATCCCGTCCGTTGAACTCGCCACCGCACCCCCGCTGCGCCACGAACCCGCCATTGCTCAGCCGCCGGGACTTGGAGTTGCCCTTGACCGCGCGCGCGAGGGCGACATTGAAGGGAATGTGATCTGGTTCCTCGAGCAGCCTGTCTTGGTTGGAAGTGGTGTATTCTCTTGACGCTGCGTCATTCGACGCCTTGAGCATGAGTAGCGGGGCGCAGAGGTGGCAGATGTTCAGGTGGCAGCCTGGGTTCAGCGCGAGTAAGGTTTCACACGTACATGGTAGTAACACCGCTGAGGGCGCTCGCGACAGACAGAGGAGACATGAGGAGTCGGAGGCCGTCGATGATGTGGACGTTGAGGTGGACGCCGCCGGTGAGGAGGAGGGGAGGCTGCAGGTTGTGGAGGCGGGGGAGTCAGTCGCCGCCGCTGGGATGGGCAGTGGCCGCGACGTTTGGACTGGAGATACGTCCGGGTCGTCGCCACGCCGGGCGCGCCTGATGTTCTCGAGCTCGAGTCCCAGACAGGACAGGCTGAGACTCATCGTGTTGATGGAGAGTATGTATGCATCGACTGTGGAGATGGTGGCATTGAGTGTGGGGTACGTGAGTTGGGCCCGCGGGGCCGGGAGGCTAGTAGCCGAGGTTCCGAGCTGCGCGTGACCTCCAGCCAGCCAGTGCCGATGCTGCATTTCATCAGCCCGCGTCGGAGGTGACACGAGGCGACGAGCTGTGGTACTGCCTGACATGTGCCCTGCTGTATCTGCAAGCGAGGTATGTGTGAACGACGTCTACGCATTGGACATTGGTAGGATGTGCCGAGGAGATATCGATATCAGATTGCGATGGTGCATCCGAAACACAGATATGATAAACTGCTGATTGACATGCATCGTTTCCTTCACACTACCGCTCAGATCTCCTTCGCCATCATGCCCTCGTACTGCTTCTGCCCGAACTTCTCCTTAGGGATGACGTTGTGGGGCATCGCGCTCTCGCAGTAGATCTCGCCCACGAGCTTGATGTTCTGCCTGTCGTCGAGGGCTCCGACCTTGTCGTCAGCTACCGCCCCTGACGCCCCAGTCCCACGCAACCTGATACTCACCTTGACAAAGCGCACACCGGGGATCGAGTCCGGGTCAGAGAACAGAGCACTGCCGCAGTCGCCGCAGAAGTTGCGGTGGATGGCCTTGCCCGAGTCGGCGCGGGTGTCGTCGTAGATCTTGGGCTGGCCCTTGGTCACACGCATCTTGGACACCTCGGACTTGATGTTCAGCGAGCTGCGTGTTAGTTCGGCTGCCATGCCGTCCAGGACATACTGGTCAGAGTGGAGTTTCTGGCATGTCTTGCAGTAGCAGATAATGCCGTTGTTGTCGTTGTCGTCGAGCTCGAAGGCAATGTTGCCGCAGTAGCAGGATCCGGTGCGTGGCATTGTGATGGTTTCTTCGAAGGTGTAGGGTGAGATGCGCCAGCATTCAGCCCTACAGCCCACCTTTATAGTGTAGCACGGTTACATTGCAGGTCCAGCCAGCGAAGTCGGGTACCACGACCTCGGAGACCATCATGTGACGGGGCCACACGATTCATTCCGATAGAAGTCTTGGTAGCCGCATCGCCGCACCCGCCCCGGCCTATCGTCCGTTTCCAAACTCGTCGCAGGACAACGTGGCAGGACGACCTGTAGCTTGCATTGCATATTGGCGGGATGCGGATCTATTCATCAGCAATAGTAAGAGGCGTTAGTAATCAGCCTGAGTGGGCAAGCCTCCCGCCGTGTGCAAGCGCGTGTGCGCCTCCGATCGGCAACTCGGCGACTTTCACAGGCTCACGCTTTCCGGTGGTTGGGATGCAGCACTGAAGTGTGATCAGCGAAGAGTAGTGTAGAGAGCAATGCAGTAGTGTCTGGAAGAGTTGACAACCCCAGGGTAGTATGGGCGCGCGATTGGGAGTGGAATCGATACGCGATGTGGAAGGGGTTGAGGCTACAACAGCGGATCAAGGTTGATCAGTTTAAATACTTGCCTTCGAGAGGTACCTCTGCGGTCACCCGGTCGGGCCCCCTGATCACGCCTCCCTTCGCCATGCTCGGTACCATGAGGAACTTGCATTCGGTCCTCTAGTGATGCATGCCAGATGTGGGTTGATGGTGGATTGCACCGTGTATGATAATACGTGTAGCCGGGGTGGAAGGATTGCTCCATGCCGCCTACACCTCGACGACATCCAGCTCCTCGATGGAAGCCTCAGCCGCCTTGGCCTTGGCCTCATTCTTGGCCTTTTCCAAGTGCTCGAGCTCGTCTCCCTTGGTCTCGCGACCCTCCTCGCCCTCGATGAGGTTGACAAGGCGCTCAATGGCATCCTTGATCTGCTGGTCCTCCTCGTTCTTGTGTGCCTCACGAACGACGTAGTATGTTCCGCGCTCGCGCAGCGTTTGGCGACCGGTGAAGGCTGCTGTCAGCGCGACCATTCCCTGCAGACTCACTAGACGCCAGAAGAAGAAGAATCTCCACACACATCATGCGCAGCACAGTGTCGCGCTCACGCGTCTTCGTCGGGGGCAAGAACTGCAGAGTCTCTGGCAACTTCTCCATCTCCTGCTCCGTCAGCTGTGCATCATGCCCTCACACTCACGTCCATGTCGTACTCCTCCGGACCCATGAGCGGGCTGAGCACCCACGGCAAAACGTCAACACCACGGACACGACGGTTGGGGTCCGACGGCAGACGGACGCGGTCGTGCTCGCCAGCCAGCAACCACGGGTGAGCGGCGCGGTCCATCGCGCAGTTCTTGATGCATCCCAGTGCACCACCGCGGCGGATAGTGTCAGGGTGCTCCGTGTACACCACAATCTTGGACAACAAGGGCTCGTCGTCGTCCGTCGCTGCAGAGTCGGACGGTGCAGGGAAAGCAGGCTGAGGGGTGAGGAGCAGTGGTCGCGTGGCGGGGATCTTAAATCAGCTTTGGCACGTACCAGACACTCACCATTGACAGGTTGGCAAAGACAGACGCAAGGAAGTGACACTCTCCCTTGCGCTTCCCGTTCGAATCACGCACGCCTTCGCTTGCGCCGTCCTCGAACGCCTGCACCAAAGCGCGAACAGCCTCGATATCGCGTGCAGGCTCCTGGCCAGCCTCGGCGTTCCGAGGGATGCCGAAAGATTCGTCGCGGAATTCGGGGTGGATAGTGCTCGAGCCTGATGCACAGGCGGGCAGGTAGTAGGGAGGGTACTCCTTCGCCAGTGGCATAGGGACAATGGGCACCTTCAAGTCGGCGATCATGGGCACCAGAGACGGATGGGAGGTCAGGTTAGAAAGGAGCATCGATGTTAAGGGCGACAGCGGGGATGTAGTGTTCTATACGTCAGCTCATAAGCCACGGTGTGGACTCACGGCAGTGTAGGACACAAGCCAGACAAGGAACTGCTCGGTAGCCAGCTGGCGTGCGACGGCAGCGTTGTCGGACAGGTTGATCAAGGCGCTGAGAGCATCGTGCGCGATAGCCCCGGTGTCCCGGCACAAAGTCGCCAGGTCGCTAAGGACCTTGACCTTTGCGTCGTCAGACTCTGAGCCATCCTTGCGCTTGACGCCGCTGTTCGCCGTCTGACCGGGCAGTGGGGCGAACGATGACGGAATGAAGATGTGTCGCTGAGGGTCGTTCTTCGCCGTGTGGCCGATCAGGTTCTGCAACGCAATCTGTCGCGCAGCAGGATTGGGAGACGAGAGGAACTCGAAAAGCTCGGTGAGGTCGCTCATGAGGGATGGATGAAGATTGTGTGGTAAGCAGAGCTAGACGGCTCCGATATGGGTCAGATGGTATCTTCTCGACTTTTGACATCAGATCCACCAATATTCCCACGGTGGCCCGGCGTGCCTGGATGTTTGCCTCTTGAACTCTTTGAACACGGTCATGTCAATGATGCTACTTCGTTCTAGATATCTTCGGAGTGCTCAATCGCCTCGACCGTACGGCATACACAGCAGCGAGAGTGGCCGGTAAACTTCCTCCCGACTGCGTATTCTCTTCAAGCCATTCTCAGAGAGCCGACCTATTCAGCCAAAGTCGAACAACCAGGTCACGCCCTTTATACCCGCCCAGCATGATGAACAGCGCTTTCCGCCCAGCTCAGCAGGACATCGAGCTCAGTGATCCACCAGCTGACTCTGTGTCAAAAATCCTGTTCAATCCTGTACTTGAGATCCTTGCAGTTGCAAGCTGGGACAACAACGTTTGTCGCATTGCGAAGGCAGCTAACCTCAGGTTCGGCTGTATGATGTCAACAGCCAAGGCCATAACAAGGGCAGGGCAATCTACCCGCATGGCGGGCCGGTTCTTGACCTTGCCTGGTCAAAGGTGGGTGGGGAGCCAAGGCATTCACCTGACTTCAGGATGGCAAATTCCTGTTCTCGGCTGGGTGCGATAAGGTTGTCAAGATGTACGACCTTGAACAAGCGAGGGTAGTAGGAGATATCGTTCAGCATGATGCCCCTGTCAAGTGTGTGCGAATCGTAGAAATCCAGGGCCAATCTATTCTCATTTCCGCTGGATGGGACAAGAAGATCAAGGTGAGTCATGCCACCGACTCTCACTCACCATCAGTACACGGACTCAATAAAGGGGAACCTTCTGATCGAGCAGCCGTTGAAGGACCGCGTATATGCTATGGACGCGACAGACCAGATGGTGGTCGTTGGCACAGCAGACCGCTGCATCACAGTTTACGACTTGGAGGGCGGTGCACCGAAAGAGATGAAGAGCGGAGAGTCGCCACTCAAATGGCAAACTCGCGTGATTTCTTGCTTCCCAAAGACGGTGAACAATGACGAGAAGGGCTACGCTGTTGGAAGTATCGAGGGGCGTGTAGGAGTGCAGTACACACATAGCTCGCCAGACAAGAGCTTCTCCTTCAAGTGCCACCGCGTCGACATCCCTGTTGGCAGCATGCCGGGCAGTCCGGCCACCACGGGGTCTCAAAACGTGTTCGCTGTCAACGACATCACATTCCACAAGGAGCAGGGTACCTTTGTCACCGGCGGCGGAGACGGCTCATTCACATCCTGGGATGCCATGGCGCGCACAAAGTTGAAGAGTGAGCTGCTACTCATGCGACTCTCTGACGGCCAGCATTTTCCGACAAGGATCTTGGCAACGGAGACTCGTCCGCTCGCCCCCCGCAATGGGGTTTGCCGATTGTGTCTATGTCTTTCAACAGGGATCAAACTGTATTGGCGTACGCTATGTCGTATGACTGGTCGAAGGGCCACAATGGTGTGCCTCCAGAGGGAAGCAAGGCAACGCGCATCATGCTTCATGCCGTTAAGGTGGACGAGGTCAATCGCAAGAAGCGGTAGCGGAGTGATATGCATGTACCATTTGCACATACATTGGCATGCGCCTCCACAGCGGAAAGGTCGTTCCATCAGGCCACTTCGTACGGTTGTGTATGTATGAGGGCATGTGGTTTGGTATCGCTGCCATGCCGTAGCCAGCCAAGGCTAGTTCGATCTCGCCACCATCCGGCTGTTCTCGCAACTGCCGTCATGTGTGAACCATCCTGCGTACGAGCTATCCGTGCTGAGACGACCATCTAATACAACATCCGTGCTGCTCTATAAGTCTCAACAGTTCAACAGTCCCGGCCATCTACCTGACAGGCGTTGCCTGAGTACCCGCTTGGACAGGTGCTGTCGCCGTCGGCGCGGTCGGCGCGGTCGAGGACTCGGTATTCGTCCTGCCACTCCAGTACAGTCGTCCCGCAACCTCCCCGACAACCCAGTCAAGACCCTCATCCAGCCCCTCCCCAGAGATAGCCGAACACGGCACGATCCGCCACTTGTGAGAGTCGACTTGATCCAGACCGAGCGCCTGCGCGTCAGCTCCCCACCGCACGATGCCCTACATCGCGGATCTGATCGACAGTCATCGCACCGTCCAGATCTTGCTTGTTCGCGAAGACGAGAAGTGTCGCTCCCGCCAGTCGCTGGTTATCAGCTTCTGCAAAGATGTGTTTCCCACCTCCTGTGAGAGAAGAGAGCGGAGCTCCTCTGCACCGTCGCCCATTCGTAGCGAGTCGGAGCTGTCCACCACCCAGACTACTGCGTCGGTCGATTCGAAGTAGTTGCGCCAGTATGGTCGAAGAGTGCGCTGACCTCCAACGTCCCCTGCATGTCAGCGCCGTTCTCCTTCTTCAAAGGGTCGCTCGGGGGCCATGGGGATGTTGGTGCAGAGTTGAGGCTTGCTCGACGAAGGATCGCAAAGCAGTGGATCGCAGAGCATTGGATCCGTCGCAGAAGCTGGCGCACTCAAAGACATGGATCCAACTCACAGATGTTGAGCGTGTAGTCCCCTCGTAACAGCGTCTGGATGTTGAATCCCAAAGTAGGAGACACAGAGCTGATATCTCCACCGCTCACCCGCTTAAGGATCGTTGTCTTGCCCGCATTGTCCAGACCACTGCTCGTCACGATAGAAAGAAGAGATGCACATGCGACCGAGATAGACGTCCGTCAGATGGTAGCAGGCATATCAGCACTGTAAAAGTCTCTGAGGCATGGGGACCTACAGGAAGAGCACGCGCATCTCTCGCGCCTTTGCCTTGTTCTTCCTGATGATGGTGAGCAACCCTGCACGTTAGCATGGGGCAGCTGGGCAAGATAAGGAGAGACCAGTGCTCGCCAAGTCATATGGCAAGACCACAAGCACAGCCTCTTACAGTATACACTGACCCATGGTTTCCACAAGACGCGTGAGCGAGTGCACCGAGCACGTATAGAGTCAGAGTGCGAAGTGGTTGTTTTCAAGACGCGACCGAAGAATCGCGACGGACATCTCCGAGGGATGGTGGAGGTGAAGTCGACTGGCTCCAGTCTTCCAGACGACTCTGCATACCGTATCATAACAATCTAGCAAACTATATGAAGGAGACAAATCTAATCGATAAGAGAGCCCTTCTTCTTGAGCTCAAACTCGTCGGTGCGCTTGCTGCGCTTGCTCTTGACCGGGACGAGGCTGTTGATCGACATGCCCCGTCCTCGTGGTTTAGACTTGAACCCTTGTCCCTGGTACGATAGAATCTCGACAGGGCTGTTGAGGCGCGGCCAGGAGACGTACGAGGTACCCTGTATAGTCAGCATCGTCTGTGCCCATAGACTTACATTGCCCCAAATGAAGGTAAGAGACACAAAGGCCAGCACGAACCAGACCACAAGGAAGGAGTAGATGGACCACTCGGATGAACGTGGCAGCGTGAGGGCAGCAAAGATCATCGTCAAGGCGAAGACCAGGACGTAGGGCATCGAGCGGATGAGGAGAGGGCGGGTGTCAGACAGAGGAGGTATGGCGCCGCGCCGAGCGACCCAGGCGCCAGTGATAAGGTCGTACGCGTCCTGACGGTCGCCGTCGAAGAAGTTGTTTCGCAGATAGCGCATGGTGGAGTTGACGCCGTCGGCGAGCAGTCCTTCCTTCGTGCGCTTGCCGGTACGGGTGAAGTCTGTCTTCAATGCCCCTGTACCTGCGTATGGCTTGGAAACAAAGTCGGCGTGGTCGGCCCAGACGTTGCGGAAGAGCGACATGAACTCGGCGTGCTCCTCGACCGACTCCTTCATGTTGAGGACACCGACACTACGGAGCTGCTGGTTGAGAGCCCACTTTCCGAAGGCTGACTGGGCGACGTTTGTGCGGTCCAGGCAGTCCATGCAGTTGGCACGAATCACGCCAGTCTGCTTGGTGATCACCTTGCCGGCATCGGGGGGCGCTGAGCCTGAGGCTGCAGGGGCTTCAGCAACAGCGTGGTACCACCCCATCTGCGTGAGGGACTCGGCCAGGTCGTTGACGAGAACCTCGATACGGTCGAACCGCATTCCCTTACACTCCGCGTGGAAGTCCCAGTAAAGGTAATGTGCTTGTCCAGACAGCTTGGGGTCGGCCTTGGCGCGCTCTACTTGCTGCTCAAAGGCAGCCTTGACAGGCTGCTCGTAGCCCTTCTGGTTCACGAGGTTGAGAGCAAGGACAGTGCCGTATGTCTGCACAAGCCTGTTCATGTGCGTCCTGTAGGCCTCCTCCGTCTCGGGGAGGTCCATGATCTGAAGGTCAGGCTTGTAGCGGAGGTTGTTGATTTCGGCCCAGTAAAGCGGGACCGAGCCTCGAATCTGAACATAACTCAGGCGTTCACGGCCGTCGATGCGTCCACGCATAGGGCGGCTGTTGTCGGCAACTGGGTCTAGAAGAACGATCTGCTCGGTCTCGTTGAAGTTGGACACATGGCCATGGGAGTCGATACCACGCGAGAAATAACGAGTGCCAACGCGGAAGCGCGAGCGGCGCGAGATGAGGCAGAACAGGAAGTCACGCCCATTGATCGTCGAGGACCGCAGTTCCACAGCTTCCTGTTAGCCGAGCAAATGCAGAGTCAATGCCTACTCACAACCGAAGACAGCTGGGAGGATGAAACGACTGAGCTGATGGGGTTAGTAACTGGCCGAATTGCCAAAGACTCACATCAGTGCCCTTCTCTGTCGCCTCAATGAGCCTCGTCTGCAGGAAGCGGTTCCAGAAGAAACGGTCGTCGGCGCGCTGCCACAATGGTGCGCGGCCCGCCCCCTGACCAGCATCCTCGAGGTCCTGCTGTCTTTGAAGCGTGTTGGTAAGGTCCCATCCATACGAGAACCACAGGTTGCCGGCCCTAAGACCTTGCTCAACCAGCGACACGAGCTCCTTCTCAACGGGGTTGCCCAGGATCGCCTGGGAGTTTGATGCCGAGTTTAGCGGAAGGAGGCGGAAATCGGTCGCCAGGAAGATGGGGTGTGTCAGGAGGCGACACGACGGCGTGCGCTGCGTAATGATAACAAGGTACTCGGCTGCATTGTCAGTAAGCCGTCTGGGTGCAAACTCACTTGTTGAGAGTGTGATTGTGCCCAGAATACCGTAGCAGGTGATGACCTTGTCGCGTCCGAGTGGGATGTCGGAAGATACTACGCACGTGTCAACACGGTCTGCTCGAGCTACTAACCATTCAGCGACAGCTGTCCCGTACGGCGGTCAACATGGAGGCTCTCGCGAACGTCCTTCTCGTTGACGCCGAGGCGCCCACCGTCCGCACCGAGGCTCGGAACAGTCGACGACGAGGGCTCGAACACATAGGCCGAGGAGGAGACGTAAACATTGTACGTCTCGTGCAGCTAGGAGAGTCAGGACCTGCACGCAGTTCGAGCGCTCACCGGCTGGCTGTTGTATGACACCATTTCGACTCAAGCTGTTTCCTGAGGTCGAGTGAGAGGATGAAGGATGAGAGTAAGCAGCAGTTGCCGGTAATGTCAACCGTCCACGCAGCTTGCTAGAGATAGGGGCTAACTCGCTGACGATTTCGATGAACCCGGACACGTCCACCACCAGAGCGCGCTGTTCCTGATCGTCACCTCCACCGATTAATGACGTGGCATGTTATCAGCACAGTCACCCAGACGCGCCGGCGCCGCGACGCGTCAAATGAAATGACCTGAGCACAACATTTGTGGTGTCTCTTGCCGTCTCTCTTGTCCATCGACGTCGACCAGCTCACTCGCACTACACATTCCCTTCGGCTAGACTCCCTCTACCTACCGTTTGCTGTTCGTATATCATGCTCGAGGCTCGCGTTAAGCAAGCGTCCGTTCTCAAGAAGCTCCTTGACGGTACGTCCCCGGCGCTCCATTGACGCGTACTTGGGTAGAGCTTGGTGCTGACAACATCAGCCATCAAGGAGCTCGTCACTGATGGCAACCTCGACTGCTCCGACGAGGGAATCGTGCGTTACCCACCTGTCCTCCACTAACACCCAGGCCCTCCAGGCGATGGACAATTCCCACGTCGCGCTCGTCTCGCTCAAGCTCGTGTCTGAGCAGTTCGAGTCCTACCGTTGCGACAGGAACATCCCCCTGGGTGTCAACGTGCGGCCATCCACCTGATCCTCGCTGACATCAGCTCACCTCGCTCACCAAGATTCTGAAGTGCGCAAAGGACAACGACGTCGTCACCCTCAAGGCCGCTGACGATGCCGACTCGCTCGGCCTCGTCTTCGAGTCGCCAAAGGAGGACCGCGTCGGCGAGTACGAGATGAAGCTCATGGACATCGACCAGGAGCACCTCGGTATCCCCGACACGCAGTACGACGCGACCATCACCATGTCGTCGGCCGAGTTCCAGCGTATCTGCCGTGACCTGGCTGCGCTGGGTGAGAGTGTCAAGATCGAGGCATCGAAGGAGGGTGTGCGTTTCTCCTCCGAGGGCGAGGTCGGCTCCGGCTCCATCCTCCTCAAGCAGAGCGCGGGCAACGACCGTGCAGGTGGCTCGTCTAGGTCTCGTGCGGCGAAGCGCGACCCCGACGAGGAGGAGGAGGAGGAAGAGGAGGTTGAGACCAAGCCCGACCTGGACGAGGACGGCGAGGAGGAGATGGAGGACGACGAGGACCGCCCGAAGAAGCGCAAGGCCAACGGCGGCGCCAAGGCGTCCAAGAAGTCCAAGGCGGCCGGTGGCGACGAGGACGTCGGAGTGTCCATCATCCTCGAGAAGCAGGTGTCGCTCACTTTCTCGCTCAAGTACCTTTCCAACTTTGCCAAGAGCGCGCCGCTGGCCCGCGAGGTCAGCCTCAACATGTCCAACGACGTCCCACTGCTTGTGCAGTTTGACTTTGAGCAGGGCACGCTGCAGTTCTTCCTCGCGCCCAAGATCTCGGACGAGTAAGGTGGTAGGAAACGGAGTGTTTGTAGGGAGACGCGTCGCTAGCTGTACTATGTCATGCTTCACTTGATCATACATTACTAGGGGCATTGCATTTGGCATACAATCATACAAATCAACGGGACATCACAAGCGGGATACACCTACGTCCACCACTACTGGTACAGCGCGGCGGCCTCGATACAGGTCTGGAGCAGCACACCAGGCAGCGACAGGTCGGCAGCCTCGAGCGTCTCCTTCGCGCGGTGGGCCATGTCCTTGTCACTGCTGTCAGCTCAGATCGTTCGTCAGACTTACTCAGACGAGCCATAGACAGACGAAACTTGCACGGGGAGCGAGCGGACTGCCTCAGGCCAAGACTGGAGCGTCGCGGCGTCCAGAGTGAACTCGAGCCGCGCCTTCCCGCGGATAGAAGGGAGCATGAGCGACGCGCGGCACGTGAACGTAGCCTTGGACGAAGCGTACGAGGTGGGGTAGTACAGCGTCAGGAGGCGGAGCTCCTCGCGTATGCTGCGGGCAGTAGACCAGATCTGGGTCACGGCGTTGACCAGGCTGGAAAGCGACGAAGCATGCACGTCGGCGAGGGCAGCGCTGGCAAGTGTAAGCAAGCACGCATTCGGCGACGCGAGACACGGTCGGGATACCAGGGCCAGCGTAGCCATGTCGAGAGATGGAATGCCAGATGCGAATGGCACAGTCAACGACAGCTCAGACAGCAGATCCAGCCTGAGCGTCTCGCCCGCGTGCACTAGTTTCCAGCCGTGCAGCTCCTGTAGAGAGGAGAGCTCGTGCTCGAGCCGCAGGACGTCCGAGATCGTCAACTGGTCGCACATTGACCGTGCAGCCTCCAGTGCGCTATTGTGCGTCCCACGAGCGGCTTCCAATCCCTCGAGCTTAGTCTGGAGCTCTGAATTCTTCGCAGCCTTGGCCTCGAGCTCGTCCTTCAATCCTTGGATTCCGAGTCTACCATCAGCAAAGCAACCTTTTCAACTCACTCCTGCTCCTCGATACCCTGCTTGAGCCCCGACAGCTCGTCCTGGTCGCACTCTTGGATCTCAGCCACCTCCGCGCGGTGCTGCGCCAGCTCCGCCTCAAGCTCCTCATGACGCTTCCGCAACTCCGGGAGGAGTGCGTCCACAGCCTCGAGCTCGACCGTGTGTCGCTCCGCATCCGCGCGCATATCCTCCAGGAGCGATCGAACGTCGGGCAGCACCCTCTCCTCGTACAGGCTCTGCTTTTGCTCATAGTACCGCTTCCTTGCGCGGAGGAGCGTCACCTGCTGGATCTTCCTCAGCGTCATTTCGAAGATGCTGCGTTCCTCCTCATCCGCCATGAGGTACTGGCTCACGACGGCGGGGTTGTTCTCGCTGCACACGCGCTCCGTAGATTCCAGGTCGATGTCGGTACGGCGGATCTCGCGGTTTGTCTCCTGGATCATCCACGTCCACATGTTGACAAAGATGCCTTCGAGGTTGCCCTCGAGGTACTCGTGTAGTGCGTAGTCGCTGTCCTCCTCTCCTTCGCGCTTGCGGCCGAGGATGCCGCGGCCAACGCTGCTCCTGCGGGGTATGGGCGCGGTGGCGGGCTCTCCGAAGACGAGCCCGACCAACTCGAAGAACGTGGAGAGCGGGATAGGCTCGGGCTCAGAAGGCTCAAGCGGGGCGTCATTCTCAGGCGAGGGAGAGCGGCGAGAGGGAACGTGGACAGCCTGCTCGTGCGCGGCAATATTGATGGAACGTCGGGGCGGGCCGAGGGACCGACGCGGGGTGTTGCGGTCGACCGGAGTATAGGTCGGCAGCGGGCGTTGTTCTTCTTCTGGCGTCGCCGGCCTGTCTGGCATGGCAGGTTCAGGCTCTACAAGCTGCTCTCCATGCGTCGACTCTTGTGGCGCTGTGTGGAAATCGGCATGTTCCGCATCAGCTGAGGAGCCACCTTCCTCGTCATCGTCTGCGGGGTCGCGCTCGGGCTCGGTCGATCGCAACCTCTTCACCCGGGGCGTATCTGCTTCGTCCACATCTTGTGGCTCCTCCACGTTGTCTTCTACGCGCGCCCTCTTCCGAGCACTGGACGGAGTGGCGGCAGTCGGCGCTCTGGCCGCGCTCTTCGGTGTTGTAGCTGTAGTCCTTGGTGTCGTAGTCCTAGGGGTACCTGCAACACTGCGCCTCGGGGACTTGGCCGGAGTTGAGCTGACTGAGAAGTCGAGCTTCTTCGCGACACTGGCAGCCATTTCCATCCCCGGAGTAGACTTTGGCGTGCGCGACTTGGATCGCTGCAGGCCCGGAGTGCCAGGGGACGGCGCGAAGACATTTCGCTTCTGCGATGTAGATGCGTTCAGCGATGCGCCCTGGGACGCGTTCAGCGACGCATTGAGAGAGGCATTCAGAGCTGCTGCGCTCTGAGGTTCCTTCGCCTTCTGGATCGAGGCGGTCGTCGCGCGAGCAAAGGACGGCGTCCCAGCCCCACCCACAGACTGCCGGCTGCGTGCGGGTGTAGAGCCTGTCGCCCGAAGAGGAGTAGTACCATCGTGTCCGGGCCGAGCTGGGGTAGATCCTGGGCCAGCACGAGCTGGGGTGGCAGACCCACCGCGGGACCGGGGTGGTTGTGGCGGGCTGTCTGGGAGCTCCTGGACAGCAGCTGGCTGAACAAAGATCGAGGGGGGCGCTGCGGCTGGTGTGGTCGAGAATATGTTGACCGACCGCACAGTTGGGGTTGGGGTTGGTGCGACGCGGGTGGAACGATCAGCCTGTGCCCAGTTACCCGGGGTAGGCGCGAAGATGTTGGTCGTGTTCATGGCCCGCATGCTAGGGGTAGCTGAACCAGAGGCGTACGCGTTCGTGTTCTGGTAGTTGATGCCGCCGTGCGCGGTCGTGAAGTCCAAACCGCTCATGGCAGTGTCGTTGATGCCGCCGCTGACCGAGGTGATGTCCATGGCACTCTCGTACATGTTGATACCCCCGCCAGCGATGGAGAAGTCCATAGCGTACGTGGCCGTGTGTTCCGTACGGCTTCCGTTCGTGTCGTCGGCCGAGCTGACAGACTCGTCCTGGATGAAGACGCCGCCGTAGACGCCAGTCTCTTCCATTTCCATAGAGTCGTCCCCGCCCTCCCCGGGCAGCAGCGGCTGTTCCCCGTGTTGGGCAGGCATCGAGTAGCCGATAGACGCGCGGCCGCGCAGTGCGTTCTGCGGGGGCACAGAGGGCATCGGCCCGCCAAGTGCGACTGTAAAGTCCATGGTCTTCTCCTCGTCCGTCGCTTCCGTGCCGCTCTCGAGCTCCATGTCGGAATCCTCAGAGTCTGCCGAGTCGGTCTCCGCCTCAGCCCATTGGTTCTGAATGATGCCGCCTCCAATGATGGTCTCGTCCATGTCCATCTCGCCCTCGGCGTCGATGTCGCTGTCGGATTCGTACTGCGCCTCCTTTGGCTGTTCAGTTGGGCGGCGGGGCGATAATGCCGCGACTTGGGCTAATATCTCGTCCGAGTCGGCCGAGTCGTATTCCTCTTCCTCCTCCTCCATGTCTTCTTCGAGTTCCATAGACTCCTCTCCGAGCTCATCTCCCTCGCCTACAAATCGGGCGCGCGGGCTGGCTGGGGGCGGGATGAAAGTGACGGACGAGCCATCCGGTTGCATCGACGATCGTCGAGACTGGGGGACGGGTGGCAAGCCGCCAGCCGCCCTCCCGCCCATAGATGACTTCCTCCGCTTCTTCTCAGAGTTGTTCTCAAACATCCTAACCATCAGCAATAACGGGATATCGACTCACCTCACGTGCGCCGCTGGCGCAAAGCTAACGCGGCGCCTGGGACCCAGGCTTGCGCGCCCACCGGTCGGGTGGGACGCATGCAGCGATATCGCCGGCATGCTAGCACGAGGGGCATTACGCTTGAACGCACTCGTGCTAGCCTTCATCTGTGCAATTGCGCCAAAGTCCACCGTCGCCCCGTAGTCAACAATACCGTCCGGCGAAGAGTTCTCAGACTCGTCAACAAAGCGCTGCAAGCTCTCCTCGGAGACGCTGTTGCTCATCTTCAAGATCGACTTGCGCGGTTGCTACCGTTAGCTCTGACCTGTCATCCACTCACAGCCTGTCGGCGCAGAAGTTGCACCTCGCTCAATCGTCCCGCGCGCTTGCGGCCCTTGTGTTCATGCTTCGTGATGGGCAGGGTGAGATTGTCGTCGTCATAGCGGTTCAAGTCCCGCTCCCCCAGGGACACGGACTTGCGCCTCGGCGCAGGCGACCTCGCAGCGAGCGACATAGTCTACCGCGATTATACTCCTCAGAATGTGACGAGTTACAGCCCGCTTGTAGGCCGTTGATGGATGTCGCAAGAGTCGCAAGAGTCAATGTTTACAACGAACCCCCAGCCAGGCGTGAATGATTTGTTTGTGTCCCATCACTCCAGACGATCCATCCACACAGATTTGCCTCCGTCATAGTCCTCCCACGGTGTCCCCCGCACTCAGGCACTAAGTGCATGCTGCCCCTGTGAGGCCGTGAGGAGGAGACCTGTTGCCAGACATAGCATAGCATCGCCAGCTGCCCACTACTGCACGAGAACAACGCCATGGCCGCCGCGAGGCCACAGGGCGCGATGATCGACCCCATGCACGTTTACCGTGCCAAGCGGGATCGGGAACGACGGACGTGAGCTCGCGAGTGGAGGAGAGCTAACGTGCAGCGTGCTGAAGGCGTACAAGATCTTGGGGTTCATCTCGTCTGGTGCGCTGGCTTTGGGCTGATTGGGAGGTTAGCTGACGAGTAGGAACCTACGGCCGCGTGTACAAGGCTGTGCTGCTGCCGCCGCCAAAGTCGAATGGTAAAGGTACTCTTCCCAGTGCGACGAGGTCCGCCCTCGGTGTGCCGAAGGCGTCGTCGGTGGGCGCGGTGGAGGACCCACTCACGAACCCCGAGCTGTGTATGCGGCCTGGGGACTTGCCGGCGAAGGAGGGGGATGTGTTTGCTATCAAGAAGTTCAAGCCGGACAAGGAGGGGGATCAGCAGACGTACTCTGGTATTAGCCAGAGTGGAGCGCGTGAGATTATGGTGGGTGGCTGACGACCTGGCGAGGCTAACGGCAGCTCAACCGCGAGTTGCACCATCGCAACCTCGTAGCACTGAGGGAGGTGATTTTGGAAGACAAGGCGATCTACATGGTGTTCGAGTATGCTGAGCATGACTTCCTCGTGAGCCTGGAGGTATACACCGCTGACGACAGCAAATCATCCACCACCACTCCCAGACTGTGCGCACTCCCATCCCCTCGACAACACTACGCCGACTCCTGCATCAGCTCCTGTGTGGGCTGCACTTTCTGCATTCATCATTCGTCATGCACCGCGACTTGAAGCCCGCCAACATCCTCGTCACGTCGACTGGCATCGTCAAGATCGGCGACTTGGGTCTCGCCCGTCTATATCACAAACCACTGGCCCAAGGCGGTCTCTACGGAGGCGACAAGGTGGTCGTCACGATCTGGTACAGAGCGCCAGAGCTCATCCTCGGCTCGAAGCACTACACGCCCGCAGTCGGTACGTGAAGAACCCGCTCCAGCCGCTGACATCCATCAGACCTCTGGGCCGTAGGATGCATCTACGCCGAGCTCCTCTCCCTCCGCCCAATCTTCAAAGGCGAAGAAGCCAAACTAGACAGCAAAAAGACCCTCCCCTTCCAGCGCGACCAGATGGCCAAGATCTGCGAGGTCCTCGGGCCAGTGAAGCGTGAGTCACCTCACCACTCATAAACTCCCCTCTTCTGACAGCGACACAGCCGAGCTCTGGGCCGGAGTAGTCCACATGCCCGAATGGAAAACCTACCTCTCCCAAGGCCCGTATCCCACCGGAACACCCCTGCCAAACTGGTACGCGAACCGCGGCGGCTCGCCGCTAGGCTACGAGCTCCTCCTCCGCCTCTTCGAGTGGGACCCAAGCAAGCGCATCACCGCGCGCGAGTCGCTCTCCCACCAGTGGTTCCAGGAGGAAGGGGGGTGCTCTGCATCAAGCGTGTTCGAGGGGAGCACGATTCCCTACCCCGTTCGAAGGGTTACGCACGAGGACAATGGGGACCCGAAGATGGGATCGTGAGTTGCAAAGCAGGGTTGTGGCTGATGTCAGTCTGCCGCCGTCATTGGCGGGTGGGAGGCTGCCGAGTAGTAGCAATTTCCGGCCTGCGACGGGCGCGCTGCCGACAGCGAAGAGGGCGAGGATCGGGCGATAGGGGGTAAGGAGAGGGGGATTGGGTTGGGGGTGGTAGCATTGTGTCACTGTTGTAGCATTGCATTGTATGCTCGGGCCGGGGGAGGTGACACTACTGAGTTCACTAATCGCGATGAAGTCAGAGTCTTGTGCAAAGAGGAGCACAAGAGAAGAGGCAGATAGCAACTGCAAGTGAACAAACAGCGACCAGACCAGCAAAGCCGGGACTAAGACCCGCACATGATAAAGTGGCGCATGGCGTGCCAAGAGACATGTGCCAACAGAACCTACTCTTCTGTAATCGCAGCATCGCCAAGCAGCGCAACGCAAGGCAACTACGAGAAAGGAAGAGGCCTGGCCACGCTTCAGCACGCCCATGCATGCTGCGCACGCGCGTGAAATATAATGCGCGTTGAGCCTGTACTCCCGCCGAAGCCCGACGCTCGCCAGCCCTCGGATCAGCTCGAAGCTGCACTTGCGGGCGGCTTGTTGATGAGATGCTCGGAGTCGGAAAGAATACCGTGGTGGTCTCGGAAAGGGGCCGGCAAATAAACTGCCGGTTGGGATTGAGGGACCGACGTCGGAGTGGCGGGTGGTCTGGAAATTTGGACGCGACTGTCTTGCGTGTCGAGCGACTTGTGCACAGCGAGGTGTGGATGCTGGCAGAAGTATATGCACGCAATGACATGAGATGAGAGAGTTCTCGGCGAGAGCTTCTGCTCTAGGAGGCAGACATCAGTACTTTGGTTATCTGGATTGACTCGAGGCTGGATTGCAGTCGATCTCTGACGAGCTGATCTGATAACTGTGGTAATTGTGATAGCTGCGAGTGCGCTGTGTGAGCACTGAACATGTGTGCAGAGGACGTGCGCGTCTGCGCAGCAAGCTAGCTAGATCGCTGCATCGGGCCAAGTCGGCGAGTGATGGAATCATGATGGGCGAGACCTCTTGACTCATGTTGTGTCGTCGGCGATGGCCGTGCCACCGTGCGTATCGCTGGCTATACGAAGGAGTTGAGAGAGTGATGACCAGCTGCTACTCGCATCCGGCTTATCAGCCGTTCATGGGACTCCTATCATGTAAGCATGCAGACAGCATACAGACAGACGTCTCTCGCATCGCACCGCGTCGCCCTCTTGGTCTCGCCCCGCCCGTCCGGATCATGCATTCATTCCTCTGATAGCAGACCATATTTTTTGTCTCTGAATATTTTCATGGTAATCCCATCGGCATTCAAGGTGGGCGGCTAGGACTCACATGCATGCAGAGCACCCTCCCATGGCCTCCCAGCAGTCCGAGTTCGAATCTGCATTGAGCAGTTCGAGTTTGCGGAAGCACCATTTCGAAGACTGGCCCCGCTCCTGAGGTTGTATTCGAAAACGGAAGAGACGAGGCGCGGTGGAGGTAAGCGAAAACGCTCGGCCTGGCCGCCGCGAGGAGCCGCGAGGCGAGGACTTCCGTCATCCCGAGCGAGTGGTCGAAGTGTAGAGCGCACGGGCGAAGGGGCTAGCTAGCTATTATGATAGACACGATAGACACGGGCCATGAGCAGAGTGTAAGCGTGTATGCATGGGCCCAGAGCAGAGAGAGCAGAGAGCAGAGAGAGATTGTGGATGAACGGAGGAGTATCCGTTTGCGGCGAGGTACGCGGGTTCCGTCCATCGATTTCCCTTTTCCCTTGGGCCTTTGAACCGGCGGCAGTGGGTGGTGGGTCATTTAGCATCCATCCGGGTAATAAATAAAAACCACCAGCAGCAAGCAGCAGCACACGCCGACTCCGGACCGGACACCCATCTATCCAGCAATCCCGCATCCAGCCCACCACCACCACCACTTGCTCTCTAGACAACTGACGATATCTACCGTATATACGTCTGCGTTTTTCCATCCACTTCATCCACACCCACCTCCCCCACCACTTGTAACCCCGTCCACTTCATCGTTTGCTCTTGCAGCTAGTTGATCACAATGGGTACGCCTATCACTGTCTGCGTCACCACTGCTGACACCCCCCAGTTGCCACTCCTATCACAGACTTCTGGTCAGACGTGCCCCAGGGGTGAGTGCTCTTTTGTCGCGTCTCTGTCGCGTTGCATCAGCTGACAAGGCAGCCCTGCCGACCCCATCCTTGGTGCGTACGAAAGTTGGGTTGCACGCGACCATAGCAGCCAGCACGATGGCATCTGCGCCCCCCGCTCCGAGCGCTGAGACTGACCTCCAGGCGTGACCGACGCGTTCAAGCGGGATACCAACAAGAACAAGATCAACGTTGGCGTCGGTGAGTACTCGTGCTGCGGCTCACGGCAGCCGCTGGAGATGGCTTGCGCTCCCGCCGCCCTCGTGTGGTGGTGGGACGCGGGCGGCGGGCATCACAACCAGCGGCTACGGCGAGCCGATCGCACCGGATACCCGCTGACCACCGCTCTCTCCGTCCCGTGTGCACTGTGCTCAATCACACCCGCTTTTCTGCATTCTACAATCCAGGCGCATACGTGAGTCGAAATCTGCACAACCCAGCTGATCTCCCCAGCGCGACGAGAATGGCAAGCCCTACGTCCTTGAATCCGTCCGCAAGGCCGAGGACATCCTCCACGAGAAGAGGTCGGACAAGGAGTACCTCGCCATCACCGTGTGTATCGCCTGCTACTAACCATCCCAGGGCCATCCACTGACAAGCGCAGGGTCTCCCAGAATTTATCACACTCGCTGCAGAGCTCGCGTACGGCAAGGACTCGAAGCCATTACAGGAGAACCGCGTATGTTGCTAGCTACTCACTGCTTCCTTCCGGGGCGTCCGCTGACGTCAGATCGCGGTCGTCCAGTCCATCTCTGGCACCGGTGCCCTCCGCATCGGCATGGAGTTCTGCGCAAGCTTCTACCCGGGCCCCAAGACCATCTACCTCCCCGAGCCCACCTGGGGTGCTCACCCCGCCATCTCGGGCAAGTCTGGCCTCGAGACCAAGCGCTACCGCTACTTTGACAAGAAGAACATCGGCCTCGACTTTGAGGGCATGAAGGCCGACCTCGACGCTGCCGAGGACGGATCCATCTTCCTCCTCCACGCGTGTGCGCAGAACCCAACCGGCGTCGACCCCACCCAGGAGCAGTGGAAGGAGATCTCAGACGTCATCAAGCGCAAGAGGCATCTCGCGTTCTTCGACATGGCGTACCAGGGCTTTGCGTCCGGCTCGGTCGACAAGGACGCCTTTGCATTGCGCTACTTTGTCGAGCAGGGCCACGAGATCATGCTCTGCCAGTCGTTTGCCAAAAACCTCGGCCTCTACGGCGAGCGCGCGGGCACATTCTCGATGGTCACCCGCTCGACGGAGCAGCGCGACCGCGTCCTCTCCCAGCTCAAGCGCATCATCCGCCCGCTCTACTCGTCTCCTCCCCTCCACCCCGCGCAGCTCGTCGCCACCATCCTCGGCAACCCCGAGCTGTACAAGCAGTGGCTCGGCGAGGTCAAGAAGATGGCCGACCGCATCATCACCATGCGCGACACGCTGTACAACAAGCTCATCGAGCTCAAGACCCCCGGCGACTGGAGCCACATCAAGTCCCAGATCGGCATGTTCTCGTTCACGGGGCGTGAGTAGTTACACAAAAGTGGTTGCTGACTATCAGTCACCCCGCAGCAGGTCGACGACTTGGGCAAGTACGCCCACATCTACATGACGCAGGACGGCCGCATCTCGATGGCCGGGTTGAATAACAACAACATCGACTACTTTGCCGATGCGGTGTCCAAGGCCGTCAAGGGCACCCTCGCGACCAAGCCTGCGCTGTAATTTGTCTAGACGAGATATTGTACAAGGAAAGAGTGTTAAATGTAGACCGGACGATGCATTGTTAGAGTAGGAGGCGAAGGGGGTTGGTTGCCGGAGGCATAAGAGTAGATTGTGGCGCTGGAAATCAACGATACTGGGCGGCGAGCATCACCAGCCTCGTTCATCCACTCATAAATCAACGATACTGGGCGGCGAGCATCACCAGCCTCGTTCATCCACTCATGCGCAATAAGCCTGGGTGGGCTTGGATAGATAGACACAGCCGACCTATGACTGAGGGAACACGACCGCCGCGCACATTACTGCCAGCCGTCAGCGCATCAGGCTACGCGATATCTATACCACATGCGTACATCAATGCAACTAGTCCGACTCGCCATCACTACCCCCCTCCCCCTCGCCCCGCAACTCAGCAATAGCACTAGCAACAGCCCCCTTCCCCCTCCCCCTCCTCCTCTTCTTCTTCCTCCTCCCCGCGTCCTCCTCCGTCTCCCCCTCTCCCTCCCCCTTCCCCTCCTTCTCCTCCTCCCTCTCCCCACCCTCATCCTCCCTATCCTTCCTCTTCTTCCCCGCCTCCTCCCCCTTCTTCTTCTTCACACTAAGCGGATTCGGCGCCTTTGGTTTCCTCCTCCGTCCCTCTGGTCCACCCTTCCCATCGCCAACAACAACATTGCCTCCATCCTCCACCCCTTCGAGCAGCTTCGCGCCCGCAGTCCGCCTCTCCTCCTCGAGGGCGTTCTTGGCGCGCACGCTCGCCGTGCTGGGTGGGGAGAGGACGAGGACTGCGCGCGCGTTGAAATGCATGATCGGCAGGCCGGGGATGGTCTGCAGGCTTTGTTGGAGGGATTGCGAGGCCAGGGCTAGGACGTAGCGGTGTTTGTTGGTTGCGCCTGGGTGTTAGCGGGTTCTCGCGTCTCCATGGGATCCCTCCCGCCTGCTGTAACACTCTGATCACCCTCCTCAACTCCTTCGCCGTCCGACCTTGGACCATCGACCTCCCTCTCCATCCCCCTACTCATTCCTCCTCCGCCTCCTCTTCTGCGCAAACCTGCTCCGCTGTATCCAACTCACCAACAACATCCTTGATACACTCGTGCGGCGCAATCGCCTCCCGGTGATTACACTTCCTCCTCTCGCATTTCTTCGCGATATTAACCACAGGCTGGAACTCCCTCCCCAGCGCATACAGCGCCTCCATACAGCACTGCGTAATCACTGCCATCAGCCTTGCCCCACTCCCCACTCCATGCCCCCTCCACCCCACTCACTGGGCTTGACCTCGCCCTGCACCGTCGTCCCGACCATCTTGAGGATGTCCACATCCTTCTGCTTCTGCGCTTCGACGAGGAACTCGTCCGAGATGAGGACCTGGTATGGCGTGCGGAAGCCAAAGGCGGAGACGTAGAGCGCCATCACGCGCTTGTAGGCCTTGGCGCGTTTTTGCCTCATCTTGAATCGGGTTGGGGTGAGTGAGGGTGGATGAGGGACGATGGAGGTGGATCGGTGGACACAAGATTGCAGGCGGCGGCCAACTTTTGCGGCAGGCACGTGACCTTGTTATGACGACGGTGTGTGTGTATGGGTGTGTGTGTGGTCCACCCAAGCCCAGTGTCCAGCGATGCTCTACGTCGTCGTCGCTGTGCATGCATTGCGATCAAGCTGCTATCTAGCCCATGCATAGATATCCAATCCCTACTACCCTATACGTGCCCAAAGTCCAAAACAAGCCAAATACTGAACCCCCTCTACACGGTGATCTCCCCAGCCACACTCGTCTGGAACAACCGCTGCCTATCCTCAAAGCTCAGCGCCTTCTGGCTCACCAGCCAGGACAGCTTTGCAAACGCAGCCTCGTGCGTCATATCAAACCCAGGCAGCACTCCGATCTTGAGCAAGCGCACGCCGAGCGCATACAGCGGGTACACGTTGGGAATGTGGCCTGAAGTCAGCGTCGTCCACATCGTCGACTTACAGTCAGAGATGACGACGACGAGGATCTCGCGCCTGACTGTCGCTTCGAGGGCTTGAAGCACGCCGCTCTCCTCCTTGACTGGGAGGTTTCCGCTGCCGAATGCGGAGATGATAACCGCGCGGCAGGTTGGCATGCTGTGGATCTGGGCGGCGAGGACGCTCCCCGTTATGCCTGGGTAGATCGCGCAGCTGAGCACGCTTGGTGCGGTCTCGAGCACGACTTCTTCGGGGAGGGGCTTGTCCGACCTCGGCTTGAGGTTGTGCAGCGCAGCTAATGTCAGCTAGGGACGGAGATGTGGCGTACAGATCTTGACGTTCAGGTGGATCCATGCTGGCACTGAAGGGGACTGGAACGCATCGAGGAGGTTGGGCGAGGCCTTTGTCGCGCTGCTGTCAGTTCAAGTCCGTAATCAGCACCCACCGGCATCCCTGCAGCACCTGGTGGTGGAAGACGACGCCGACGCCCGCATAAGGCAGGATACCCGCCACGATGAGCGACTCAAGCAGGTTGACCCATCCGTCGCTCCGCGGCTCGCGGAGGGGGATCTGCGCCCCAGTCACGACGATGGGCTTGCCCGCCCCGACGAAGAGGAACGTCAAAATCGACGAAGTGTACGCGAGCGTGTCCGTCCCGCTCAGCACCACGAACCCCTCGTACTCGTCCCAGTTCTCGCGCAACAACGAGGCGATCACATTCCAGTCTCTGCATCAGCACCGCCTGCTCCTAACCCCCACCCACCCTTCGGGGTCATCTCCGAGCTGTCCATGTGGTTCTCGAGGTCGAGGATCTCAAACACGACCGTGTTGCCATTCTCGTCCAGGGCCGGCGTCCGCAACGGGGGGTACATGAGATGGCGGCCTTGGCGCGTCACGACGACGTCGGAGCCGAAGCTGCTCGGCGGCGCGTCAGACAGCTGCGGGTGCTGCCTGATGCGGCGGAAGAACATGTCCCGCGCCTTGGGCTCAGAGATGGGCGCGTACCCCTCAGACGTGGGCTCGCTGGCGATCGTCCCGCCCGTGCCCAGGATGAGGACGCGGCGCTCCCTCCCTGGCGAGGGGAGGGTGGTTGGTGTATGCGACATGGTAGGCGTGGAGTGGACGTGGGAGGGAGAACAAAGAGAAAGAGATGCATGCGCCTCGAGGGAGGCAAGGGGTTTATCTGCCTGGTGAGGCATGCGTCCCCGTGTACCCAGAAAAAGTCTGGCGCTTAACAGAATGAGGAATCGTTACTCGCCTCGGCACTTGTTATTCATGGATGGGAAATCTCGGATGGGAAATGATCGGCCCGTCCAGTGCCGTTCACCGGCCAACCGGGGACGCTGGGCTCGGCCATCTAGGAGTGCCTAGAAGGTGCCGCCGCCGCCGCCATCGGTGGCTACCATACCACAATACCGCGTGAACAGCTGTATGGTATGACGTTCTGACTCGACACGAGGGTGGTGGGTTATAGTTCGTACTTGGCTCGTAGTTTTCTCTCTTCTGCTTCTTCTCCATTCACCCACATCACCATGCCTCCCCAGTACACTCTCTACGGCCACGCCAACACTGCCTCGACCGGCATCCACTGGCTGCTGATCTACCTCTCCGAGACAGCCGGTGTCACCTTCGAGTTCAAGACGGTCGACATCTTTGACAAGCAGGAGCAGAAGCAGCAGGCCTACACCGACCTCAACCCCAAGCAGCGCATCCCCACCCTCGTGGCGCACACGCCCAGCGGCGACGTGACAGTCACAGAGTCGGGCGCCATCGCCCTCCTCCTCGGCGAGGAGCACGGCCTCCGCCCACCCCCCTCCGCTCCACTCGCCGAGCGCGCCCGCTTCGACGATGCCCTCATCTTTGTCGTCAACTCGCTCCTCCCCGCCCTGCGGGACTGGATGTACGCCGCAAAGGACGGCGACGAGGCGCACGCCCACGGCGTGAGGTTGCTCGCCCTGCAGCGCCTCCAGCGCATCTACAGGCACATCGACGCCAAGCTCGCCCACTCAAAGTTCCTCGCGAGCGACCACAAGCCCACCGCCGTCGACTTCCTCTTCGACGCCACGCTCAGCTGGGACGGCTTCATCTACTACCTCTCCCGGAAGGGCAACGAGAACATCGAGAGGTACGACGAGGAGATGCGTGCCACCATCGACTTTGAGACCCTCCGCAAGGCCGAGGACCTGACCATCTCCCAGTTCAAGGACTGGGAGGAGCAGTACGCCAAGATGCTTTGACAACCCAAAAGTCTGGTTTTCCGCAAGGGCGACGCGGCGCTGTAGTCAATCAGTCAGATCAGATGAATATGAATGTGCATGCGTGATCAGGCGCGGCCGTACGCCCCAGTCCAGAAGGCAGGGGGCAGCTCGCCTACAAAGTCGGCGTATGGGCGCTCGATGAGTGCCAGCTCGCCCTCGCCCAGCCAGGCCGCACCGCAGATGGCACGGAAGCGGTCCGTTGCTACCTTGACAAACTCTGGGTCTGCAGCGGATGACGGGCCCTTCCGCGGGGTGGGGAAGGTCGAGGGCGGGGTCTCCACGCTCGGTGAGGATGCCTCGAGAGCATCCCGGGCCTCACGGGCACGCTTGCGCCGCATCGCGCGGTTGAGGCTCTCGGGCTGGGTCTGCTCGCCGACTGACGAGAGCCTTGATGGCGACTGCGAGCCGGCGCGCCCGCGGGCAGCACGCTCGATGACGTCCAGGTCGAGCCGGACTGTTGCGAGCCAGTCGTGCGCGTACAGGACCAGCTTGGCTGCGCGGGGGGTGGAACGCGATGGTTCAAACGCCGCGCCCTCGACGGCGGCGTGCAGGCCACGCAGGGTGTTGTTGAGGGAGATGAGTTGCGGAGGTGGGGAGATGAGGCGGCGCGCGTCGAGGTGGTAGAACGATACAGTGTTTTGCGGGAGGACGAGGCAGAGGAGAGGGTGCGCTGGCGCAAAGGAGATCGAAACAGGCGCAGTGGGGAGAGTGGGGAGCAGGGCATGCAGCTGCAGGGTGTCGAGGTTGAAGATGGTGACCTTGCCGCCAAGGTCTGATGTTGCGAGATATTGCCCATCGTCGCTGACGGACAGGGCGGTCACCCACGGTGCCGACTGGACCGCAGCCTGCGCTGGCTCGTCGTCAGAGTCAGAGTCGTCGCCGTTCTCCATCTCCACATCGCTCGTGTCCGCTGCCTCCTTCCTCCTGCGGCGGCGTGCGCGCTTGCCCTTGACGGACCGTCCCGAGACGAGGTTGTGCGCCGGGGCAAAGCAGTGCACGACGGAGACGTCCTCGTCGAGTTCCAGGACGACAACGTGGGCGTTGGCGGCCAGGCTGAGGACCAGGCGGCCAGAGTCGGGGGTAAACAGCAGGGACGACGCGCCACAGCCGCGTTGTGCCAGGCCGAGGTGGGAGACCAGCGGCGAGGTGACGAGGTCGGAGAGGAACTCGCGCACACGCACTGGGCGGATAGCGCCGCCAACGCCGGGGAGCAGACGGAACAGCTTGGTCTCGTAAAGGTCCGAGAGGGCAAGCCATTGACCATCTGGTGACACGGCAGATGCAATGAGGTTCGTCCTCAGCTTCAGATCCATCTCCAGGACCTTGGCCCAACCCTTCTCATCGTCGAGGACACGCCAGACACCCACGGAACGGTCCTTGCGGCCTACGACCAGGCGTGCCTCGCGAGCGATGGAGACACGTCCCGCCCCGCGCTCACCGCCAAACATCGGCAGGCGGCGAGGGTATGCCTCGTCGAACACCACGCGCTTGTAGCCCTTCTCCTTTCCGAGAGGGTCGCGCAGCTTCTCTGCAAGGAGCTCGGGCGCAGCAGCAGTAGTGAGCACAGGTGCCATGTCCCATCCTCCCGAGGCAAGGACTGGTGCCAGGCCGGGGTTGAGTGGGGGAGCAGCAAGGGCGCTGGAGGCAGGGACGGGAACGTACGGCGGGAAAATGGCGAGGGCGCGGACGTCGTGCGAGTGAACACGCTTCGTCGAGGTGAGAGTCCACTGACTCGAGCCGTTGACCTGCTTCACTGCGGTGAATTGGCATACCCGCTGGTCAGGCCCCGAGGTAAATACGGTCCGTCCTCCTGGTCCGATAGTCAAGCACATGCCGTCGGCCTTGTGCGACGGGAACGACTGGCGCTGCGCCATGGACACAGGGTCCCAGAAGATGACGCTGCCGAGCGAGTCGGATGTCACGATAGTGCCGTCGGGCAAAACACCCACACCCCACACGATCGTGCCCTTGTGTCCTCCCTTCTTCTTGTTGACCTTCTCGACCACTGCGCGACCCTTGATCGTCACACGGCCGGAGGTCGTTCCAGCCGAAGACGGCGCAGGCAGCTCCCATCGGCGGAACGACGAGTCCGAGTTTCCAGTAACGAGGTAGGTGTCGCGCCACTTCCACTCGTTGTCCTCCTCAACAAGCTTCGGGATGCCCCATGCGACGGAGACAGTCCTCGTGCGAGACGGCAGGGCGTCCGACCGCAGCAGGTGGGCCGGGGCGGGCTCGAGCTGAGTGACGCTGGAGCCGAAGAGTGGAGGGGGAATAGAAACGAAGTGAAGGTGCGGGGAGTTGGTAGCGAGGCAGAGAAGCGAGTGGGTCGGTGACACGCTCATAGACCACAATGGTGGTGAAGGAATGGTGTAGGTTTGCTGCAGTGTCAGTACTCATCCTCAGTCTGTGACCTACCAAGACACGCCCGGTCTCCAAACACCTCTCGGTGAGTTCGGTGCTCTCAGAGCCTGCGGTAAACAGCCTCAGATCGGGAATCTTGGGCACGTTGTACGGCTTCAGGTGGAAGTTCTCCGGGTCGCGGATAACCAGCGCAATGTTGGAGATCGTCGGGTGTGTGAGAGTAGGCGGGAGGGTCTTGTAGAGCACCCAGTTGCCCATACCTCCTTGCTCGGCATGGGCGTACTCCCAAATCTCAACCTCGCCATTGTCGCGCGCAACGATCAATGCACCAAGTTCGTTGGTCGAAGTCGCGTCTGAACGAGACTTGCCCTTGACCGACGCTGGATCCCGCGCAGGTGGAAGAGGTAGCGGGGCAAAGGCGAGAGCCGTGATAGGGCTGGGGGTGTGGTCGAAGAACCGAATGCGGTGAAGCGGGACTGTCTGCTGTGGTGTTGGTGCCGGCATGATGGAGATGAATGAGATGCTACACCTGCAGCAGACCCGATAGAGAACAACAGGTCTTGGTGAGCTCGTTGATGGACGTCGAAATCCAAAATTCCAAGAAGCGTTACGCAGGAGGACTGATACATTTGCCTCCGCCGGGGCGTTACACGTGTATCGTAAATGACGTCCGATCACCTCCACTCTAGTGCTCTCAGACTTCTTGCTTTCGAGGAGTGGATTCTGAACATCAGCTTTGCAAGATGCCGACACAGGCTTCGCATGGTGGACAGCCTGCCATGGTGGCCCAGACGAGGCCATGGCCAGCGACGTCACCTCCGAGTCTTCTTATCGCCATCGTCGACCTCCATCCGTTGGCATGGTCTCTTCTAGCCAATCTGCAACCGCCAGTTTCAGAATCAAGCGGAGCAGAGAAGGAGAAGGAGAAGGCGCCCGTCTCACCCATCACGTTGGACGAGTTTGTCACGATTCTAATGGTCTTCCTGAATGCCCATCTGGCAAGCCGGTGGGGGAATGAGGTTGTGGTGTATGGGGCGACAGCAGGAAAGGCGTGAGTGGCACGCGCTGGACGCAGCTGATGTCAGGATGCGACTATACCCTCCATCAGATGATCAAGGGTCGTCATCTAAGCTGAATCCCAACTTCTATCGACCTTTCCAGCTTCTTGACTCTGGGTTCGAGGAACGGTTGAAGGAGGCAGTGAGAGAGGAAGACAGACGTCTGGCTGCGGTAGAAGGCAAGACACCTGTCAACGGTACGTCGTGAGCCGATCCCGCTGACCCTCTAGACTACCCTGCCCTGGTGTCTGCCTTGACAAAGGCGTTGTGTCGTGAGTTTCAATTTTGCCGGCTGTAGCTGACCCTTACAGACATCCATAAACAGCAACCACCAGAGGTGCACACCACGTCGCTCTCTGGTAACGATGGCCAGGCTTTGCAGTCTGGTCCTGAGGTATTGGAATCACGCATTATCATCTTGAACGCCACTCCCGGAGGCGCTGAGGACGCATCAGCAACCCAATCAAAGTCAGCCAAAGCGTCAGGTGGTGGCAGTGGGCAGCGCGGTTACGTTGGCCTGATGAACTGCGTATTTGCGGCACAAAAGGCGGTGAGTGCTAAGTGAGGTTTAGCTGACGATAGAAAATCCCGGTCGACGTTCTCACGCTGCCACCAGAGAGCACGATGACTTCGCCGCCAATCTTCCTGCAGCAAGCAGCGTACTTGACTGGAGGCATTTATTGGAGGTGGAACGGACGTGGCGGGTTGCTCCAGTATCTCCACGTGAGCTAGCCAAATTGTTATCAACACTAATACCCAGTCCATCTACCTCCCACCACCCTCCCTACGCCGCCAGCCATTCACAGTGCCACCACAAGACGCTGTTGACTTCCGCGCAGTCTGCTTCTGCCACAACGACGTCGTGGACGTGGGATTCGTGTGCAGTGTTTGTTTGAGCAGTGAGTGTGCGTTATCGTCAGTGTGCTGATGGCAGTCTTCTGCGAGGCACGGCCTATCTGCCAGATGTGCAAGTGAGTCGACTTCATGCGGCCTTATCTGACAACAGAACCAAGTTTCCCATCAAGGCGCTGCCCACGCTCAAGGCACTGGCTGCCGACATTGAGCCCATCCCTATACCGCAGACTGTGGCCCCGCCAATCCAGACGCAGCGCCGCCAGCCGGCTGCAAATGGAGCACCATCGGTAGCAGTGAAGCAGGAGCCGGTTGAGCAAGATATCATTGTGATCGACTAGATTGTACATTATGGAGTACCACAGCTGAGGCAGATGAACACCATGCATTGAAACGCATGGTTTATCGAGTCCGCCCGTGCTATGCTTCGAGGCAGACGGAAGGCTGGCGGGGTCGGCTATAGCCGTCGGCTGCGACTCAGGCACGTGGTGACAGCCGATAGCATCGGAAGCTAGATAACGGCGGCACAATGGCAAGCACACGGCACGGCAAGTGTGGGCATCGTGCTGCCTGCGACTGTTCCAGTGTTGGGGGGGAGGAACGAACACTCGTGTCCTTGGCCCTCCTCGTGACCCGGCGTCTATATAATGCCATCGACGTGCACCCTTCTGTCCTCTCTTCTCTTCTCTTCTCCTCTCCTCTCCTCTGGTCTGCTATTCCATTGCAGCCCCCTCCCACTATCATTCAGACTACCGCCCTTAGTGAGAGCTCGGTGAATTGACCGATCTTGCCACCGGCCATGGCAAACACCACATCCAATGACCTGGCGACCATTGTCGACCTCCTGCAGAAGCTCAGTGCCAAGCAGGAGAGGCTCGCTGAGCAGGTGGGTGCTTCGTGCGGTTCATCTCTGACATTAGGTCGAGGCTCTGGCGTCGCAGAAGGCAGACAAGGTAGCCCCCCGCGGTATCGAGAACATCCCCTGCGGCCCAGCGGGACCGTACGAAGGCGACGTGGTTACCGGTGGTGCCCGTGGGTCCCGGTCCGCCTCCGTCGCATCTCTCTCCTCCATCACTCCTGGGCACACAGAACATGCTACCAGCCCCTCGCCGCCCGCCAGTGTGTTCTCCATGTCGCCACCCCCGGCAACATGGCACACACCCCTGCACTTGAACGGAAGCAACGGGGCTGGGACCGGAACCCAGCCTTCCATTCAGTCATTCACCAAGATTGAAAGCAATGGAGGCAGCGCCCCCGGCAGCAGCAGTTCGTCTACGAATGGCAAGAACATCGACCAAGCCACCAAGCACAGTGACAAGCATGTCGTCGACAAGAAGAAGGCGCTGTACCCATCTCGCATCGTTCTGACGTGTAAGTTGCGCTGTGTGTGCACGTGCTGACCCCCAGCGTACCCCTCTCAGCCGGGTATCAACCCCGTCCCCATTCGTTGGGGAGCAGGACCAACTGCTCGCGATCGTGGACCTGTGGTCTGCTCCCGTATCGGCAAGAACCTGCTCGTTCGCAACTCTATCGGTGCGCACGGTGGTTCATACTCCATATACAGGGCACTGTCCATCGCAATGGGGCAATTGAGCCCCACTTGGCGTCCTGACCTCCGCCACACACATGTGAGTTGTATTGCCACACTCGTCTGACATTCCTCTAGCCTCCGTTCGACTTGCCCCCTCAGCCTGGGTGGTTTGGTGATGGCACTGGACGCGGCGAAGCAGGCAACGACCGAAACTGGAAGATTGTCTCCTTCGACCCATGGGGAGCCAAGAGCCAGGAGGTGTGGGCCAAGGAGTATGCCGAGGGTATGGACATCCGCCCGACAATCTCGCAGACCAAGGCACACATCAAGATTGAAGAATTGGACGTCCTCGCGCGTAAGGGCGAGTTCCCGGTCGATGGCAACATCGTGATAAGGTCGCCCGAACTGCCTGCCTTCCCGGGAGTCGACCAGGGCATTGAAGTGAACACCTTCAAGGCGGCTATCGACCCTGTGTGGTTCCTTCCCGGCGTCGCACAGCGTCTAGGCATCGATGAGCACACTCTCCGCCGTGCGTTGTTCGAGGACACAGGCGGCATGTACCCCGAGCTCCTTACTCGCCCAGACATCAAGATCTTCCTCCCCCCAATCGGAGGCATGACTGTGGTGAGTCTTACACACTGACCGTGCACTACTGCTCTGTGCTGATGTCGAAGTACATCCTTGGCGACCCCGCAAAGCTCGCCGATCCCAAGACAGAAGTCACCTGCCGCCCTCACGACTCGTGCTCCGGCTCGGACGTGTTCGGCTCCGATATCTGCACCTGCCGCCCCTACCTCATCTTTGGTATCTCAGAGGCAATCAAGTGCGCCCAGCGCGGTGGCGTCGGTGTTATCATCTACTTCCAGAAGGAAGGACGCGCCCTCGGCGAGGTCATCAAGTACATGGTTTACAACAGGCGCAAGCGCGGTGGCGACAGCGCCGCGGAGTACTTTAACAACACGTCGGCAGTCGCGGGTGTCAAGGATGCGCGCCACCAGGACCTCATGCCTGATGTGCTGCACTGGCTGGGCATCACGCACATCGAGAACTTGATCTCGATGTCGTCGCAGAAGTACGATGCGATCATCGAGAGCGGCATCACGGTCAAGAATCGCTACGAGATTCCAGACTACCTCATCCCGGCCGATGGGCGTGTTGAGATCGACGCGAAGGTGGGTTGACTAGGAGGCATGGGTGGCCAGTGCTGACGCGGTACAGATCCAGGCGGGCTACTTCTCAAGCAAGATTATGACTGACGACCTGGTCAAGTTGACCAAAGGGCGGAGCTGGGGTATGTGTTGCGGTGTGACGTGTAAGCTGACGATCTAGAGGACATTGTTCATTGAACGATGTTTCCATGTCTCTCTAAGCACGACTCCTCTCGCCACCCTCCTTTCGAAGGGCCTTCCGTGGACCATACTGTATGCTTGTATATGCAATCTATAGCATCACGCACGGCCCTTGTCATTGGTTTGGGCGCCATTGCGGACGTGCTTGTTTGGGATGGGTCGATGCGCCTATCGGTGATCTCTGACTCCTACAGCATTCCGCCACTCGAAATTCTGTCCGCCACTCGCGAGTCCGTGCCGACGAGTGGCAGTACTCTGAAGTGTGGGAAGCTAACTGTTTCTTCAAAGGCCGGGAAGTTCGCAACTGTGCAGTCTCGTCATCTTGAACAATATCACCAGTAAACACAAGTCGCTCTGGAGTGGTACCCTTTTTTGGGTCTCAAAACGAGTACAAAGGGCAAAAGACATCAACAATAATCTTGGGTGGCAATGGCTCTCTCTCTAGACGATAACAACCCGACCCACCCGTGCATGGGCATGCAGGCCTCACCCGCTGAACACGTCCCATATCAACATGGCCAGAAGACACACATGCGTCAGACGGCCCGAGTGTAGATTGACGACTGACATGCGGGGTGCTGGACTTTCCTCGCCTTTTCCCGCAGATTAACAGCAGCGCACTGATCCACTCAAGCGCTCGGACGATGTTCTCGCGCGTTCAATGACAACAACAACAACATCAGTCAACATTGTTGTACACAAACGCCGCCTCTGTCTCTGTATCGACAAAGGACATCTCAAACACGAGGAGGGACCCTCGAATGCATTCTGCCGATGATCATATATACTCTTCTCCATAGATACTGCCACGCCGCCTCCCAGTCCCCATTCCCGTGGCTCCTCTCTTCCTCTTGAATATCTTCGATGTCGACTGCTCTCAAACTACCTTCCTGGCCGGTCCGGAAGCGACGAAGTACAAAACCGGCATCACTCAAGTCGTTCATGCCCCAAACAACCGACTTTGCCTCTTCCCAAGGTACTGCTCTGGAAGCGACGCAGTCGGACCTCTCTCTGCCACTTCCGAGCTACTTGACGAACACGCACCCAGTACGTGCATGGTTCACCCGCACAATCAGCTCTCGCCTGAGGGGCGACGACAAACAAGAGATGAACTCGCCCGACTCAGCCGAGCTGAGTTTCGGGCATCTCCACACGCCTCAAGCCTCGCCGCTGCCTACCGCATATCCCCACCTGGCCACCGCTCAGTCCTGCGAACGCCTCAGGAACAACCCGCGCAAAATGAGAATCGTCATCCCCCCACCCATCCCCTGCGGTGTTGTTTTGACAGCAGGCGAGCCGCCCACTCCACCGCCCCACCTTCGCAGAGCGTCCCACGGCCCAAGTCCGAGCGAAATGTCTGCCGCGAGTGACCTCCCGACGTTGAATGGCACACGGAATTCAAGCGACAGCGACTGGCACAGCGCAGAAACGACAGACGAGGCCCACCACTTCCCGCTGACACCACGTTGGTCGTCGTCCTCCCATGATGGCTTTGTGCGTGCACAGCCGACACATGAAGAACGCCCCCTACCGAACATACCGCCTGAAGCTGCGCGGAAGGCTGAGGTTCTCCTGGACGCCGGTCGCGGCAGGAAATCGCCATCAATGGAGGGATTGCCACCTGTGATGGGGTTTGACTTCCCGAGCACGCCTCATCGTCTCCGACGCCAGACGTTCGCCCCCGGTAGTCGAACCGTTCGCAAGCATGGGTGGTCCGCGAATAAATTCTAGTTGCGTTTTTTGGGACTTTGTAGTTAGTGGCCGGCTCTGGGAGCCGCACTTCATGTCATACTGAAAGTGACCTTGGCTTCAATCGACTGGGAGGCAACACCAGCAACAGACCGTTCGCGAAGCTGCACTTCAACAGAAGCAACACAGAGCATGAAGCCTTGCGCATGATCCGTTGTTGCCACTTGGCCAGGTTGCTGCACTTGCAGCATGCAGCATGTACCATGTACCAAGCGCACACTGTACGCGCCACTCATCACACGTGATGCGCCCGCGGCCATCTCGCGCATCTCCGCCCGACGGAGGTAGATTCGCGCAAGACGCGTCGAATGAAGACGCGTCTGGTCGTCCCTTCATTTACGCTTTACTCCCTCTAATCCTCATCTAACCCACCTCGGCCCGCCCAACATGTCTTCGCCAGGACGCAGCATGCGTTCCTCCTCGCCGATGCACTGGCCGACCTCGTCCGCAGGGGACGCTACACCGCGCGCCAGTGCAGTCGTAACGCCGGCCAGCAGGCTGAGGAATGGTGGAAATGGTGCGTCGCGAAAGCATATCAGGCCGCAGGCAAGCAAATGTGCTCTGGCTAACTTGTGACAGTCTCGACGTCCTCCCCTCTACACTTTCCGACATCCTCGCCCCGTGCTCCACGAACGGACGACCGCGCGCCCCCGTCTAGCGCGCGGTCGCGCCTTGGCGAGCTACGAGGAGAGCGGTCCGACACACCGCTATTCTTTCCCCGGTCGCCTGGGTCCACACCGCGCCGCCGTCGCGGCGACATCCACTCCTCGGCACCCCTCTCTTCCCCATCGATGAACCGTCGCCGACGTGGAGCGGATGGCGCTGCTGCATCCAGCCCGGTTGCGTACCCTCCATCCACGCCAGGTGGTCCACCAACGATGAGTGCAGTCGCCGCGACCGATGCCGAGGATGAGGACGGGCTCGTCAAGTACATCTGGGGTACGACGATCTCGCTCACCGACGCAATGAACATATTCCAAGAGTTCCTGAATGGCTTCAAGCCAAAGTACCGCGCGGCGTTCAACGAGGCACGCGCGAAGGAGATTGTCGAGGAGGGAGGCATCGCACCGCCGCCCATGCCTCTGTATGACAACCTCACCTTCGAGCAGGCCGAGGTTCCTCTATACCAGAACTATATTGGCCAGATGCTGCAGACTGGGCAGAACACCCTCAACCTGGACATGACCAACCTGCTCGCCTACCCACCGACGAAGAAGATGTACAACCAGCTCCGAAGCTTTCCTCAGGAGATCATTCCTATCCTCGACCAGACCTTGGGCGACACTGTGATCCAGGCAGCCCAGGAGGAGTACCAAGAGGCGAGGACCAAGCACGCTTCGGGCATTATGAGCGACCCCGAGTTCGCCCTCATCGAGGAGCGCCTAAGGGACCTGGGAGAACGTTCATACCGATGCCGACCTTATGACGGAGAGCACTCTATCAATATGCGTGACCTCAACCCCAGCGACACGGACAAGATCGTCACCGTCAAGGGTCTCGTCATCCGTGCGACAGCCACCATCCCGGACATGTCGATTGCTTTCTTCCGCTGCCTGGTTTGTCAACACACTGTCAACGTCGAGATCGACCGTGGACGCATCAATGAGCCCACACGCTGTCCTCGTGATGTCTGCAACTCGCTCAACTCCATGAGCCTGATTCACAACCGATCTGTCTTCACCGACAAGCAGATCGTCCGTCTCCAGGAGACACCGGACGCCGTCCCCGACGGCCAGACGCCTCACACCGTCAGCATCTGTCTCTACGACGAGCTGGTTGATCTCGTGAAGCCTGGTGACCGTGTCATTATCACCGGTGTGTTCCGCTCTGTGCCTGTTCGTCTCAACCCCCGCCAGCGGTCGATCAAGGCTCTGTTCAAGACCTTTGTCGACGCTGTCCACATCAAGCGCACGAACGTCGGACGTATGGGCTTCGATCCCAGCACTAGGAACGACAAGCCCCCTGGAGTCGGCGTTGGTGGCGAGGACGACGATGAGGAGCTTCTGCAGTCCGCGACTCGGGCTACAGACATGATGGAGGATGAAGAAGAGAACCTTCCTCTGACTGCCTCGGCTGAGATGGAACAGACGCTGCTGGAGCTCTCCCGTCACCCCGACATCTACGACATGCTTGCTCGCAGCATGGCCCCCAGTATTTACGAGATGGAGGATGTGAAGAAGGGCATCCTGCTCCAGTTGTTCGGCGGTACGAACAAGAGCATCGCCAACGGAGGAGGTGGTGGTGGTCCACGATACCGTGGTGACATCAACGTGCTCATGGTCGGTGACCCCGGTACCTCGAAAAGTCAGATCCTGCAGGTGAGCTACCGTGCGCGAGGACCACTGACATTCAGTACGTTCACAAGATCGCCCCTCGCGGCGTCTACACGTCCGGCAAGGGCTCGTCTGCTGTCGGTCTCACAGCATATGTGACTCGCGACCCGGACTCGAAGCAGCTGGTTCTCGAGTCTGGTGCGCTCGTCCTGTCCGACGGCGGTGTGTGCTGCATCGACGAGTTTGACAAGATGAGCGACGCCACTCGTTCAGTCCTGCACGAAGTTATGGAGCAGCAGACGGTCTCCATCGCCAAGGCAGGCATCATCACCACTCTCAATGCACGTACTTCCATTCTCGCCGCTGCAAACCCCGTCGGATCAAAGTACAACCCCAAGCTCCCCATTCCCGCCAACATCGACCTCCCACCTACCCTCATCTCCCGTTTCGATCTCCTCTACCTGGTGCTCGACAAGGTCGACGAGATGAACGACCGCAGGCTGGCGTCCCATCTTGTCGGCTTGTATCTCGAGGACCGCCCGGACACTGGCGGCCGGGATATCCTGCCCATCGACACTTTGACTGCGTATATCACATATGCTCGTGCCAAGGTGTCGCCAGTTCTCACCGAGGCGGCAACGAATGCTCTTGTCGCTGCCTACGTTGAGATGAGAAAGGCAGGAGAGGATGCCCGCACTCAGGAGCGTCGCATTACCGCCACCACTCGTCAGCTCGAAAGCATGATCCGTCTATCGGAGGCACATGCTCGCATGCGCTTCAGCGAGACTGTCGACCTCCAGGACGTGCAGGAGGCATCTCGCCTCATCAAGTCCGCTCTCCGTGAATCGGCCACCGACCCTCTCACTGGCCAGATTGACTTGGATCTCATCACCACTGGTGCCGGAGCGGCGGGCCGCCGAGTACGCGCCGATCTCAGGCGAGAAGTCCTCAAACTTGTCGACAGTGCCGGTCGCACTGGCCTGCGGTGGACTGCAGCGATCCGCGCTCTTGAGGGCCAGAGCTCTGTGCCGGTTGACCACGCCGAGTTTGCGGAAGTCATCAAGGCTCTCACAGACGAGGGCGTGCTCAAGGTTGTGGGCGAGCGGGAGCGCAGGACTATTAGGAAGCTTGGCGATCAGTAGTGTATTCCGAAGGTGTTGGGACTCTTTCATTCGATACAATGTAGTTAGATGTATATTTATACCAGATACAGAGTGTCTCGGTGTGTGAGGCTATGCGTTACGCCTCTGTACCTCTTCGAGGACATCGGAGAGGCTTCGAACGACGTTTACGCCGCCCAAGTCCTCCTCTGCTTCTCTGATGGCGCCGTCCGACCACTCTCCGGGTCTGCGTAGCAGCCGCCCTTCGATGCCAGCACTGATAGCTCCCCGGAAGTCGCTGCTGTCAGTCTGCCCGCAACATCACTCACGCTTCGAGCTCGTCCCCTACCATGATTACACCCTCGCCGATATCCTCACCACAAGCCTGGCAAGCAGCCTGGAAGAGGCGCTTATCTGGCTTCGACACCTCGACATCCCAACTGAGAGTGGGCTTGTAGCTCAGCAGGGGAGATATTCCCAGTGCGTCAAGCGTCAGAAGAATCCTCGGATCCGCATTCGAGACAACCGACGTCTTCACTAGAGGTTTGAGCTGCTTCACTGTTGCGATCAGATGGTGGCGCGATCATGACATACGAGTTGAGAGTGTGTCTGAGAACGCGCGGTACCCTTGATCACTCTCGAAGCGGGAAAGCAGTGCCCCAGCTATCGCATCGCCTTGGGCATTGACGTCGGCCTCGCTCGCCCCGGCATGAACCATGCACCGTCGAATGAGGGAGGTCCACCACGCTGCGGGGGTGAGGGGTGGCGCTGAGTGCTTGCCGTACAGAGGGTGTGAGGCGTTCAGCTCCTTGTACGCTGAGGTCAGTGGCTTCTGAGAGACTGCTCACCAGGCTTGAATGCTGCTCTGACTCCCTGCGGGGTGACGTTGAGACCGAAGCGACGCGCCTCTTCGGCGTACTGTTCGTGTATCGGGATACGGGGGGTACACAATGTGTCTGTCTAATGAGCTATGGTGGGGAGGAGTGCTCACCAAAGACGTCGAAGAGGACAAGCCTGACGCGAGGAGGTGCCATATCTGCGGTTCGTAGTTCACTGACCCCCGGCCTTGGTACAATCGGGAATGGACAAGACGTCAAGCTCGACGAGCAGCTGTGCGGACGTCCGTCGGTGACGTCCGTCTGACAGTGACCGATGGAACCGCCTCCACTTGGTCCACCTCCACTTTGTACTTGTGTTTATGGGATTTGTTGACCCGTTATCGGCGGTCACGTGCAGCGCCCTGGAACTGAGGAAGACTGCCGACCTGGGGTGCCTAGGCAGTCGCCGATGCTTGGCTCGATATCGTCGTCACTGGAATGCATGCAATGTCGATTCTGTACATATAGAGCAGATCTGACGCCCGATCTGCTCACCACTTTTGAATACCCTTGACACGCCCATAGGACCAGGAAATGCCTCGATGAACGAGCCTAACAAGGCTGTTCAAGACGAGGAGCTCGACGCACTTCGTGCGATCTTCGGGGTGAGTCGTCTTGCGAGATGTGGACGTGCCGGGCGGCGCGCGATGCCGGGCTTATCTTTGGCATGGAAGCTCAACCCCTTGACCAACGACAGCTGGGTAGTTTGCTGACCGTAGGACGACTGGCATGATATCGCACCGGGGAAGACGGCGTGGGGGACAGATGGGGAGACGGGTTGGTGGGAGGTGCTCCTGCACGCGACCGATGACCCTCGAGTCAGCGTAAAGCTGAAAGGGCGAATGACCAAAGTAAGTGGAGTGCAGCAGATTTGACACTGGGGACATGATCGATCACTCGTCCTCTCGCCCCATCGTTCTAGCCAGACCCTTCCTCAGTGCCTCGATTCTCGCCAGGCAGAACCATCGTGGTCCTCCTGAAGACCGCTGTGTGTCACACCACTGACTATCAGCACTACCCCTCACAGCCACCTCCGATATCTCTTTTGGATCCTGTCAAACTTACTGCTGCTCATGTGCGGACGCTCACGAAGCTCGTGCAAGACAAGGCCAAGGCTTCTGTTGGCGCCCCGATGATCTTTGATGTGAGTACATTGCCTCTCAGTCAAGCTAGACGACCCTGGCTGACGACAGCTCACGGATATGGTTCAGGGATGGATCACCGATAATCACGTACCTCTTCCCAAACCAGGAGAGCCCGAACCTACACTTATGGAGGAGATGGCTCTGCGCGAAGAAGCGCAACGAGCAGTGAGTCTATCGGAACATGCAGAGCTGACTCCAGGCGGAGGAAGCTTTCACGCAAGCCGAGAAGGCAAAGCGCAAGGCGCAGGAAGCCGAGAAGTTCCGGGTCCTTAATGAGAAGATTCTCCAGGACACCAGCAGGAAGGAGGAGCGGAATCGTCGAGCACAAGCGGACGAGGCTGCCAAGGAGCGACAGGAGAAACTCCAAGGCTTGGCAGATGGAGAGCTGGAACTCCGCGAGCTTACATTGCGGGAGCCAATATCTATTGACGGTTATGATGGTCCGTACGCTTCCTGGGCACTCTTTGCTGGTCGTCGCGAAGCGCTCTGGACCAGCTACACCGGTGAACCAGCTGGTGGAGGACCGGGGTTCGTATCAGCGAGCATACCAACCGTGACTGTCCAAGTCATCGACTTTTCTACACCCTACTATCAAGGTACACACGGCAGGAAGCGCATCGACGCGCTTGTGAGCGAAGTCAATCGTATCAAGGACGTGCGTTCGCCAAATGTGGCGCGCGTGTACGCTGTGCAGCGCGCTAAGAGCCCCAAGGGCTGGGAACGAGTAATCATCGTCGTGGAGCGTACAGCTGAAGGAGGTCGGCTGAGCACCTGGCTGCCCAAGTACGGCTTCGGGGAAGAGAAGGCGAAGGTGAGTGTAGATCGGTCAGTCAAAGCTGACATTGCCAGGAATACCTCCTGCAGATCTTGTGCGGTCTCTCTGACTTGCATCGAGCTCATGCAATGCAAAAGCGTGAGATCAGAACCGCACAACTCAGCTGATAGCAGAACTGGACGCGGATCTGATTCTTCTCAGCCCCGGAGATGAGGGTGAAGTCGTCGCCAAGCTTGCAGGAACGAGCTACGCGCGTCGCATCACCGAGTACCATCGCTCCAATCCATTCCTGAAGAGTCAGGAGGAGAGCTTCCCAGAGTCTTGGTGAGGATATCGTCAGTATGGTTCCTGATAGCAGGCTGTCTCCCGACGAGATTGAGTCGCCGTACAACTACTCGCCCAAGCGCGATGTATGGCACGCAGGTCTCATCCTCCTGCAGATGTTATTCGGGCGGCGCTGCCTGTGGACATATCGTGACTTGCATACTTTGCTTCAACATTGTGGGTGATGGAAGGGCAATACCCATGGAACGTGCTGATAGGTAGCCTCAGGCGGCATCTCTGGGTCTCTGATGGACTTGTTGAGCGGGCTGCTCAATCCCTCGCACAAGAAGCGCCTGACGGCCGAGGAGGCACTCTCCCGTCTACGAGCACCGGACGAGGAAATGACTAGCCGACCGGATCACCGCAGGCCAAGTACCATGGCCATGGACTCTCAGTCTTCCTCTACTCCCATAGCGGAACAGTTCGGCAAATCGCCTGTGTTCGGTCGACTCGGCAGCTACTTCCCCCCACCGCCCACTCCGGGAGGTGCGCCATCAAGATATTCGCGATACCGCTCCGACTTTGAGGAAGTCGAATTCTTGGTGAGTCCTTCTGGCATCGCGGCTGATGTGCAGGGCAAGGGAGGGTTCGGTGAGGTCGTGAAGGCACGCAACAAGCTTGACGGGCGACCGTACGCGATCAGTGAGCTGTTTCATATCGGCGGACACTAACACCCTACAGAGAAGGTCAAGCTGCGTCCAGAGGACAACGAAAGTCGTGTATTGCGCGAAGTCAACAGTTTGTCTCGCGTCAGCCATCAGCACATTGTTCGATACTACTCGTGCTGGCTGGAGGAGGTCGCGCCACCAACGCGGTCACCTACTGATGAGTCCTCTCACCCGACGCCAACCGCCACATCATCCGATAATGAGGATATCTTCGCTGTCAACTTCGATGACATGTCCTTTTCTCGTCGGGATCGATCGCGGAGCGCCTCGTTCCCTCGCATTCGCTTTACAAACGACAGTGATGACGAGGACGATGACGACTCTGACGACGATGGTGACGACGGAGACGACAGCCATGACTACAACAGTGACAGTGATGGCACGATCCCCGATCCATCAGCCTCGGACGCTCGAGCTGGGCGTTCAAAGGTTATCTCCGTTCCTTCCAAGCCTTCGAACTCGTACACCAATACGACAACTGATGACGAGTCAGTTCAACGCATCCTGTATATCCAGATGGAGTTTGTTGAGAAGGTGAGTTTCTGAGATGAGCACCATGCTGACTCCATAGCAAACGCTGCGGGAAGCGATCTCTTCTGGGCTGTCAGAGGACGAGGCGTGGAGGCTTCTAGTGCAGATCCTTCAGGCCCTGGCTCACATGTCCTCCCTCGGCATCGTCCATCGAGGTGAGAAGCCGCATGTGTTCGTGTGCTGACTTTGAGACCTCAAACCATCGAACATCCTCCTTGATGCCAACGGCAATGTGAAGATCGCTGACTTTGGTCTATCAGTGAGTCTCATGTTGCTCATGCCTGACCTGTAGACAACCGACTTGGGGAACCACGAGTTAATCACCGCGGGAGTGAACACCTCAGGCGATTTCTCAGATCGTACCTCCAACATTGGCACTAGTCTCTACATCGCACCCGAAGTCATTGTGTCGAAGTCATACAACGAGAAGGTTCGTGTCCAGGTTGACGCATGAGCTAATCACCCAGGCGGACATGTACTCCCTCGGCATCATCTTCTTCGAGATGTGCTTCGCGTTCAAGACAGGCATGGAACGAGTGCAAACTCTGACCGCTCTCCGATCGTCGTCGGTGCCACTTCAATTCCCGGCGGCTTGGCTGCCAGGCCAGAAGTCTAGACAGCGGGAGATCATCAACCTTCTGCTTCGTCATGATCCGGCTACGCGACCACAAGCCACACAGCTACTGACCGGTCCTCTGGTACCAACGATCGATAAGGAGGAAAAGTTCTACGATGACGTTATCAACGGTTCGTCCGCCGCTGGCTCCGCCACGCCACGATGCTGACGCACTACAGAGATCACGAATCCTCGTTCGGAGAAGTACACGTCGCTGGTCGAGGCTCTCTTCGACTCCCGCACAAACTCGTTCAACGTGGACAATCGTATCGATGACTACACGTACGACAACGACCACGACGATGCCCACTACGTCTGGCTTACCGTTGTCGTCCGGCGGATTGTGGATGTGTTTCAGAGACACGGCGCAGTCGACGACTACCTTCCCCTCCTCATCCCGGAAACTACGCTGCTCAACGCGTTTCCCGAACGCGCGCCTGTACGTCTGCTGGATGCGAATGGCAAATTCGTTCAACTCCCTGCGTCCAACCTGCTAGCGATGGCGCGGTCGGCATCCCGACGTCAGATTGAACGAATCAAGCGCTACGTCGTTGGGAGACAATACTCTGAACTACCCGCTGGTGGCCAACCAGGCACCCACTGGGAATTATGGTGAGCTCTTGCAGCCAAATGTACTAGCTGACGTCAAGTTTTGACATTGTGTCTCCTATCCGCTCCCTGTGCGCTGAGGCTGAACTGCTCGAGCTCGCAGACAAGATCGTTACCGAGTGTCAAGGCTCAATAGGCGGTAGCACTCACGCTGAATACGAGTTTCACATTAGCCACGAGACAGGTGAGTGGGTGAGACAGAACCCGGATTGACAGTCCAGTGCTAGCGATTATTCTCTCCGCTACACCAGTACAAGTCCGTCCACGTGTACTGAAAGCATTCAAGGGTCCATCCACAGGAGTGTCGTTTGGCTACGGCCGCCCATCACTGAGCAGTATTCCGGGTCTACCAAAAGCATTGGTGCAGGATCTTGAACAATGCACTGTTGCCGGTGAGTCCAGTATTGAGTCAACCAGCTGATTCCGCAGATGACTTCGATATTCTTCGACATCGTATCGAAAACACGTTCACGGCCTCCCGCACGAAGCTGAAGGCGGCGCTAGACGAGATCGCGACGGTGATCCGTCTGACTCGCATGTGCGGTGTGCGGCGTAAGGTTCTTTTCCGACCGACACTGTCGAAGAATGCCGAGGTACGCGAGTTTTGATGATCAATTTGACGTTCAGTACTTCCGTGGTGGATTCATGTTCGAATGTGTGCGACGCGGAAAGCAGAGCGAAGTCGTCGCGTTTGGTGGAAGGTGCCCTTGGCGTCATGAGTGTGGCTGACGTCAGGTCTGACTCGCTCCTCGAGCATTTCAAGGAGCCTGCCACGCAGATGCAGTCGCGGAAGGGCCATGCCGTGTGCATGTCTGTCTCTGCCGAGTGCGTCAGTGAAGGGATTCAGCTGACATACCAGTCAACTGACACGCATGGTGCGGAAGTACGAGAGCGCCCTGTCCACCCGTCTCATGGAAAAGACAAAGGTGGAGGAGCGGTCGTTTGGATTCTGGTCCCCAGCTGTGAGTTTTCGACCTGAGTCATACTGACAGCAGCGATGCGACGTGTATGTCTCGTCGACACCCCAAGTGGACATCAACGACCGCCTCACGCTCGTAAGCGAGCTCTGGCGAGCGGGCATTCGCGCGGACCTGCAGTACGACGACGGGCGTGGTCTGCAAGATGTCATTGACGAGTGTCTGGAGCAGAATATTCTGTACCTCGTCATTGCGCGTGGGCACAAATCGGCATTCAAGGTTGTGCGCACACTCACCGGCCGCACGTCAGAAGAGGAAGGTGAGTGATTCAGGCCAACATAGACACTGACACCCAGTCGATGCCGACAAACTTGCAGCGTGGCTGAAGACTGGCATTGCCGACCAACGACGAATTGACCAAGCGTACGCTGAAGGCGCGGCGCCAGTCGTCAAGGACAGAGACACGGTCGAGACAGCCGTATCCCGCATCGACGCGGACATCAAGCTTGTCCTCCCGCCTGAGCCATTCACATCCCGCCCATCCAAGGGCAAGCCAGTGAGGAAGCACCGGCACGCCACCAAGACGCTGTACTATGACAAAGGTGAGCACTGAACCACAGGGGAGACTGACATCAGCCGTCGAGTTTGTCACGTCAGTCAGTTCGACACTTCCCGTTCTGGGGGTGGACCTTGCCCCCGAGCTGCTGAGCCAACTCGCTCTCGATACCACATGGGTCACAGACGACGAAGCATGGCGCACTATCACGCACTCGCAGCCGACGAGCGAGCGCTCCTATTCCGAGCAGGTACGGAAGGCTGTGATTGAACACCACAGGTCGCAAGGCGGGAACTGCTGGTTGTTCTCGGTGCGCGACGCGCGCGGCTTCCTCCTGCAGCTGTGCAGGTAGCCGATCATAATGTAGCAACAATAGATGTAGATGCACAGAATCACCATTGCCCCAATATGACCTCGGCATGATCTACTCATGCATATGCTTCTATCCGTCTGCCATGTCCTGTCCTACACTATATCTAATCCTCGAAGTCCCACTCGAATGCCGGTGGTGCGGCGCCGTCCCAGTCCATACCGGTGCGAGCGGCGGCGGGTGCAGGCGCCGGGGTAGCGGGTTCAGGAGTAGGCTCTGGAACAGCACTTGGCCACAATGACGCATCGAGCTCGATGTACTCTCCCTCACCCTCGCCCAGGTCCTCGAGGAGGAGGATCTTGCCGCTCCACTGAACGCGCGCCTTGCCGTCCGCCTTCTTGTCCGCTGCGAAGGCGTCGGCGTCGCCCACAGGCCTGACGGGGCGATACCTGCCCTTCTTGGGCTCGATGGGTGTTGTGGATGGTGCCTCGCCCTCCTTGGCAGGTGCGGGCAGAGATGAGGGGTCGAAGGGGCCGGTGATGAAGGGGAGCTGGGATGGGACGACACGCGAGATGTTGGCGACGACAGACTGCGGTGCCTCGGCCTTGCGGGGCGCGGGCTTATCCGTGTCCTTCGACTCCGTCTTCTCATCCGTGTCCATAGCCTCGCCGGCCTCTGCCTTCTTGCTTTTCGCGCGGGCATTGGCCTTTGCGGTAGTAGAGAGGACTGCAGTCTTGGCCTTCTTCTTCTTCTCCTCGACGACGGGCTTGGCCGTGCAAGGGTAGTCAAAGGTGCTGGGCTTGGCCCACGAGACGAAGTCGGTCTTGGGGATACGCAGCTCGCCGTCGAGAGCGATGATGGTGGTTGGGGAAAAGGTGAGGCCGAGGAAGTGGGCCATGGGGTACCAGTACCAGAACTGCGAGAAGAGGGCCATGCCGACGACAGCCTTCATGTCGGGGGTGCCGGCACGGGTGGCGAGCGAGATGGTCATGTTGCGGCCACCGGCGTCGATGATACCCTGCGCAAGGGAGGCACCGAAACGAGCGAGAGGGTCCTCGCGCTTGTCGGTTACAATCTTGCTGAGGAGCTCGCGGATCTGGGCGACCCTGGGGGTCTGCGCCTCGGTCTGCTGGATCAAGACCATGGCGAGGGCAATGTACGCGCCCTGGCGAACAAAGTCGACGGGGTCCTTGGTCATAGGCTCAAGGAGGTCGATGGCAGAGTCAAGGCCAGTACCAGCGCAAGAGATACCAAGGGCAAAGGTAGCTCCGTGACGGACGTGGGGGTTGTAGCTCTGGGAGAGGAGCTCGACGACACGGGGCACCTGAGTGTAGTTGCGGAAGAGCACGAAGCCCAGCGCGATGACGGCAGCACGACGGACGTCGTCGTTGACATCCGAGACGGCGTAGTGCAGCAGCTTCTTCACCACCTTGTTGTCGCCGGTGCCGACATAAGCCAGCGCATACACGAACATAGCACCGTAGCGGAGGATGGCATCCTGATGTCAGCTTCAGCTCCCACGATAGACACGTACCGTGCTGCTGGTGAACTTCTCGATAACGTCTGCGGAGGCATGCCTCTTGCCGTACATGACGAGAGCTGTTCCGATAGCGATACCGCGAACGATCTTCTCGTGTTGTGTCTCGGATGCGTAGGAGATCATCTCGTCCAACACCCGCTCACTTGGCTGCCCAAGCATGACCAGACCCATAGCGTAACCTGCTGCCTCGGAAGATGTCGCGTTGTCCTGGAAAAGGATATTCTTCAACTCATCGTAGATGTCCTCGTCGCCAGTGCCGAGTGCGGCGACACCCAGACCAAGAGCGGCACCGTGCTGCACAATGGGGTCGTTCGCATCGGAGAGACCCTTGCGAAGCTCCTTCTCAGCTCCCTCCTTGCGACCAGTGTAGATTAGACCCAAAGCGAAGAGAGCACCACCCTCGCTAAACTTGGATGGCGCAGAGCCGCCTGGAAGATACGGCTTCACGACACGGACACCGTTGATGTATGATCCGCGGTGGATCAATCCGAGTGCAGCGGTGGTGGAGAACTTGGCCCAGTTGGACGCGCGTCCAAGCCAGTCGAGGTTCTCCCGAAGGAAGCGATCGGATGTCGTTCCGCAGTTGGCGAAGGCGTTGGTGAAGGTGATGGCGGAGTGGTAGATCGAGTAGCGGTCCTCGAGCGAGTCCTTGGTCGTCTTCAGGATGGACATGTCGGTTTGGTTGTTCTTCTTGAGGAAGTTGAGGTACAGCTCTGCCAGACGCGAGCCGTTGAGGATCTCGTCGAGCGCAGTGCGCACCTCTTGCTCGCCCGAGCTTCCCTCTGGTCCCCAGCCCTTCTCCGCCAGTGTACTCCTGATCTTCTCCACAAAGCTCTGTGGCGCCATCTCCGTCACATCGAACGCAATCTGGTACGCCTCCAGTTTGCCATGGCTTCCGTCCTTCGCCAGCAGGGTTGTCATACCGTCCGCACATGCTGTTGCGTCGTCAAGCTGCACCCACAGCTGGGCGATGGAGTTGTAGTCGGCGGGAGTGCTGAGCTGGAACAGCTTCAGCAGAAGCTGGAGGAGTTGTCGTCGGAACGAGTCGGGCCACGAGTCGCTGCCAGCCGTGCCCGCGATGGTTTCCGACAGGATGTACCTCAGTAGACCCTCGTCGTGCAAGGTGCCGGTCGACGACTTGCGCTCCGCATCGCGAGATGAGCCCTCTGCAGGCGCGCGTGAGGAGAGGTAGATAGACTCGATAAGGTTGAGGTGGCGGAGGGAAAGGGCGAGACCAATAGCGAGGTTTGCGCCCGAGCTGGATCCAGAGCGCACCACGCTCTCGACGATCGCCTCGAGACGGGGGTCGATGGGCGTTCCGGCCTCAGTCTCTGCGATGGCACGGTCGATGCAGCCCGAGATGATGGTGTCCTTGAACTCGCCGTGTGGCTCCTTGTCGAATGCTGCTGCTGCGCGGAGGGCGAACTCGACAGCCTCGTCGCGCTCGCCGAGGAAGTAGTACACCTTGGACACGAGGAGGGCAGCGATGGGTCTGCTCTCTGCTGGCAGCTCGGAGAACTGCTGGTCGGCGAGCGACTCACTACATGTCAGCGTGGTCTGTTACAGATCACTTACATGTAGGGAAGCTCCTCACTGATCTCGGCCCAGAACTGAGCCACAATAGTCAAGAGATACTCCAAGGCGTAGACCCGGACATCGAGGTCCTCGTCCTTCAGGAGAGCGAGGGAGCCCGCTATTTGTCAGTCAACGCTGCAGTTTACACGACATGGACATACCTGCGCTCGTGGTGATAGTGGCCACGGGCATGGTGGACAGCGGAAAGTGTAGATGAGGTGGAGTGGCTTGTAAACAGCTGGATGCTGGATTGCCTTGCTGCTGGCTTAGTGACTTGCGCGCATCATGATGACCTCGACGCGCATGCGAGAGATGGTCACGTGGCCGGAAATACGAGGTGGAGGTCGGTGTGGCATGGCGCGGAGTATTCTCGGGTGGAGGTGGTCCACCAGCCTTGGGAGATGGCTCATGCGCCGTAAGGTATCTGACTGCTCCAAAAACAAGTTCCATAATCCACATCTCGCTGACATCTCGAGACTGATACCAGCATGCACACTCTCTACTCTGGCGCGAGTAGAGGACGGGATCATCGAATATCGGCGAGAGGGCTGCAGGCCTTTCGAAATGTCGTCTTTGATCGGCACACAGACCGTTGAGATTAGGTAGCCGCCAGTCTCGTAGTCAAGCATAGCTCGATCTGACAGTCAAGTCTGGCCAAGCGCTGAAGCAGGAACATGAAAAAGCAAACTGGGGTACTGCCATGATGTCCGACGCGTTGAAAAGTCTGCCCCGACTGTGGGAACATGTGGATTCCGCTGTGCAAGGAACATCGCACTAATCAAATACCACACCCTCACTCCTCTAGCAAGAGTACGACAGCGACGGTCTAATGGTTCCTCGTGGCCTCGTGGAAGAGGTCACCACGTTGCGATAACCGTCGCCGGCTTCCACGGAAGTCACTCGGCTCCCGGTATCGGATGCCAGACCACGGCCCCGCGCGCAGCTAGTCGAGGAGAACATTGCGTTAGCTAAGCGATAAGCGCGACGTCCCGGACTATCTACTCTGCAACTTCCAAGTGGACCTCAGTATTGCGACTACGGCTGCCGGCTGAACGAGAAGTGAAAGAAAACTGAAGACGGCATGCCGCATGCCGTAGATGATTTGCCGAGTACTAGGTCCCACGTCGCACCTCCTCGGTCGTCCGAGCCCCTGCAGGCAGCACCATGCTTGACCTGGACGTGTCTAGCGATGTGTTGGTCGCCTTGTAGCTCGAGCACTGAGTGGTATGCAACGCCTTGTCAAGTGACAGGGAGCAGTCTGCCAAGTGCATCCCAGACAGCGACGAAAACCACGACTACGACGAGCATGCTGCTTAATGAACGCGCTTTGATCCACGGTTCAACCGAGATCAAAACCGGGTGTTGCCCAGGAGGTGAGACATTCCAGCCCGTTGCCAGGCTTGCGAAGGCCATCTGCACGCTGCACTGTTCAGCACGAAACGTCGGGTGCAACCTGCTCCCGCAGCAGTTATCGTATATCAAGCTCAGGAGTATATTACATGCGCTAAGATCGAGAGGCGCGGAGAGTCTCGTGCCGCGGGGACAAAGGCCTCCTAAATATAGGCCAGCTCGGTGTGCAGTCCTCGGCACCGTGCTCCTCAACGCTCGTTCCCAGTATGCAACCCGATTATGGCAACTGCTCTACAAGCTACGGCATGCTGCAAAATCACCCTCGGACGAGATGGTGAGTCACTCGTGGATTTTCGCAATGTCCAGACTCTCGGCAAAAGCTCGCACCAGCACTACAGATATAGACGTTTCATGGTCGTCGAGATAGAGTGGCCGTCCCTGTCATGCCAGTGGTAGTGAGACTTCGGGCTCGCCTCGACTGCCGTTTCGAGTTTCGCGCTCGGTAGATCCTTTCGGTGTCTCCGGGACACCGGTGCTAACTGCTGGATGAGTGAGTGGGCAGCCGACTCTTACTCCCACAACTAGACTCGTGCAATGGACGGTAGTACCTTGCACGACTGATGGACATCGCAAAACCACACATGACCGAAATCCCCTCCTGCCAGCCGCTACCCCTCCTGCCTGGACCTGCGGCATGCCTTGCGCAACGCTCGAGATGTTCCCGCAAACCTAACCGCCGAGACTAACCTCGGCTGCAATCATGGCAGGTATTACAAGCTCACGGGCCTCATAGGGGCCATGCCAACTCACAGCCGGCCCCCGCCCAACTGGTAGTACGCTGCGTACCTGGACTTACACCATAGCGTGAGGAAACTCAGAGTCAGTAGTCATGGTAGCTGGTGCGGATACGGGCAACCGGGCCGGATCTCGGGACAGATATTGACGATCCTGCAGGCTTGCCATGCGTGAGATTGAGCATCTGATCAAGATCACCCTCTTTGCCTGGGTGAGGAATTTCTCGTTTGGCTGTGATTTTCTGATTTTCTTGCCCGTTGACGTAATAAGCATGCACTGTAACGCAAGTACGTGCTTTGCCGTAAAGCAGCACTCCGGGAAATCACTTCTGCCCGGCATTTGGTGGCTTCCCTGCTTGACCGCGCCGGTTGCCAGCTGTGATTGCTTCAAAGGAACAGCTTTATTCCAGTATCCAGTACTCTAGAGTCCTCCCTTTTCGGTGTCCGTTGTGACCTTAAAATCTCATGCTGTTGAAACGGAAGACATCTGATACGGATGTCCCACTTGCCCCTCGTCCCCTTATCGGTCTCCGCAGTATCAGACTCGCGACGAAGAGCTCGCGGCATGAGACTGCCGTAGCAAGCCGGGCAAGTTTGGCCTATGATTATCATTCCAGAGCAGTGGAGTGAGAATCATGAGTTACCAGATCGCTACCGGCACGCATAACGCGAGACGAGATATTCGTAACCGCCCGCCAGAGTCAGAAAGAGTCACGATCGTACGTACGTACGGTATCGCTGATTCGATCTCAACCACTCTGGGGAGGCAGATCGACCATCCCGTCTGACACTATTGCGAAGGAACGTCCACTGCTGACTGTCTGTCCTGCACTTCCACAGTGAGGGACGTCGCCACTGCACTCACTGACTTTGAGACATCACTGACGGAGAAGTCTGACGTTGCACTATCGCACACTCTTACAGTGCACTGCCGCACAGCCCGTGGCTGTACGTGCCCGCGCGCTGGAACTCACAAGATGCATGCTATGCTATACACATGTCTGTGGAGTTTCCTCAACATTACAACTGCAGGTGCGGTGTGGAAGGTGTGGGAGGCAGATTCCTATCGCCATCGAGGCAGAGTTTCAGATCCGTCTCCCGCGTCCTACTCATTTCACAGCCGACAGCGGAGCGGGTACAGTATGTCATTTGAGAGGACTTCACAAAATGGCACAGATTTCATGACACGCAAGTTGCTGATTATGCTTACTTGGAAATCCAAGGCTTCTCGTTATGCCGACCTGTAACAAAAGTCGTGGCAGCAGGAGGAGAAGCTATCGTTCCCCCCTCCCTGGAGGGTGGTTGCCACCAACACTTAAGAGAGGAAGGCACTCGAGTGAGGTGGGGATGGGAAGGACGACTCAGCACTGAAGACGTCAACGATTGGCGTTAACATCCTATAACGCCGCAATGCAACAAGATGCGACCTCGAGTGTATGTCACTGCGCTCGCACCACTTGCAAGCGTCCGAGGAACTCTGGTGCCCGGGTCCACAAGTTGAAGCGAGTATGTCGGACTCCCGTATCCGCACCTGCGTCCTTTGTACAGCACCTATACTCCTTTATGTCGTGTGCACACAGAACTATCGAGAGCGAAAGTGTTCGCAACGTCAGAATCGACACGGCCCAGGCTGTCTTCTGGACGACCTCCACCTTCCTCGAACCTGAGCACACGGATGCGGGCGCCCAGGACAGACGTGTGCGCAAAGCGATAATCGTCATATAGATGCGAGAACGGACTTCAGAGTGCGCTCAATGCTCCACGAGCTAGCTCTCAGAGTAACACACGCAAATGGGGCCACATCCGTATGCCTCCTCGATGCTGCGGATATCTTTCTAAGATAAGCAATCCCAGAGTGATTGAATGCTTGGCTTGGGCGACGATCTTTATCCCGAGTGTCCCAAAGTAGATTTGCGGGGGTGTAATTGTGGGGATGAAGGGGCAATGGGGCGGCGTGTGCAACGATCTCCGCTCTCTTCCCTTGTGCCTGACACATACACACACACACACCGCCCGGGATCGGATGCGATGACGGGTTTGGGCTCAGGGTCTACTAGCGATGCAAGATTTTGCACCCGCGACCGTGCGCGAGCACGGCCACGAGCCAATGGGATCGCCACAAAGGCCGATTCAAACCATCCACTTTGTCCTCCCCCTTGCACATCACTCCATCAATCCATCATCCTTTCAACACTTCAAACTCCAACTCTTTCACCAACATACGCTCATATCTGTCCATCACATCTCCGTTGACAAATTTCTTATATCTCAAGTCCCCCTCGACAGGCAAGCAAGACATCGCTCACCCGTTGAACATCGAAGCACAGACGCAGAACTTTATCTCGCTCCGCTTCATCGACCTCGTCCCCCCAACACCTTCAGTCTCCCAGCCCCTTGCCGTTTCGCGACCGGCCATCCTCTAATGAAAAAGTTCAAACTTCCTTGTAGTGCCCAAAACAGCTTGAAAGTGGACGCCAGGAAGTGAGTCTGAGCGCGTTGGAAGCGACGGGTTACGCTGTCTCAACCTCTTGCGCGTTTTTCCATCTTGCTGACACCCCGCTCCCCCGCCACCCATGTGCGCACGCGACCACTTGTTTTTCCTCTCAACAGCCTCTCCTCCGGCTCGTCCAAGCTCCGTCTACCCCCCCTGATCTACACCCTCCTCGCCAGCGGTGAGAAGCCCCCCTGATTTGACTCTCTATCTGAGCAGTCACGAGTGCAAGACAAGAACATCTGCACACCCGCCCGCTTTGCGCCGGCTCCCCCCAACCTGTACTGGTCCTCTACGACAGATAGTCGTACATGGGATAATACACCAAGACACCACGCCCAGATTCCTGCGACACACAGGAATTACTGGCAGTTGCCCCTCCTTCACAAAAGTCATCTCCCCTAAAGTCTCCCTTGTCATCGACGCAACGAACTATTCCGAAACGAAGCGAAAGTACCAGATACGGTGATTCATACACAATGAACGCCATCCGCTCTCTTCCTCTCATCAACCGCAACAACCCCTCGTCCCGCACGCCGACTCCGGGCCCTCACGCTCAGGCGTCTGGTGCTTCCGCAGTGCCTCCACTCGGGCCACCTCCTGTCCCTGACGCTCGTTCCAAGCGGCCAGTGAGCCAGGCTGGGACCGCCCCTGCAGCAGGTCTTCCGACTCAGCGTTCCCAGTCTGCCAGTGGCACCCGGGGTTCGAGCCCTCCAAGCCGTTCCGAGACGCCCCGCCAGTCGTCGACGCCTCTACCAGCAGCTGGAATGGAAACTCCTCACAATGGCGGCCACGTGGACGCCATCGGTGCCCGCATATCCGACGTCGTTATCCGTGCTTGCGCGGGGGTCGACTTCAAACTCAAGAAGGGCTTCCGTGCTGGTGCAGGTTGGACTGTTGGTGAAAGCATTGCTCAGTGAGTAAACAATCGATACATTGTCGAAGTCAATGCTGACTGGGTAGTGAGCTCCCCGCCCCGCCTGCGGACACGTACCTTTTGCGCGCGGTCCTGAGGACCGCTGTGCGTGCACTGTCGATATACCTCAGCCGTCTGGAAGCTCTCCTGCTTCCTGCACTGTCGGACCCACAGTTTGCAGCTGCGCTCAACCTCGCGCCTGCTACGCACCACCACCAGTCGCCTCTCAATGCCACGCAGACATTTGCTGTCACTGTCGCCCATGCCGCGTGGGAGACTTGCGAGCGTCTGGAGCAGATGGTCGACTCTGGCAAGTACCCTCGCTTTGTCGAGGATGCTCTTCGCCCTACTATGGACAAGTTCGACACTGTGGTTGGACGCGTCGTGCGTCCTATCCTGCGCGTTCTTAGGGCCGACCTCGAGGGAAGCCTTGCTGCTGCAGTGGGTCTCCCCGGCGACAAGAGCACCACCGGGAGCACCCGCCTGACCAAGGAGTCCTCCGGAGGCGGCCATGCGCGCTCGCAGGCAGTTCCCCCATGCCTCCAGCAGTTTGCTAGCCGGGTCGAAGGAGCACGCAAGGTGCTGGAGCTCGTCTGCGTCCCCTGCGGACACGATGGCGAGGGCTGGATCGCCACGATAGTGGTCGCCGTCACCTGGAAGGGCTTGCGCCTTGTAGCGGAGAACGACTCTCTCCAGCCTCACCAGGCGCCCAGCCCTGGCACTGTGCACAAGGCCCTCTCTGGCCTCAGCAAGGAAGCGACTCCGACTGTCGTCTCTTCGGCTGCACTGCCCAAGCTGACCAACATCCCTGCTCTTGCCATCCTCACCCCTCGTGCCCAGTCGCGACCTCCTTCGCCTCCCCGTGCCGCGGGGCCGCGTCTGGACGCCGCTACTCTGGCCCTGATGAGCTTTGAGGGCCTTGTCAAGCGTCTTGTCAATGGCCTTGTCCAGCCCCCCACCGCCCCGCCTTCGGCTGCCGACAGCGATGACCAGGAGCAGGAGTACATTGCAAGGGAGGCCCTGCACGAGGCTGTGGAAGCTCTCGAGTCGGCCGTTGTCGCCTCATCTGCGATCCACGGCCCAAACGGTGCCAAGCGCATTCTTGCGTCTGTCCGCCGTCTCCGTGACGACATTGACGACGACGACGAGGACAAGCTCGACGACGCGCTCGAGGACCTGCCCTCTGTCTCGCTCTTTGGCATGATTCTGCGCCGTGCCAACTCTGCTCTGAGCTCAGTCAACGTTGCCGAGCCTCTCCGTGTGCGCGAGCCTGCGGAGATCTTGGGCTGGACTGTGGCCGAGTACGAGCGCCAAGTCTTGTCTGGCTTTGGTCCTGCCGAGGAGTCTGGTCCACGCATCGCCCGTGCCCTCAAGCCGGAGGTTGAGAAGGTGATCGCCACGCTCACTGGCCTCACAAAGGACGAGAAGGTCGACCCGGACGCGGTCGAGAGCTCGTTGACCTGGGTGCGTGCGTTGGGTGTGTCGCTCGACGCGCGTACTGGGGTCAAGGTCGCTCAGGCTACGTGACTCTGTCCATCTAGTGACATGCCCGTGGCCGGATCCCATCCCCATCGCGGATGGATCTCAGTTCCTTGTCGTCGTACCAGCCACGCCACAATACCGTCCGCCGCTGCAAGGGGCCGCGTCAGAGGTCCCCTACTACTAGAAATACCGCCGTTTCACTTTGCTATCTGCTTTTTGCTTAGAATCCTGCTTATTCGTACCAGTGCATTAGACACATGCACACTTTTTGACCCTGCACGTGCTTTTTCCGCCAACTGTATCTAACTGTGCAAACTAAAGGACTATAGGAGGTGATGCGCGCCTCCTTACGCCATGGTCTAGACTACAGGACAGGGGGCCTACATACTACTCCCGCGTGTCCTAATGACAATCGGGTCTCCTCGTGCATCGGTGCTGCGATGGCCAATTGCGCCAATCGGTTGGACGAGCGGGCACCCAAGCGCTACCGACGAGTTCCGACGACATGAGCGGTGAGAATGACCTTGGATTGCGATTTGTCGAAAGCTTGAACGCTTGGACCGAACTCACCTTGAATCTAATGCGTGGCCTGGCTGGCCAGACTTTGCGGATTAGGACGACGCCGGTGCGGATGTGTGTGTCGCCCGATCTGATACCGAGGGGCAGGGAGGGGGGTCGGGGGGAAACTTGTATGGGAGTATGAGTTTGGGTGGACATATTGACGTTTCAGGTTCTCGCGTGCATACCTGGAACGGAACGGATTGAACGGGGCCTGCCTTTGTGAGAGAGGAGTTTTGGGTCGCTTGTATGGATGTATGATGTGGATGCGTTTGAGTGCAGAATTCCGAGGTTGAAAGAGGCACGATGACAATTTTCTGGGAATTTTGACGAGATTGCCCAGTTTTTGCGCGTTCTCCCACCCACACTCTATGGCGATGGCGATGATTGCCACGCGGGTGGACGGGGGGTGGCGCCCAATCCCTCCCAGGCCTATTGATACCTACCTAGACTCGAAGGGATGGCAGAATATAGACTTTGGAGTTTTCCATGCAGCCGACGACGAAGGTGGCGCATGGCGTGTTTGATAGCCAATACGTCGAATACATCATTCAAGTGCGAGGCCCTGTATGCCTCTAGTCTCGTTTCTCGAGTATACAGAGGCAGGAGACGAAACAATGCACGGCGTTCAGGTAAGGACCCGTTCTACGCGTCGCCGGGCAGCTTTATACCTTACTTCACCTTTGCCTTTTCCTTACTTTTACCTTACACCGACCGACCCATTGACCTGACCACTGCGCGGCGCGTCCGCAGTGCAAGTCGCACCTGCCTGTACCCGACACTTAGAACTAGGGCCGGAGCTGGGGTTTGATCAGGATATGCAGGAGAATATGGTACCTATGACACAAATGCATTCGCAGAAGTACCCCCAGCTCAGCTGTACACCGAACATGCGGACGTCGTGATCAGGCAGCTAGCGGCAGCTGGCGGCTCGGCAGTCTGTCAGCTGTTTAGGCTCTTTCATACATCCTTTGCATCAGTCGCAGACGCGAGACGAGACACCCGTGTCAACCCGCACTAACGATATTGTTCATCGCGGAAGCGGTTCCGGGGTCGAGAGAATCGCGCTGGATCGCACTGGATGCGATACCGGTACTTACCCGCTGCACTAGGCTCGGCGCCGCAAGCCATGGGATGGGCGGTGGGCACTCGTCAGCCTTTAATCTGATTGCCTAGCTCGTATTTCCCAGGCGGATGCGATATGGGGTCTGCGGTTGCTCGTGCAATGGCGTTCACGGCGCGCGGCCAAGGTATGTATGCTTTGCACCCATGCATTATCCTGTCAGGCCTGCCTGTCCTGTCAGAAACTTGTCAAACTCCTGACGAGGACAATCAATGTCGGTCGTGTCGTCGCGTCTGACTGCGCGACTGGACTGGACTTTTAGCTGCCGCCACGTAATGTAGCTGCGCGCAGGACTGGCTGGACTGCCAGGATTGATCGGGACTGAGACGGGGTCCGTGGACCTACCTATGCACTGCGTGCACCTGTGGAACGTGGCTATGCCAGCCAGGCGCGCTCGCATAACTCGCATCGGCGCTATCGCATCTGATTGTAGTCGCGTCGCCTCGCCGATGCGACGACACAGGCATGCATGTACCTCGGCGGGAAGCGGCGCGGTGGACATCCACCGGCGGCGCTCGCTGGCGTCGAGGTTTGCATCAAGGTCGCAATCGCATCACGAATGCATGCATGCCTCCTGAGCAACGTTCGCAAGGTTGAGCGCGACAATTGGGTGCCAATTGGGTGGCGGCATGTCGCATCTCGCCTCCGTTCGTCGGCGATCTGGATGGTCCTCCATTCACCGTATAGGCTGGCTGGCTGGCTGGCCTGGCTGATGGCGGCACTGTATTGAAATCTCCATCGCACTGCCACTATCGCACCCACCGAGGATCTCGCATCCGTCAGTGCCCACATCCGCATCCACTCCCCGTCGATATCTATAGCTGAGGTTTCTCGCAACCTACTTCGCATCCCAGACCTAGCATGCATTCGCGTCGCGTCCAGATGTCCTGTCCATGCTGTCCACATTTCGCACCCCGCTTCGGACTTAGGTTGCCCGAGGTTTTATTCTTCTAGACCGAAGACATGCAAGGGTAGATGAGGACGCGAGCGCTTACGGGCTTACGGGTTATGGGTTACGGGTTACGGGGCGGGTTACACGGCTGCGCGCTTGGTCAAGCCACAAGACCTGGCTAGGCTGGTATTCTCATGCCGAGAGCTAGCTGATATCCATCGGAGTTCTGAGTTCTGCAGACACACTTGAGGATCGAGGGTGGTGCGGACCATTTCCAGCTGTCCCATATCAGACATACATACGTACATACATCCATACATACATGTGTATTTCGCGAGTCTCATGCTGTGTGCGGTGGCGGATGGCGCTGGACATCCTAGCCTAAGCCAGCCGACAAGAAAGAGGATTCGACGGCAGCGGGATAAAGTACCGGATGCTCCTGATATCTGCCGTTGCCTCAACTTGCATCCTGCGATTGATCCTGCAAAGGCTCGGCAGAGACTCGGCAGTAGTGAAGGGCACCAGAAAGCGAACACCAATGCATATCCGAGGGGGGGTCGGTCGCGTTGCGGAATGTCTGGAACATGGAACACCTGTATGATGTGAGATATATTCATTCGATGCATCGAGCGACTCGGCTGATATTCTGACTGGTTAGAATCGATGGATAGGTGGGGTGGGAGTTGCATTCTGTCTATGTATAGGCTGGCTGTTGAGGTACTCATTGGCACCAAGGTGAGCGACGGGGTTGGCGAATTCATCCACCCAGCCAAGTTTTAGGTCATGACTGACATTTAACTGAAGGCGCGGCGCAGAGGTTCAGAAAACTCGGCAGACAGTGGACTTCGTGAATTTTCAGAGTTTCGGCAAGCGGTCCGAGCATGCCAGGAGGTGGTATGTCACCATCCAACTTTTGTATCAGGTGCAGCGAGGCCCCGGACATATACCTCCCCGCCCATCCCTGTACCCCAGTCTCCTTAGCGAGCTCCTTATCAGTGGACTGTGGGCGTCCGGCAGCCGCTCAGAATGTCGCCGCGCCGCCGACAAACGCCAGCCGCCTGGCTGCGAGAGGTCCAGCCAGCCAGCCAGCCAGCCTGCCCTGCCGGGTCGCTTCCGACACCGGGAGCTTAGGAGGGGGCATTTTCGACATCGCTAATCGCCAGTAGCGTGGATCATCCGATTGAAGATTGAAAGTGCTGTCACACTGTACTGATCGAAAAGTAATCAACCTCTTTCGCATCTCGTAAGAACAAAAAGTAATGCCAACAAATGCTGGCTAAAAGATGGCGGACTGGGGATTATGCTCATCTGCAATCTAAGGAGTAGTGGATGCGGAAAGTCAAGTGTGCGAAGCCAGCCTGCAAGCCTCACTCCTGATGACACCCCGGAAACCTAGCGAGGGCGGAGCTCGACCGAGTGATGGCTGACTGGCTATCGCAACTCACATCTCGCATCGCAACTTGATACGCCGAGTAATGCCCAGTCCTTGTCCAAGGTCTAGGCAGGACTCTGTATCATACGAATACAGATCAAGATCCCCGGCGTGCACGGCGTGGGCCAGGATAAAGTCGTCAGTTCCAGACGGCCAGCCAGCCTTGCCGCATACATCTAACTGTATTACGGTGACCTCAGGTGACCTGTCAAAAAATCGGAGCGCAAGAGTGCCTGTAGTTAAGGTTCTCGGCACAGCACCCGTGAAGGATGCGAGCGGGCGAGCATGCAGCCCAGTCATGCGCATGGTGTTTCCACGGCTGGCCGGCTTTCGAAGTCAACATGCATACGTACATGCGTGCCCCCGTACCACACTTTCCGTCACCCCTGCGACTGGCCACCCCCTGCCCACACGGCACGGCCAACGGCCAACGGCCACCGACCGGCCTTCGGCGCTGAGATGAACCACGCTCCACCCATACGCCATCAGGCTATCCATTGATCCCAGCTTTTCCCACACCCCCACCTATGGAATTTACTCGTCCAGGTAAGTCTGCCCACTGCCGTGCCGTTAGATTCCCTAGACCACTTGGTAGCAGGTGGTCAGATGCGCAATCTCGGTCCTTATGTACGGTATGAGGGGGGCACACGCTCTTTGTTGGCCGCGTTTAGGCTTCATGACTTTTTTTGTTGCGCGGAGGACAGCGGCATGTCGCACGCTCGACCGAGTGCGAGTACTAGACTGCAAAGGCATGCAATATATGATCGCTGCTAGGATGGTGCACCTATACTAGTAACTGCTACGGAGCTCCACCTGACTCTTGAATTGGGGATCTGGGGATGGCAGTCATGGCTGCGAGCATTTTGGCGGGGGCCGGCATGAGCGTACGCCTCAAATTGCCCATGCGTACTGGGTACGTTTCGGTCAGTTCGGCAAGTGCGGCCACGCGCGGCCACGAGTAATCACGAGGTCAGTAGGCGCGATGGTGATATTCATGACTGAAAGAGGGATCTTTGAGGTCGTCTTGAATGCATGGGTCGGAGCCATCAGGAGCGTAAGGCTGGGTGGATGTCGACAGGTTCTGGGTGCATAACCTTTCTTCAGGAGTGCGTACTGCGCGGCCTACGGCGGGTGTACGAGATTATCCACCCATGAAAAGAGTTTTGGGTGCGCAGACGTGCCTGTATTCAACCAACTCAGCCCATGGGATGTGAATGTTTGAACGCTCACCTTGAATGACACCCTGCCATTCGTCGCATGAGTTTGTACGGCTGGATATTCAACGCGTCTGGAAAACTGTGAAAACTGAGACTACGACGCGCCGCATTCGATTATGCTTAACTGCTCCTGAATATGACGTAGGGGCGGAATTTCCATCACAACCTTATCGCCGCGAAGAAGGTCCCATGTAGCATCTCGTGTCTCTTTGAGTACAACAACGAGAACGCGGCACGCGATGTATCTACAATCTCAAAGCCCGGACAGTAAAATGGCTGCCACACGCCACTCGTGGTATATCATGAACGCCACAACACGGCTAGTAGATCCGCGATCTTGGGTACTAGGTAAATGTTGCATCACCGACGCGTCGCACTTATAAGCGGGATCGAGGCTATTTGGGATCGCTGCACGTCTGTACCGCGAGGTACAACATCAAGCACCCGCATATCCAGCCGGCAGACACAGTTGGCCTCACGTTCACCTGTTTGGGTGTGTGATCAACATCAGTCTGGTTCGCAGAGTAGACTCAAGCGCGTCCAGTGACCTTTCCAAGCTTCAGTCACGGAAGTGGCGGCGCCCATCCGCTGAACGTCCGCCGGACCGCCACCGCTGCCGATCGAGACACACGCCAAAGCTTGGACTTGAGAGATGTCTACACAAAACTCATCCGCACCTGACCTACTTCAATTGCACAGATGGACTAACTGCATTGACCTTGGACTGATTGCAGGTCACAAGTCGCCTTTAGGACTCATACACTTTCTGATCGCGCAGACACCGACACCGGGTGATTGGAGGCTCGAGAGCTCAGATACACTTCTCGACGCGTGCTGCATCACTGCCAACGGACGCCCGCGCATCTTGTCACCCTGTAATGACCATCTATCCGGGTACCGGTTTGTCGAGGGTCCAAGCGGAGGGCGGAGGATCCGCATTCTGTCATATCACAAGCAGGCAGGTGAGGCGTAGTGATGGCTGATGGCGAGTGAGTGCATGCCCCGGCATGGCGGAGATGTGACCCCGTGGAGGGGCTCGTGGTCTGGTGTGATGGCGAGTGAGATGCAGTGTGAAAGGAGGACTGGGAGCTAGGAGCATGCAGATACGCATGGTCCTCGAAGGGGGAGAAGAAGGGCCCCGAGCTGGAGGTGTGGAGCGGAGTGATTGAGGTCAACACCACTCACGAACTCACCACACAACTCGCATTGACATCGTCGTGGAGCTGCGCAGCACGCTGGTCAGTGTTGGTAATCGCGCACGCATCATCTTATGGGAATGTATCGTGGTGACATTTGTGGTGTGCGTTCTGTCATCTGTCATTCCAGCGCCCACGGGCGATCCCTTCTCGTTCGAACTGGCTTCCGTTCTTGCGTGCAGAGGTCAGTTGTTGACAGCCCAGGACAAGCCTCTCGTGGGTCTGCCCCTTCGGGCACTGATGTGGATAACGTTAGCAAATGAGACCAACGGCACTTGGTTGGACGTCAGCGGGCGCTGGGCCCTTACCGTTACTTGATCATCGAGTCCTCAGCGGGCATCGGCCGACATGGCGACATCGTCGTGTGGTGTCCAACGGTGCCCAAGCGGTTGCACGCCAAAGAGTCGGATCTATCATCGGCCAGCATCAGTGTACCCTCAAGCTGCCACTGTACGAGGGTGCTAGGCTCCCGCACGGCTTTCAGGCAAGCAAGTTGATCATTCATGCAGAGACTTTGCTCGATCAAATGCCTGCAGTGACCCGGCTCGCTCAGTGACAGTCACCGCTCTCGGACAAGGAAAGCCTGAGAGTCCCATCTCGATGTGCAGTGGAGCCTGCTTTGCATGCCAATAGAATGATGTCCATGCCATAGCCCTAGCTGGCGTCGCCATGTAATTGATCCTCGTCGCCATCGTATGGGTATCCGAGCACACAAGACCTACTTACTCCTCATCGTCCTTCCTCTACCACGACGCTCGCCACCTTGCGCAGACAAGCCAGGTATCGTCCAGAACTGACACTACACACCTTGCAGTCCTTCCCACTGCAGCGCGTCGACTCTGCGCACGACGTCAACACACAGCCCCGGTGAGACCGCAACCCTGCGCGCCGATCCTTCCTTCTCTCCGTCCCCGTCACCGGACACACAGTGACAAGTCGTTTGAATCCACCCCCTTCAGCACCGCACTTTCACTTTCCCCATCTGGTTGTACTCTGCCGTGGTCTGTTCATTCTTCCTTCTCCAACACAAGCATCCTTCTCATTTCTCCACATCACTGTTGTGCTGCTAGCAGGTAAGTGACTTCAGATACAGGCAACAACCCCGCTTTCACGCCCACTTCCCGGCCACCACGGCGGCGCTCGTGCCGTCTGGGCGCAGGCGCTGGTGGACCATAAACGCATCTCGCTCCAGCATAACAGCAAAACATTGATAGCGACGCCGTTACAAAGGGCGCTTGGTGCTGTCCAAAACATAGCCAGCAGCCGGCGAGCAATCGTTCCATGTGTGAGCACAATGGTCTGGACAGCAATGGCCCATGTGCGACGTGAGATTCCTAGCCTTCCTCGGTTGCCTTTTCACCATTCACTCCAACCCTCGATAACAACCTTACGCTGTTTTCGTATTCAGCGGTCTGTCACTCGCTGACGAACAGTCGAGCGCCCAGCCATTTCAACTGGCAGCGCCACTCACCGAACCGCTCGCGTAGGCATCGACAGCCGACGCGCCTAGACCGCACACACCGAGGCCCGCATTGCGCATTGTGGCGAATACTCCACGCCAACTTGACGATCGCCGAAGTCCATTCGAGGCCCCAGACCGACTACCGACTTCTTTACGACTGCAGTGTGGAGCGGCGGCTATTAGCACATTAGTGCGACGCGTCCAGCATTCTGCATTCGACAATTGCGGAGAGTTTTATCTCGGCTCACCATAGTAAGTTGGAGACCTCGGTTCCTTATTCAACGCCTCTTCTGCACCTTACTCGAAACGGTGGCTGCGGTGTGCATGCGTCCATGGGTGGATCCATGGCTAAATCCCATACATCCACACCCATTCCGCCCCATACGTACCAAGGGCTGCGCCTCGCTATTGATGCGAACTTTCGCTCAGTGGGCAGCAACATCCATTGGGCTGTTACCGTGTCACGAGTTTCTTTGCATAACGAAACTAGCTTTCCAGAGCTAGGATGGCGGATACAATCGTCCCGCGCCATGCTGCGTCCAGTCTCAGACCTCACGTCCACGCTGGCTTGAGGGCTGGCTCAGCATGAGCTGAATGTCATGACTACCGAACCGGCTCAGCAGGCTCGCTTGCTGCACCAACCGATGTGCGAGACAGCCAGACCGCCGTGTAGTAGTAACGTTGATGAGTCTCAGAAGTCATCACTCATACTCCTTGCTATCGGCGTGTCCAAGCAACAGCCCATACATTGCAATGTGCGCAGAGGCTCGAGATCCGTTCCCCCCTGCTCGGGCTGCTGCATAGCTAACATACGCAGTCTTCGTGACAGCCCTGCTGATCTACTAGGCCCGACGCTCAGCGGCCGGGGGATGGAGCATATCGGCATACTCCCCTTTCGCCATCACTGCCGCTCGGTATCTGGACAACGCTAAGAACCTAGAAGAGCAATTGTGGGCCCTGGGGTCGCGCGAACCGCGAAGTCTACGGTCTGCGACACACAACCTAAAATTCACACGATCTGCGGATTTTCGAGCCGTGCAGCGGAGATTTTCAGCTTGGTGAGTGAAAATTCGGTCTTGGGTGTCGTGTCGTATGGTGCAGAATCTCGTCAGGCGGACGATTTTTCACCCGAGTTTTGAGAAAGAGTCACGCCCCGCGCTTTTCTTTGAGTTTTCGCATCGAAACTCAACTTTCGATATATTCCCTCGAGACTTCACAAAAAAACCTGGGCGGTGGCTTTGATTCTCTGAGAGGAGGCGGCTTGCGTCATGGAGGAGAGGGGGCCGTTGCGAGTAGTCGTCCGTGCGCCCTTGTGTGCGCTCCCAGGCCCTGGATGAGGCTCCTGCCCGCGCTGTCGGCCGCTACTCATTCCCTGGTAATCTGAGGCGTAGACAAGTAGCGGTTTCGTCGCGCTAAGGCTCTCCCCTACGATGGCATCCCCTATGGCGTTCGTTGCCTGGTTCCCCTCGTTGGAGCTTGCCTCCCCCTCCCTGGACCACACGTATCCATTGCGAAACGGTCCCGGCCAGGCGGGCTGTCTGTCGGTCACATCCTGGCCCTGGTATCTGTTCTGTCCTCCTCTCGCTCCCACCTCTCCAGTCTCTTTAAATTCGTCCAGCAGCTGTTCTCTCCCACTTTGTCCCCTCCTCTCTCACAGACGCAACTCTCGTGTTCGTCTTGAACCTCCTCCCAGTCCAACTCGCAGCTTGATTCCTCTCTTACCTTTGTTGTGCAAGAGAGCAGTCACTCGCGCAACGGCAACCACTTCAAAGCACCTCCTCACGACACTCAACCCGGATCCCCCTCCCCCCCACTTTCATTGACATCACACGCGCTGCTGTCTCGACGACCAAGCACCGCCTACACTCCTTCTGTCTACTTTTTCTCTCCCACACACACACACACATCTCGACGACGACGACTCCCCCCATCTCAATCGACGCCAACACCACATACATTGACTGCCTTGTGCTTACGACGTTGCCCACAGTGAAACGCACCATCAATTGCTCCTGTCACCTGCTCCAATCTCGATCATCCCGACGCGTGCACATTCCGCCCAACTGCCCCGTACCTTTCCTTCGTACGAACTGTCACGCCAACATCACAGAGCATCACGCGCATTGCCTTCAACGAGCGGTCACACACTTCACGAATCACTCTCGCTCTCGATATCTACCAGCCGTTTCAGACCACACGACACTCGCAACCATTTTATATCACCATGCCTCCCGTTCCCTCAACGCGGCTCAACCGTACTTATAGGAAACGCTCGGCGTCGCCCAAGCCTTCTTCTTCAACCAAGAAGATGCTCGCGACTGCTGCTGGTCCGGTATTCCCCGCCTCTACCCGCAAGGTTGGGCGCCACTCCGACGACGGCTACCTCTACGAGGAGGAGTACCACGAGGAGCACATCGCCAACATGCTCGAGGGAGAGGTTAGTGTTTAAACTTCATGTTGGCAGCAATTGACACCAGGCTTCGACGCTCGCTCAACCAGAACTCATGGACCAACAACCAGAGTTGAAGTGGCGCATGCGCCCGTTCCTCATCGACTTCCTGGTCGAGATCCACACACAAATGCAGCTTCGCCCAGAAGTTCTGTACCTCGCTATCAACATCGTTGACCGCTACGTGTCGCGTCGCGTCGTGTACAAGAAGCACTACCAGCTGGTCGGTTGCGCCGCGCTTTGGATCGCCGCCAAGTTCGAGGACTCCAAGGAGCGCGTGCCCCTGGTCCGCGAGTTGTTCGAGATGTGCTGCGGTGCATACGAGGCTTCGGCTTTCATCCAGATGGAGGGCCACATTCTCACCACTATCGGATACAACGCCAACCACCCCACCGCCGAGGGATGGCTGCGATCATACCTGCAGTTCAGCGACTCGTCTCTCAACGAGCACCCGCTTGTCCAGTCCACTTCCCGCTTCCTCATGGAGATCACGCTCTTCCACCGCGAGTTCGTTGGCGTTCGCCCGTCCGTCATCGCTTGGGGATCTCTGCTTCTTGCGCGCTTCATCTGCGGCAAGATCCGCGCCCCGGCGCCCGACTTCATGACGCGTGCCAACGAGGCTGCTGCTCAACGCGTCGCATTGGCCATCGACACCATCCTCCACGAGCACAACGAGGACGAGTACGCGGTCGTCTCGGACATTGTCATGCGCAAGTACTCGATCGTCCACTTCCACCGCTGCTCGGCATCCGTTTACGAGTTCTACAAGTCTGGTCGTCGCTACGTCGTCGCCCCGTCACCGGTCTCGACTACTGCACCAGTTCCCGGTCTCGCACCATCGACGCCCACGTCCTTCCAGAGCTTTGGGTCCTACGGCAGCCCGAGGGACTCGACTTCCTGCGCGTCGTCAGATGCCGGGGACGACGAGCCCATCACTCCTCAAACTCCCATCAACAGGGCAACTGTCAGCTCGCACGGCAGCGACTTTGTTTCCATCAGGGAAAACGAGGAGAATGTCGGACCCATGTCGCATGGACACCACAAGGTTCCCATGAAGGTCAACGACCGCGTAGGCATGGCACCACCAAGCTCATTCGCTCAACGGTCGGCCCTTGACGTTCAACCTCTCGGCATCCCTCCAGCGAGGCGCGCACTGTCCAATCGTGCCCTCCGCCGGTTGAGCAACTAGACCCCTCCACTTCCGAACATAATAGTAATGGCTTCTTCGACGCGAGTTCATCAATCCATCGCATGGCGTCGAGCATGTCCTCAACAGCACGTTTCCCATTTTGCATCGTCCATTTCCCACAGCAATTCTCACCTCAAGTCCCCACATACACACACACACACACATCCCGGCACTAGCACCTTTTTACAAAAACGTCGTGTGATCTCGACGCGCGGTGATCCCTACCGCTCTGGCGCTCCCAGCCGTCACCATTTCAACAACTCTTCTGCAAGTGCCACCTCTTTCCGAAATGTATAGCTTCCGTTTCCGGTCTCAAGCGAGTTTGATAGTGATACCTTGGCCGATATGACTATGCAGTAAAGAAGTACAATATGATCGCCCGAGCAGACCCGCACCATGCATGTAACTGACTGACTGACTGACTATAACTTGGCAGGCGACTGGCACTCTCCGATCCCATTGTGCGCGTTTGCTTCCGCGCCGTGGCGACTTGTAAGCGGACGAGTCCGGAAACTTCAGTTCCAACTCCAGTCAACGTCAATCGTTCGAGTTACAAAGGCCGCGCAGCCTTATTCCTCAGCAGGTAGGTGGACGCACAAGGTGTCCTTTCGACTGTAACTGACACACGCAGATGGCGTTCCGACCTACACCGGGTCTCGACGTAGTGCGGGCCCTGTGCAGGCGCCCAAACCTCGTCCGCTCCGTCTACCGCCGCCCATCTCCTGCCTATGTTGGCCTCCGCGCCCTCTCCTCTTCACCGCCTCGCGCACTCTTTGGCTTTGGTGGAAAGAAGGACGACACCCCGCCTCAAGGTCTGACGCCCGGACAGCTGGCGCCGAACCATGCAGCTGTCGAGCGCGTCGACGTTGACCCCAATGACGTCCCTCTTACCGACTTCCAGCGTCACATTGCCGACTTGGAGACAGCAGCACTCGGAGCGCGATCTTCACCAGACGCAAAGGAGCAGCTTGCCCTCCTGAAGGCTCTGTACGAGGGTGGCGAGTTCGCTGGTCTCTGCAAGTACTACGATGCCATCGCTCTTGCCCCGCTCGGCTCTGCGGACGGCTCTGCTGCCTTGCTGAAGTCTCCCGAAGCCTTCGAGCTGTACACCAATGCACTTGCAAAGTCGGGTCGTCTGAGCGAGCTTGGCACCGCCGTGCGCTCGCGTGACGAGCGGCTCAATGCACTTGGTCTCGCATCGGCTCCTTCGGCTTCTCAGATTCTCTCCCAGGTCCAAGGCCAGTCTCCCCCGGCTGCCCAGCAACCGCTATCGTCCGTCCTCAACTCTTCGTCTTCTACCGCCTCGCCCACTGCCGCCCCTGCTGCTGCTGCTGCTTCTGGATCTACACCTGGAGCTGCTCCCGGAGCAGTCCCCGGTTCGCCTCTCTCCCCTATCTACGTCCAGCTTGCGCCAGCTACACCGACGTCCACGGCCTGGCGCACATTGCGATGGCTCTTCGGTATGCTGTTGTGGGGTTTCATCCTCCTCACTATCATGTCTATGGTCATGGAGAACACTGGCCTGCTCAAGGCTGGACCCGGCCCGGCCGAGTTCGAGCCTGAGGAGGGCAAGGTTGTCAAGTTCAGCGATGTCCACGGTGTCGAAGAGGCCAAGAACGAGCTTCAGGAGGTTGTCGAGTTCCTCAAGAACCCCGAGAAGTTCTCCAGCCTCGGTGGCAAGCTTCCCAAGGGTGTGCTCCTGACCGGCCCTCCTGGTACCGGAAAGACCATGCTTGCTCGCGCAGTCGCTGGCGAAGCTGGCGTTCCATTCCTCTTCGCCTCTGGATCCAGCTTTGACGAGATGTTCGTCGGTGTCGGCGCTAAGCGTGTGCGTGAGCTCTTTGCTGCCGCCCGCAAGAAGGCACCCGCTATCATCTTTATCGACGAGCTCGACGCCATTGGATCGAAGCGCTCGGCCAAGGATCAGCACTACATGAAGCAGACTCTCAACCAGCTCCTCGTCGAACTGGACGGCTTTGAGCAGTCCGAGGGTGTCATCATCATTGCCGCCACCAACTTCCCCCAGTCGCTGGATGCCGCTCTTACCCGTCCGGGCAGGTTTGACCGCAATGTCGTCGTCCCTCTTCCCGATGTGCGCGGCCGCATCGAGATTCTAAAGCATCACATGAAGGGCATCTCCCGGGACGTCGACGTTGATGCCAGCATCATTGCACGTGGCTGCCCTGGGATGTCCGGTGCTGACCTTCAAAACCTTGTCAACCAGGCTGCTGTCAAGGCATCTCGGGAAGGCGCAAAGACAGTTCAGCTGAAGCACTTTGAGTGGGCAAAGGGTGAGTGACATTTGGACGGCCCATCATGAGTTAAGCTTTGGCTCCGACGGGAACATAACCTTACACACTCCGCCGTTGAGGTACTGGAGAGTTCATCAGTCTGTGCCCATCAGCGGGTACCGCGGTGCAATTTTCGTTGCTGTCCGTGCTGTGACCTCTTCGTGCCGTGCCGGGGAATCTGCGCCCTGCGCCGGATGCAGTCCGTGCCGTGTGCCCACTGCTGGTGGCGGCGGGCCGTGAAGAGCGTATGTCCTGTTCAGTGCCTGAAGCCGTCGGCGGCTTCCCACCCAAAAAAGTCGACTTTGTGCTCGTTGCTAACGATAACCAGACCGCATCCTTATGGGTGCAGAGCGTCGTTCTCACTACGTCACGGATGCAAGCAAGCGCTCCACTGCATACCACGAGGGCGGTCACGCTCTCGTTGCTCTGCATACGCCTGGAGCCATGCCGCTGCACAAGGTGACCATCATGCCTCGTGGCCAGGCACTGGGTTTGACTTTCCAACTCCCAGAGCAGGACAAGGACTCGTACACCCGCAAGGAGTACGACGCGATGATTGATGTTGCTCTTGGTGGTCGTGCGGCGGAGGACATGATCTTCGGCTACGACAATGTCACGTCCGGATGCTCTAGCGACTTGCAGAAGGCTTCCGAGGTGGCAACGCGTATGATCCGCAACTTTGGCTTCAGCGAGAAGATCGGTCTTGTGTCCCATGGCGATGATGAGAGCCTTTATCTGTCTGATATGAAGAAGGACGAGATCGAGGGCGAAATCAGGAGGTGAGTCAGCGGTCTTTGAGCCACAATGCGCTATAGCTGACGGCAGTTTCCTCGACAAGAGCATGAGCCGCACTAAGAAGCTGCTCACGACCCACGAGGACGAGCTGCACAAGCTTGCAAATGCGCTTGTGGAGTACGAGACGCTCACACTTAGCGAGGTGAAGAAGGTGCTGGCCGGAGAGAAGCTGGACCGCATGAGCACAGGTGGAGAAGCACTGAAGAGCGAGCACGAGCGTGAAGAGGAGGCAGAGAGGTTGGAGCCACGCGTATAGGCATAGAGCATTGCATGCATCAATCGTAGACTCGTCTAGATGGCCAACTCTGAGGCTGTTGGCACGGCCGGCGTCGGTGCTTTAGCAGCCTCTTCGAGCTTCTTCAATTCCTTCTCCACAAAGTTGATGTGGCTCTTGAAATCGACATTGGCGACGTACACATTACTGACGATCCCATCGGGACCAATGAAGATCGTCTTGCGTTCCGGAGCCAACCCTATCATCGCCTTCCCCACGCCGTAAGCCTTCTGTGCAACACCTTCTGTGTCACTGAGCAGTGGGAATGGAAGGCTGTTAGACTCTGCAAAGCTGGCCTGCTTCGAAACGGGGTCTGTGTTTTAGCATGAGTCGCGAATTGCTACTGCCAAAAATGGGTAGATTCTTCATGCCACATCCATGAGCAGAACGAGGGTACTGTTGCACTCTGTTGAAAACAGATGAGCACCGTGAAGTTAGGTCTTGTGACTCAAAGGCACGCCACCGTGCCAGTCCCAGCCTGCCGACGTAAACGGACATCTCCATGCAGTGGACGGTAGTGGTGCCCACTCTTCGAGACGCCATCACCGTATGCTTGGCCGCTATCAACGCCAGCGCCAGCGGTGTCTGCCCATCCCTAAGCAGCCTGCCACATATCTTGATAGAGGCGTGACGCGCATCTAGGTTTGTACACACGCCATCAGGCAGCCAAGCCGTAAAACGCGACTGGTGTCGCCTTCCGAAACACGTCTGGAAAGCGTTGCAGCCGGGGTGTAACCTGTTCGACCGGAGACACGAAGTCACACAAAAACAGCCACATGTACCGCCACCGCCACCAATATCCCATCAGAATCGAGTTTTCGGCAGGATTCGACACAGGCAGATCAGTGTAGCCTTGGGCTGAGGCTGATGCAAGCCTCTGCCTGCGGTCGTTCTGGACGGCCTTGCAGGTGCGACGTGCGCCTCACCCTCAAGGCGACCTCACCGTCCACACTGCGATCGAGATTGAACGCCATCTCAGTTGTGGAGAATGCGGAGGTGGCCACCACTATGTTTCGCCATCCGGCTCTTCCGGAGGGGCGTCCGGCTTGCGCGATTCGTAGTCTCTGTTGCGGCCGACAACATCTCTGTGGCACGTCTTTCAACCCCGGAATCAGGCCAAGAGCACATACCCCGGCCTTGGCTCACTGTCCATTCACGGCTCCTCCGGTGGTGACTCACCTTTGCTGACTCCGACGACTTCCAGGTTGGGGTTCCTCAGGAACACCTCGTTGGCTTTCTGCGCATCGCGAAAGCCACAGGCTTCGCGGGTGCAACCATAAGTGCTGGCTTGCGGATACTGAGGTCAGTTTGAGAGCGCCTCGTCGATGGCAACAGCCCACCGTCGAACGGGGTGGCCTTGGCTGTATCAAGGCGTATAGCAAGCCCGATACATACAAAGAAGAGTGCGATTGGCTGGTATCAGCTTGTTGGTTCTCACAGAAGCGCAGTTGCGCCAAGCTCCGTCGAAGGCGCTGGTGCTTGTCGCTTACTTTCTGGCCGATGGGGAGGGTGTACTCTCCATTCACGGACTGGAGCGTGACGGGAGGTGCGGGCTTGCCAATCAGTGAGTCTTTCATGACTGATGAGTTTGGAGAGATAGGAAGAGAAGGTGACTGCGTGGAATTACAAAGGGCGAAGGGATACGTGCAGAAAGTCCATCTCCACCGAAATCTTATTGTTCGTCTTCTGGCATCATCGGCTTAGTGCGTCGGGCAGGCACCACAACAACAAATCTGATGTCATACTACTTTTATTGAATGCATGCTCTTTCGTCAGTGGCATATAAGTTACCTGCTTGACATGACCCGGTATCTACAATATCTGCCCACATCATGCATCATGCACATCACTCACTACCCTACACGCTGATGCTCGCCTACAGCCCACTCCCGAGGGGATCACTTTGCGCTGCGGTCAGGGTTGGGCATTCAGCACACTCACAGTTAAACATGACATCCTCATCATCGCACACAAAGCTTCCAAGCTCGTACTCGTTCTCACTACTGCGCTCAGGCTCCTCCTGCGACAGGACTACAGGCCTGCGAGCCTTAGCCAAGAAAGCAGCATTACGGTCTCGTGCTTCTGCGAAAGCCAGGCCAGTGCGAGACGCAGCCTGTGTCGACAGACCTGCGGCATAAACCGCTGCCTGGTTGTAACCCCGTGGTGCTTGGGTAGCTGCGAACTCGCCCGCAAACAATCGGTCAGACTCGTCCTCGACGCCTGAGGACTCGTCAGAGCTCTCCGACCCGGACACGCCGGCATCCACATCCATGAGGTCTTCGACGGCCGCATTCGTGCGATGCCGCCGTGCTGCCTGGGCAGGGGAGGGTATACCCGGAGAGGAGGAGTCTAGCTGGCGCCGACGGCGAAGGCGCTGCAGAGGGCGTGGTGCTGGACTCTCAGCCGGGTCGCTAGATGGCAGTGCTAGTGTCCTGGTGCGGCGGCGGACAGGAAAGGGAGTGGAGTTGGTCGTGCACGACAACGGGACTGAGCCATCCGTCTTGCTCTGTGGTGTCTGGGTTCGAGGTGAGAACGGTACCGGAGGCGGGGGCATGTCCGAAGCATGCGAGCGCGATAGCGCGGGCGGAGGAGATGGCGGCAGCTCGTCATCGCTCAAGTTGAGGTCAAGAACCTGGCTGAAGCCAGCTGCAGCTGCTGTGCGCGGTGTCAGCTTGTAAGCTTCTGCAGCAGCATGTATCGGTTGCGACGATGGCGGTGAGTGGGGCAGGAAGAGATCCTCAGCAGGTTGCCTAGGTGGAGATGACTTGATAGGCGACTTCACCGGAGACCGCCGGCGCACTGTGCCCTGCGTGTTGAAGAAATCAAGTGCCCCTCGGCGTAACGACTCGCGGCGCTGGTCCTCTTCTTCCTCTAGCTCCTGTTCGGCGCTTTTGGCTGAAGACTTGGGGGAGGCCGCCTTTGTAGCCTTCCCACTAGTTCGAGCAGCAGTCTTCTTTGGTTTGGCACCCGTTCGAGACTTTACTGCTTTGCCACGCCCTCCCGGGTGCTCTTCCTCGTCCTCCTCGTCAGACCCGTCCTGAGACGATGCAGGCTCGGTGCGTTTCCTGCGTTTGCTCTGCCGGAGCAGCTCAGAAACAGACTTGAATCCCTCACTGGCGCCTTCGGGAATCTCGGCCACCTTCTTTCGCTTGGTAGCTGCCTTCGCCGTGACTCCATCAGCGACCTTCAGTTTGCGCGTGCGGCTCTGATCCGCCGGATCCCATGGGTCAACTTCCATGAACTCCTCGACGCATTCCGGTAACGGTCCAGGAGGGAGGAGTCGCTCAACATCCTCGAACAGCTCGAGATTACGACTGTGCAGAATCTCCTCCTGGATGTCTCGGTGCGTTTGCTGCGCAGAGTCCCAGTTGAGATCCTCCCGGAGTTCGGACATGAGTACGTGGACACGGCCGTCGCGCTTGCGGCCCGTGCGACCGATACGCTGGAGCTACAGTGTCAGTCTGGTCGGAAACGACGACGCACCAGCTTGATCGACTGCTTTGGCATGTCGTAGATGACAACAAAGTCGACCTCGCCAATGTCCAGACCTTCCTCGCCTATCGACGTTGCGACAAGGATGTTGTACTTGCCCTCCTTGAATTCCTGGATGGTCTGAGGTCAGCACTGTACGAGCTTTAGCACACCTTCTTCTGCTCCTTCTGGTTGAAGCCCTTGTCCTTCTCTTGCTTGCCTTGGGACTGACCGACGAACTTGGTCGCCCGGAGTAAGGCCGGATGCTCGTTGAGCATGTCCTACAGGTTAGCTCGGCAGGTCAACACACTCTTACCACAACCTCCAAGACACATTCACGGAACGAGCAAAACACCATCGCACGGGTGTCGTTCTTGATGCCGTGGACCTTTTCATCCTCCTCGGCCTGAGCAAAGTGCGCAAGGGCCTGATGTCAGACGACCCTCATCGCCCGACGTACGAGTTCCAGGGTCTTGTGCATCTTTGGATGCCTGTCAGCATGCGACTTGCCATTGCGGTGGTTCTTGATGTCACTGATCTCGCCCTCGACATCTCCCAGAAGTCTTCGGAACTCGATATTGTTTCGTATCGAGTTTGCACCCGGCCGAGAGTTGCCCTTCTTGCCTTCATTGGTGGAGTTGCCAGCGAGCTCCATGAGGGCAGTGTGGAACATTCCTAGCGAGAACTCGAGCTTCAAGTCAGCGCCAATAGTCATGACCTGTACTCACCAAATGGCCCATCGCTCGCGCCATCTTCTCGATCTGGGTCAGTGACCCGATCGCCCACTTTGCTCCAGAGGTGCGGTCTCGTGCAATTTCCATGCGCCTGGCTGTGATGCTGAACGGCCGTAGCCGTTTCGCATCCAAGTCACGATCGGAGAGGATGTTCTTGTCGACAAGCTTTTGGATGTACGGCTGTTATGTTAGCACTTGCAAGTGAACAGACACACCCTCATGAGCGTGGCCCACCGATCTCGCAGTTCCTCGATGATGGGACCCATACGAACGACATGTTTCTCTATTTTCTGCCTCGTCAGAACCAGCACCGCGTGGTAGTAGTGCTCACCTTCTCGTTCATGTACTTCCGTATCTCGGGAGCCTCGGCCTCACGGATCTCAATGCGACTGATATGCAAGGCATCGACCACCCCTTGCACCTTGGGCACGTCGCTACCAGGGGTAGCGGTGAGGGCAAGCACTCTAAAGTACGGATGATGCGCTGTGATGTACGCCAGGATTGTGGTGTAGGCGTACGACCCGGACGCCTTGTGCGCCTCGTCTGATGTCAGTAAGGCTAGTTCTCGCCACTCACCGAAGACAGCAAGGACGATATCTCGCGGGTCAACAGCGCCCCGCTTCAGATCGTTGTCGAGGGTTTGTGGTGTGCAGTAGAACACGCGCCTCTCTTCCCACTCACGAGTCAGCAACAGACATTAATCCCGACTCACGAGCCGCTCCCGCTGTTTTGCAGAGACATTGGCACCAGTCATCACTGCTGCGTCTGCGCTAGGAATACCACAAGCCAGTTGACATGCCTCGATCTGCTGGTTGACCAAGGGCTTGGTAGGTGCCAAGAACACTATCTTGCCAGATGGGAACCATCGATAGACTGTGGTCAGTACTAATGAAGACGGCTACGTACAGTTGAGCATGACCACTCCCGCCACGAACGTCTTGCCCAGTCCCGTGGGAAGAGCAACAAGACAATTGTCCGTCAAGCAAGCACGGATAATGTCGTATTGATAGTCTCTCTTTGGGTGGTTGGTCGGGTAGATATACGTCTTGATGGACTCTGCGTTACACTCATGCTTTTGGGGTTTGTAAGGTTTGCCTGTGGTCAGTATCGTACGCGACAGCACTCACTTATGTCGACCGGCAATTTGGGTGGAGGAGCGAGGATGTCTAGCTCCTCGTCGTCGTCGTCCTCGTCCTCATCATCCGGCTGTGCCCTGCCTTTGCCCTTTTTCTTGCTACTCTCAGCACCTATACGCCTTCCACTTGCCGCGAAGGCGGTTCGATCCCATCGCTTGCCCTTGGTGTACGTCGGCGCCTCTCGGCGGAACGTCAAGTGCGTTTGTAAGGACATGCGCCCACTGGACCCAGTGCGACCGAGCTGCCTAGAGCCATTCGAAGAGGATAGTGTGGGATGGGATCTGGCAGAAGGTAGAGGTTGGGGCGGGACGGCCGCCACCGAGTCGATCTGGGCAAGGGACTCGGCTGTGAAGGCGAGATCGTCGAAGTCGTCTGAGGATGGCTGGGGCGGGCGCACCCGACGCAATCCCAGAGCCGCGGCGCGCCGCGAAGGACCGGCTTCGGCGTTCACAGTGACTGGCGCATGGGTCGGTGGTCTGCTGGGCACGGTACGGGTGTCGGGCAGCTGAGCTGGCTGCGCCGTCGCGCGGGCTTCGATGTCGTCCACCGCGCGGAAGAAGGAGTCGTCGACATCGAACGAGTCAAACTCGTCGTACTCATCGGGGTCGGACATCGTGACAGTGTTCAAGAGGACTAGTAGTATGCACGCATGTTTTGGACAGTTGGAGTAGTATTTGTGGTGTTGATGTTAGACGCGTCTTGATTTTGATCTCCCGAGGTTCATGAGAGAGGTTGAATGGATCGCCAGAACGTGGCTTGCACGTGGCCCATCAAAACAAACCCCGTGGGGAAGTGTCATCAACTATCAACTCTCGGTGAGTTATTCTGAAGGCGAATCCCTGACCGATAGCCCATACGGCTATGACTCAACTTCCAACTCGGCTCCCAATGCATCACCAACGTGCATGAGAAGGGAGACGAAAGAAGCGGCAGTGCTTCGCTTTCCATGTCAGAAGAGTGGAGTCCAGGGATATGCAGTTGTGTGGAATAATTAGACAAAGCCCGATGGGGTGCGATAATACGGTCTTCTGTACCTGGAGCGTGCTTCGCAGCATCGGTCACTTCGGCGAGATCCGAGTCACCATGCGCTGGAGTCGTTAGTGTTGGTCTACCTGGCATCAGGCATGTCCACGATGCAGAAATCCTAGATAAGCACGCATCGTACTCTTCGACTCGACACCCGGATCATGCACTTGCCTAACACGAGTGCCGCTCCTGAATCAGTTCTTAACATTACCATGTAAGTGACACGGGAATCACTTTCAGCTGACACGCAGCACCATGCCGAACGAGACCAAGCCAACCCACCAACGTGAGCGACTACCCTCGCAGCATCGCGTCCCAGACTGACCTCCAGTGTTCTGCTACGGCACCTTGATGGTACCTGCCATCCTGACGCGTGTTATCGGCCGCAAGGGAGAGGACCTCACCTTCCAGGATGCTCTCATTAAGGTGGGCAGCTGATAGCGGTCGGGCACTAACGACAGGGTTACACCCGTCACCATGTCAAGGATGAGGACTATCCAGGTCTGATCGAGGCCAAGCACATGGCTCTTGTTGATGAGTACGTAACTGGTGCAGCAACCATTTGACAGTAGCGACGAAACCACGCGCGGGACTCTTATCTCTGGCCTGAACGAGAATGATATGAGACTCCTCGACATCTTCGAAGGCGATGAGTACTCTCGCAAGGTCGTTGAGATCACTGTTCTCAGCGAGCCTTGTGAGATGGCCCATCTGCCCCCCGCTATTGCCGACCCTACCCAGAGAACCGAGGCTAAGGAGCTGCGTGCTCTCCCCGCCGAGACATACGTCTGGACAGCTTCCTACAAGCGTCTTGACCAGAAGGCATGGAGGTGAGGATGACTTCTGATTCAGCTGACGATAGCTTTACCGACTTCCTTGCTGAGAAGGCTAATGCTTGGGCCGCTCACTCCCACGAGTATGCCATGGTCGATGCCCAGCGCTTCTCTCGCGACAAGGATGGCATCCTGGGTCGCCACGTCGATGGCTTCCCCGAGTTCGGCCACAACATGAAGCAGTTCTGGGGCTTTGCGCCAACCTATGTCAACGTGAATCACGGTGAGTGCTCATGCGCGACACTGCTAACAATCAGGCAGCTACGGCTCTCCGCCACTTGCCGTTGTGAAGGCGAAACAAGAGCTCTCCGCCGAGATGGAGAAGCGCATTGATGTATGGATGCGTCGCCGCGTAGAGCCTCGCATCACCGAGGCGCGGAAGGCAGTCGCGCCACTACTCAACGCAGAGCTTGATGAGGTTGTTCTCGTTCCCAACACGACCCACGGCATCAACACGATCGCCGCCAACATTGAATGGGAAGACGGAGACATCATCGTGGTTTACGCGTCGACGTACGGAGCCGTCTTGCAGATGATGAAGTACCTGTGCGACAAGCACCCCAAGATCAGGCTCGAGATCATCCAATGTATCTTCCCCTGCTTGCACGCCGACATCGAGGACGCGACAGTGAAGGTTCTCCAAAAGTACAACAAAGAAGTAGCCCAGCCGTCCGACCAAGAACCCCCTCAGGCTCAAGGAGTCAAGCCCAACGAACGCGTCCGCATGGTCGTCGTCGACAGCATTGCCTCAGTCCCAGGTGTCCTCTATCCCTGGGAGGCCATCGTCGCCCAATGTCGCAAGTACGGCGCCCTCTCGCTCGTGGACGGCGCCCACTCCATCGGCCAGCACAAGGTCGACCTGAAGAAGGCCAACCCCGACTTCTTCGTCACCAACTGCCACAAGTGGCTCATGACGTGAGTCGCTCTCCAGACATAGCTGACAGGCAGCCACCGCGGCAGTGCTGCGATGTACGTGCCCTTCCGGAACCAGAAACTTATCCGCACCTCGTTCCCCACGGGTCACTACTACGAGTCGGAGCGCTACCCCACCGTGGGCTACAAGCACGACTGGACCTTCTGGCGCCAGGTAAGCTTGTTACTGGTTGTCGACACTGACCGCAGTACGACTGGAACGGCACTGCCGACTTTACTTCGTTCATGACTATACCTGTTGCCATCAAGTTCCGTGAAGAGATCGGTGGCGAGGAACGTATCCAGGCATACAACCACTCCCTGGCTGTCAGGTAAGAAGCTAAGCAGATGTCGACGCTAACAGCAGCGGCGGCAAACGCCTCGCCAAGCGCTGGGGTACATCGTACATGGAGAACGAGAAGAACGAGCTCACGGTCAACATGGTTAACGTGCAATTACCTCTGCCCAAGCCTGCCGACATCGCCGAGCAACAACGCATGCAAGGGCTGATCGAGAACGTCCTCCTGGAGAATGACACCATAGCCTCACCAGTGAGTTCGACTTCTAGGCTGATCTGACCCCAGTTCTACCACAACGGGCACTGGTGGGCTCGCTTCTCGGCCCAAGTTTGGGTCGAGCTGCAGGACTTCGACTATGTGGCGGACGTGTACGATAAGATCAACGAACGCCTGCGCAAGGGGGAGCACAACGAGCCTCAGTCTTTCGTTTACCCCGAGTAGCAGCCTGGCGCCTCCTCTCTGTGATGGTAGTTATCATTGTTAGGATTGAAGAACATCCGGAGCCGTATGGATGCGTGTCGCGCCGTTTCTGTGAGCTCCGCGCTCACGGCTAAGTCAATCCTCTGCATACAAGTTGTCCGCCAATCTACTTGGTGTGGCAGATACGGAGTGGTCCGGGAACGTGCGTGTAGTTGGACGCGTAGTCCTTGGGTGGGATACGCGCAGACTTGGGTTCCTGCACGAAGTACTCCCATCCCTGGCGCTCAGCCTGCTGTCAGCTCCAATCCTCAGTATCCCGGTCAGCCGCCCGGCGCGTCTGGCGTCCCGTCACACTCACAAAACCAACAGCGTCCTCACGCGTGCGGAACGCAAGAGTGGTACCCTGCATGTAGTCCGCCGAACTTGCCCAGCCCATCAGAGGGTTCTCCCATCGTCCAGCGCCCTGGAGGACATCCCAGTCGATCCTCCAGACCTTTGTCTTGCCCTTGGCGGACTGCATCGTGTTCCTCGCAGGCTTGTAGATGCGGACCTGGCGGTGGCGGAGCTCAGCAGGAGCATCGGACACGACGTCGACCTGGATCTCGCGCGCAGTCTCGTGGACAGTTACCGGGCCGGCAGCGCGGCCAGCAACAACGCTACCGGGGGCGACATGGTCCGTGGAGAAGCGCTCGCGGACGGGGGCGGAGGTGCTGAGTGATCGGAGTGACGGGGCGATCGGGGTGCGCGCGACCCGCAAGGAGGAGCGGAGCAGGGACATGGTGGTGGTGTGGTGGCTAGGTTGCTAGATGCGATCTCGGCGACGCTGTCGGTGATGAGTAGTAGCTGAGTGGTGGGACTGCCTGCAGCGGGTGCGGAGAAATCGGAGATTGGCGGGGTGGCGCCAATGGACCAGTGAGGGCAGTCCTAGGTGTCACCGCTGAGGGCGATTGCTGCTTTCACCGTTACCCATTATTCGGCCGCAAGCATGCATTGACATGCACGAAGCCAACGCATGCGAACAATGTAAGGACTGCAAACGACTGCACAGCGTGAACCAACTCAACAATCGAGGCTGGCAGGTCCGAGCGAGGTGAGCTGGCCGTCGTCCACCTGCTCTATGATGAGACCCGAATATGGCAGCGGTGGTCTCCCATAACCGCCCCGCCCAGTGTTGTTGCAGTATGCTTCAGTGAAGCCCGTACAGGCCGCCGTCCTGCGACATAACTGCGATACTAGTGAAGCTTAGGAGGACATGCACACGCTCTGCTCAGCCATCTGATCAGCCACCATCTCCTACGACTTCAACTCCACGAATGCCATGGCATGCATCGTTCAGCTACGACAGATCCATCCTCTAGGCAGCAGCACCCTCCTCCGCAAGCTCCTTCTTGTAGTCCTCGATAGCGGACTCGCACACGCGGAACCTGGCCCCTGTCAGCGCTGTCATCGTCTCTCCAGTGGTATACTCACGCCTCGAGACCCTTGGGGAATCCACCGTAGCCCAGAACATGCAGCATGCCCTCGCGGATGTTCTCCTCAGTCAGGCCGTTGCGCAGGGCACCGCGGGTGTGCGCGTACAGCTCCTTCTCGTGGCCGCCGATCGCAAGGATGCTGCTGTCAGCGAGTTCCGCGAGCGAGCCCGGCTAGTGGCTGCATGTTGTCGCAGCACGACCTCTCCCAACCATGAGTCATTCCATCTGTATGTCCGAAAGCTGCCTGCCCAGATCTCGAGACATGCCAGTCCGACCGCCATCGCGATCACTCGACGAATGGAGATGCGAATTCGGCCGATTCACCCGGCTGATCCAAGCTGCGCCGGATGAACCGGAGCGCTCATGATGGGAGTGGTCGTGCAAGTCGTGAGTACCACCTTGGACTGTGGTCCCCAAGTGTTGTTCATTTCCGCCTGTAGCTGGACATGTAATGCCAGTGCAGCGCCCACCGCCGCGCTCAAGACTCACGTAATGACCACAAGCGAGCGGTACTTGAGCTCAAGCCCATCGCGGCTCCAGAGACCCTCCCACGCACAGCGCGAGACATACTCCTGCGCCGGGCGCGAGAACTCGGACTTGCGCGTCGACAGCTGGTTGTCGACATACTTGTCGCCAAGGACCTTGCGGCGCTGCCGTCAGCCAAGATCTCCACAGAACACAGCTGCCACTGTCTGAGGCACCCCTCTAGTGCCACTCACCTGCTGCAGACCGAGGTCAAAGAGCGTCTTGTACGCCTCGTCGCGCTGCTCGTTGGTAGGGCCAGCAGATCCAGAGGGCTCAGACATGGTAGGTTATTCGATAGAGAAGTCGGCGATGGTCGCCAAGGTGGGTATAGCCATGAACTCCCGGAGATGGCCGGGGAATCTCAATGCCGAGGCCAATGAGCCGAATACCCTCGGCTACTTATCACGGCCATCTACTTTGTGGGCGTCATACCATCGCTTCGTGCATCACACTCTTCCACACGCGACCAAGCAACAATGGCGAAGCTGACCAAGACGATTGGGTTCAGTGCGTCGCCGGTAACGACAAACTGACAGTAGTCGGGCTGGGGAACATGGGCTACCCCGTGTGTGGATGCTCCACCTCACCGCTGACGTCAGATGGCCTCCCACTTCGACGAGCTGAATATCTACGATGTCGACACGACGATAACCGAGCGCTTCGCGAGCGAGCGCAGTGCAACCATCTGCTCCAGCGCAGTGGAGGTGGTGGCCAACTCTGTATGTCCAGTGCACACATACTCGCCTGACAGCAGGAAGTGGTCATCTCTATAGTCCCAGAGGGTCGGCACGTCCGCGCCATCTTTGACCCGATCCTGGCCTCAGACCTTGATCTGAAGGGCAAACTCTTCGTCGAATGCAGCACCATCGACATCGAGACCTCCAAGAAAGTGTACGAGGGCATCACTGCCAGGGGCGGGCTGTTCGTTGACGCACCGGTGTCTGGCGGGCCGGCAGGGGCGGCGAAAGCCAACCTGACGATTATGGCTGGCATTGACAGGTCCCAGTCGAGGGGGGAAGGTATCATCGACCTTCTCAGCAACATGGGGAAAGTTGTTCCCTGTGGTGGGCCGACTATGGGACTGGTGACAAAGCTGTGCAACAACTACGTGTCGGGGACGATCGCGCTCGCCACGTCGGAGGGGTACAATATCGCAATGCGTCTGGGCCTGGATCCGAGAGTGTTCAACGAGGTGCTGATGACGTCCTCTGCCGGGAGCTGGGTGAATGCCAACGTCAATGTGAGTGAGATGAAATTTGAACGGGAAGTAGAATGTGGGGCCGAGAGGTCATTGAATGTGGGGGTCAGCGATAGGAACGTTAAGCGCGAGCTTGAGCGCTGTCAGGCAAGGCCGTGGGAACGCCTGAACCTCGGTCTTCGCAATGGCTAACCGCAGCCCGTCCCCGGCATCCAAGCCGACGCCCCCTCCTCCCACGACTACAAGCCCGGCTTCAAAGTCCAACTCATGAAGAAGGACTACGGCCTAGCAGTCGAGGCAGCAAAGCAAGTCGGCGCCAAGCTCTACCTCGGCGACGCGGGGCTGAGTGTCTACTCTGGCGCGAGCGAGGACCCCAACTGCGTCGACCGCGATAGCCGGGTGGTGTATCGCTACATCGGCGGCAAGGAGGACTGGAAGGAGGAGAGGAAGGAGAAGTAGGCTGCAGCCGGGCGCGAGCTGCTTGCCTACAACTGACGTTGTATAGACCGGAGCAAGCGGTGCAGTAGCCGCTATGCAACTGCATCTGTGCGAGGACGGAAGGGTTCCATGATCAGAAGCTTCAACGGCATTCGCTCGTGTTCCCCTAGTAAGCAGCAAAATGCAGACAGACAACGGCGAATCAGTGGAGCACTCCGGCGATGAGCTGCACGCAGTCGAGAATTACTAGCAATACATCTACATCGTCCGGCGCAAGGATCCATGCACCCCTGCACCAAGCTGCTTCCAAGATATACACTGCACTCCACCTTCCTTCCTTCCTCCTCTTCTCAGATCTACTTTTATTATCTCCTCCTCCTCCTTCCTCCTCTCTATCTTCTCTTTCGTTGACCTTCTCTGGACCATATCGTGTCTTATGGCCCTGGATTCGAAGCACCTCCTCCATCTAAGCTTCACGCCGTCCATCGCTCGCGAGGAAGGTAAAAGCCTACCTCAACGGCTCAAGGAACGAACACATGGCAACTCCAATCCGCCCATTCCCAGCCCGGCAGACCTGATCATCAGCTTACTCCTCTCGATCCACTCACAACAGCACCATCATTCTCAACCCCGACATGCGCGTACGGGAAATCAGGCAAGTCCGACACCCGCCCTATCTCATGGTACACATCCACTAAATCACCCGGCGCGATGGGGAGGAAACTCAGCCCCTTGAACTTTTTGTTCCCCACCTCGGCGGGGTCAAAGTCTGCAACAACGGTGCACGCGTACATCACGCGCGAGGCGCGCCATGTCTCCCCGGCGTCCTGGTCCTGCGCGGGCGTGGGGACCGCGGGGGCGGGGGCCGCGGCGAAGGCGGCGTTGGTGGGGGCGCTGGGGATCGGGGAGTGAACGGCAGCAGGGGGCGAGGTTGCCGGCTGCAGTGAAGTCGGCGGGGCAACTGGCGATGGGGACGGCGTGATCTCCCGCACTGGCGGCTTCGGCGTCGCCTGGAGTGCGGCCCATGGTGGGGGTGCGGCCCTTGGCGACGCCGGGGAGACTGATCGAGCCTCTGGCGCTGCAAGAGTCGCATGCGGGGCCTGGGGCGTGCGTTGGGCAGGCTGTGTCGAATGAACAGGTTCGGGGGTGAGCTGGCGCATCTGAGGAACAGAAGCGACCGGAGGCGATTGCGGCGCGGGGAAAGGAACCTGCGGGGCAGGGACGGGCGACCGCGATGGAGGGAAGGCAGCACCCTGCGGCACCGCCGGGGTTGCAGCCTGCAACACAACCTGAGGCGCTGGAGGGGTGCTGTAGCTCTCGATCGATCGCACCTCCTGGAGGGGGGAGAAACTCGACGTCGACTGGTGCAGAGGCGATGGGCCCAGCGACGACACCGGCGACGCAGCCTGCGGCGGGGTGTCCCGCCCATCCAAACCCAGCCCGAGGGCCGAGAACGTCATATCAAGCGGAGAGACGCTGATACCATCGAGGAACTGGTCATCGTCCAACGGGATGCGTGGTAGGCCGAACGAGTGGCGCGAGTGGTCGTCCTCGGATGCTTCAGAGTCCATAGTCGAGCCGGAGGGCGTGCGTGCGCGCTCTATAGCCTGCCTCGGCTCGGGCTCGTATGCCAGCGACGTCGAGGAGACGTTGTTGGAGTGCGGCCCGGGCCCGGGGGTAGACGACCGGCTGTCAGAGTGGGGGAAGACCTTGCCGATGAGCGAGGTGGCACTGTGCGACTCGTCCTTCGAGTTGTTCCTTGACTTCTTGCCCTCTCCGCGGTGGCTGCCGCGGCGGAAGAGGCCAGCCACGCTGCGTCCGGATGCGGAATCAGGACGGGCAGGGACATCATGCCGCGGGACGTCGAGGTGCCCCTGCTCTGACAGCGGGAGGGTCGACTGCGGCGGCGCCATGAGCGACATGGAGCGCCGCCTGCCGCCGGGTCGTGAGCTCCCGCTCCCGCTGTCGTCAGAGCCAGGCGGGGCGAGGTGGTGCATCGACGACGTCTCGGACGGCAGGTCGGGTGCAGAGAGGTTCGGGCTCCTTTCCCAGTTGTTGTTGTCGGCAAACCGGGCAGTGCTGCGAAGCACACCTGTACCATTGCGCGATCCATCACCGCCCGTGATCTCGAGGCTGCGCATGTCGGCGTTCGGCTCGCGCCAGGCATCGTGCCACGCCTTGTGCAGCCCGCGCGAGGTCGACACGTTGAGCGGCACGATGAGGATCCCATCGCCGCGGGTGACTTCCTCGAGCGGTTCGGAGAGGTACTGCGCCGCAAAGACCGTGACCCGGTCCCTCACGGCCGCATAGTACTCGGTCTGCGCGTCCGCGAACGCCAGCATGCCCAGCTCAAACACCCGCTTCCATCCCTCCAGGAAGGCCGGGAGCTCCTCGAGTAACTGCGTGTGGATCGAGACGTACTCCGTCGCCTCCTGCATCAGCACTCGCTCGATGTTCTTCTTCGCATGCCGGTGCGCGACGTATCGGGCATACTCCGACGCCTTGCCGTTCAGCTTGTCCACAATGATGAGGGGGTTCTTGGTCGAGTCCAAGAGCTTGCTCATGATCAGCAGGACCGAGTTCTCAATCTTGTCGTTCTGCCGTCAGCTTGCCCACCCTCCGAACCCACCATTTCCCCCCAGCTCTCGTGCACGATGGCATTAAGCACGCCCTGGTACGCGGCCACCTTTTCCAACCGCGAGTCGTTGGTTATCCTGCTCCGCAAGGAGTGCCACTTGATCACGTCCTTGTTCATCTCCATGTCCGCCAGCATCATGTCCTTGGTCGCCTGGCTCCACTCGAGCATCTGCACACCCAGCCTCTGGACGTTGTCCCGGTTCTGCTGCAGGCGCGAGACCAGGTCCTTCAACTGGCTCTGGGCGTAGGGCGAGATATCAAGCGGCGCGAGGGGGTCGTTGCTCCCCCCGCCGAGGGACTTGTCCTTCATAAACCGCCGCAGGCCAAGTAGTCTTCCACCCGAACCCTGCGTCTTCGGCTCCTTGATCAGGCTGATGGTAGAGGTCGACTTGCCCATTACACTCGAGATAACGTCCTTGCGCCGCTTCGTCTCGTCGATATCATGCGCGAGTGCGCGCGCGCCCTCCGCTGCGGCGCGGATGGCATAGTAATCCGGGTGAACGGGCGTCGTGCACGCGAGTAAGTCCTCAAATAACAGAGGGTACTTTGTAATCCGCTGAATCGGCTTGATGAGCATCGAGTCGAGGTTCCACGCATGCGTATGGGCCTTGACTTTCAGCCAGCAGTCGTTGAGGTAGGCCGCAGACTGCGGGTCCGCCTGTAACTCCATGAGGCGCTGGTGCGCGACACCATGGCGCGAGCAGTACTGCATGTACAGCGGGCGCAGGCGGTGCAAGCTGCGGCTGAACACCTCCCCGATGCGGTCGGAACCCCCCTCGCCACCGGGGGAGGCCACCTCGTCCTCTGGCGAGCCTAGCGCATTCTCAAACTGCGTAGCAAGCTCACCAGCCAACTGGGCCAGCTGGGCGATGTTGATAAACACAGTACGGATGTCCTGCGTGGACAAAGGCCGGCCGGGGGGTGCACTTGCCCGCCCGAATCCGTTCGTCGACGAGGGGGTAGACGGAATCCGCGGGGAGGGCATGAGCGGCGACGCCATCTGCAGGGATGAACTCGACGCGGCGCCGGACGAGCCGTCGTACAGACTGTCAAGGGACCCGCCGTTCTCCTTCTCCTCGCGCGCGCTCTTCAGCGTCGGTGACATGAGCCCGTTCCACGCCGTAGCCCACGAGTCATGCCCGCTCATGCGGCGCTCGTGCCCGCTCCCGCGCTTGGCACTGTCGTGGCTGCTGCGGGATTCAAGCTTCTCAACGTGGTACCCGCTTGTGCGCTCGTACCCGCTGTTCCTCTCGTACCCGCTGTGACGCTGCCCCTCCTCGGGAATGCCATAGGACGAGCTCCTCCGCGAGTGGCGCGACTCCTGCGCCGGGGTGGTCGGCGTGGTTGTAGTCGACGAATCGGCATACTCCCCAAGACTGTTGACTATGCTCGCGCTGCCGACCGTGCCCTGCGAGTGCTGCGAGGTCGGACGCAGCACGTAGCCGAGGTACGCGTCGCGAATGAGAGCCAAGTCCGTAGCGTGCGAGCGCTCGGTGTGCGCAATCTCGCGGATGAGGTGTGCGCGGCGGGAGAGGCTGGGTGACGGTGTGGCTGAGGAGGGAGTGGAGACTATCATGCTCTGCGGCCGGCTGGCGAGCACGGGCGCGGGCTGCAGCCCGCCGGCGTTGGAGTTGACAGGGCCAGTCCGCGAGCGGGGGAAGTTGGGCGAGCCGAGCGGGGTAGCTGCTGACTTGATTGCGTCGTTCGGCATTGTACCGGGTGGGCGGGCGCCCAGCGTCGGCATGGACGGCGAGCGCATCTGCGGGTCGCGCTCGGCTGGCCGGCCTGGCGTGGTGGGCGTGTGCGGTGTCTGCGGGAGGGCCTTGTCGTGCATGTTGAACTTGTTCCCGATGGGGGTGATGGGCTCGGCCTGGGGTTAGCACATGCGGCAGCCGGAGTGGTCAGATGTCCTGCTGGTCAGCTGTACTCACCAGAGTCCGCTGCGGTCGGATGGACGACGACCGCTTCTGCGCAGCATACATCGCACTGTCGTTCAGGATCTCCTCAATCTCCCTGTTGTCGCGCTTCGCCGCCTCCTTCTCAGAGTCGGGAGAGGACGACTGCGACGAGTCGTCCCGCTCCGCAGACTTGAACGCCCACAGGTTGACAGTGGACGCCGGTGCCGATGGCGGTGCCGAGTCCTGGCTGTACGGGGAGGGGAAGTCCCCCGTCGACGCCGAGGTGTCCGCGTCAGAGTCCCGCGGCCGCATGGGGGTGCTGAAGAAGTCGTTCGTCTCGGGCATGGAGAGGGAGGTGAGTTGGGGAGGGGACGCGCGCCGCGGTGACATCTGCGGCTGCGCGGGAAGGTGGGTCGTGGTGGCATGTGGAGTGTGAGTGTGGGTGGAGGACTGCGAGGCGGAGGGCGTGGGTGTTGTCGGATTCGGGGTTGTGGATCTCGAGGGCGTCGAGGCGAGTGAGTCGCTGGCGAGGCTGCGCCCGGAGGCGTAGTTGGGTGACAGCGGGGCGAGGGAGGAGGATTGCGATGAGAGAGAGGACATGGATGTGAGGGAGGACAAGGCGTGGCTGGCTTGCTCCTCGGCTGGTGACTCTGTGATGACCTCGGGTGCGAGGGCCATCGATGACAGAGCCAGTGCTGGTGATGGTGTCAGTGCCGCCGCAGAATAGCCGCTCTCCTCCACTGGCGATCTGGCGTCGATCTCGGAGATCGGGGCCGAGGCGAGCGATCGCTCTGATGCCAACGACGCCACGGGCGATGCGGCTGATCGATGATCGGCATTCGTTAAGTCCACTTCGGCTGCGTCTGCAGGTGCGCGAGCTGGTGGCTGCTCCTCAGTGCGGATCACTTGAGACTCGACTTTGTCCGGGACGGTGCTCTGGCTCTCCTCGATCTGGACAGTTGGCTGAGCCTCCTGCGTGAAGTCCACAGGCTGAGCTTCCTCCGTCAAAGCAGCGGGCTGAGCCGTCTCAAAGTCGACAGGTAGAGGCTGTTGAGCTGGGAGTATAGGCTGCTCCTCAGTGAAATCGACAGGCCGCGTCGCTTCAGGTAGATCACGCCGAGTCTCTGTCAAGGAGGCGGGCTGAGTCCCCGCCAAGACGGCAGCATGACTCTCCGCCTCGTCGGCATGCTCCTCAACAGGGACAGCAGGCAACTCCCTCCTCGGTGCGGACGTCGGCGTCCTCACACCAGGCAAGCCATGATCACCAACAACAGGCGACCTCCCATCCACACCCAACTTCCCACTCTCCCAATTCTCGCTCTCCTCCCTCGCCTCCGTTCCCTCTCTCCCCTCGGTCACATCCGTCCCCCCATCCCTCACCTTCCGCCCCTGCGGAACAAGACACAGCTCCTCCGGCAGCGCAGGAACAGGCGGAACAGGAGACTTCGGCACAGGCGAAGAAGCAAGCGACCGACTACTCGACCGCCGACTCACACCTCCACTCCCTCCACTCCCACCACCTCCACCACCAAGGGCCCGGAGCGGGCTCTTAGCCGGCACGGGGGGGCTCGGTTTCGACGCGGGCGGGGGCATGCTGATTCTCCTATTGGCGCGGTTTGCAGTCTGCGGAGTGGGGATAGTCAGCCCTGGGCGCGTGCGCGGGGTGGTCGTGCGGAGGGAGGGGATGCCGCTCGCTCTGCGGTTTGGAGAGGACTGAGGGGATGCCCCCGGCGTGGCGGTTGCGTCAGAGTCGCCGCGCGGTCGGCGGGGTGTATCGGGCGAGCTGGGGGTGGCATTGGCCTCGTTGTATGAAGTATCGATGCCGATGCCTGGACGGGTTGCGTGTCGCGGTTCGGGGATGCGGCTGGAAGCTGGCGCTGGCCGAGTGTGGGAGGGAGCGCGGTCGCTTGCGCCTACGCCTGGGCGGGGGAGCCTGCTCCGTCCGCTGTCGTCTGGGAGGGACGACCCGAGCGTACGGGATGACGGGCTGCCGCTCAGCTTTGGTGACCCGTTGGCCAGCCTGGGCGACGCGCGCTGCCTGCTCGAGCTTGTGCTCGCCTGGAGCGAGGGCGAGGACGAGTTCGGGAGTGCCGGCGAGGAGGTGCGGGAGCTGGACCTGCTCCCTGCCGCTGAAGATGGAGTAGAGCCACTACTTTTGCGGCGGTTGAAGCCGTTAGGACGAGGAGGGATGTGATCGTCAAGAGAACCGGGGGCATCGTCGGTCAGGTCGATCGTGTTGATCCGCGAGGGCTGGGACTTTGACGAGGAGAGGGAGCGCTGGGCGTTGGCGTTCGGGTTCGGGTTGGAGGAGGAGGGGGTTCTCGGTGCCCCGAGGGGTCGTCGGGAGTTGGTGGTGGCTGTGGGGGAGGTGGTTTGGGACGGCGGGCTCGCGCGTATGCGGTAGGGTGGGAGTTGGGGCCGACTCGGTGTTGGTTGCGACACTGATATCGATGGTGGGAGGGGGGGTGATCTCGTCGCTGCGTGCGGGGAGGGGAGCCTTGGCATCGGTGCGCGGGGCGAGGACGCGATTGTGCTGCGAAGCCGAGGGAGGGAGGAGGCTGAGCGTTGTCTCCGGGGTGTGCGGGAGGGGAGGGGTGGTTCTGCTTCTGCTTCTGCCTCTGCATCGGCAGACGGCAACGGCGTGTTGCCCCGAGTCGAGCCGTCTGCCGACTTTGTGCGCTTCATTGCTGCCCCTATCGCCGTTGGCGACGTCGACGCTGGTCCTCGACTGATGCCCGACGACGATCCAGCCACAGCGGATGCACCCCCATTTGCCCGTTGCAGACCCGGGACACGACTTGGCACTCTGGACGCAGGAGAGGCATCCGGCGCCGCTGTCGCAGACCCAGCATGCTTGGTTCCCGAGGGAGCCGATTCGCCGACACCACCGTCCACTGCTGTTGGTCGCGACGCGGCGGCATCTGTTATCAGCTCTGGAACGCGTTGCCACTGCGTACGGGTCGAGTTTGGCGGGTGCGGCTGCTCGCCGCGGAGAGCAGCGGCCACAGGCGAGCTCGACGGGGAGCGCAGGTTAGCCCCCCGGAAGGACGCGCCCGAGGTGGCCGAGTAGGCTGAGGACGTTCGGCGGGAGGGTATGCGTGTGGGATGTGGTGGTGGTGGTGGTGGTGCGCCTTGGGCTGAGGCCGCCGCGGCCGGGCCCATGGGCGAGGAGGGGGGTGTTGCGAATGGTGTCGACGAGGACGATGCCGAGCTGCTGCTGCGGCGGGAGGTGTCGTTGTTGATGATGTTCCCCGCTACGGGCGGGGACATGGTCGGCGACGGTAGACGTTGGTAGACTCAGAATCAGTGACAATATTATTTCGATGCTGTCCGGGGTTGTGTGTGTGTTCGACCAGGTGGTATTGTGATGCCCGCGTGGATGCGTGCGTGCAGTGTGTGTGATGCTAGGAGACTATTGTGCAGTGCTGATTGATGGCGAGCAAGACGTGTCAGCCGACTTGTGGAAGCGAGTAGTGTTAGTAGTAGTTGGGTATTGTTGGGTAGCGCCGGAGATGTCGTCGATGTGGATGGCGGTTTGTTGACTCTAGCGATGAGCGAGAGAGAGAGGCCGGAGGGGGGGCTGTAGGGGGGCAATGGCCGGGCCGTACGGTGAGGGACAGGCGGAAGAGCAGAGGATGAGACGGTTCGAGGCACAGCGCGGCAGTAGGTCGATGTCTGGGGGGTGGAGGCCGTGTTTCACGCTTCCAGGTAGGAAAGAAGGAGCTCTCTCCAGCTGCGCCGCCGCGTATGCCGCCAACGTGTCGTCTTCTTGTGGTCGGGGGAAGAGAAGGAAAAGTAGGCTAAGCAGAGACAGTGGGCGAAGATTGAGTAGGAGCAGTGTGTTGGAGGTGGATTGCATGGAGGAGCGGTGGTCTAGTGGATATCCACCTGGCTCGGAGCAGGTGGCATGCTGGCATCGGCCAGAGTCTATCTCGAGCTGCTACTTGCTACTGCTGCGGGGGGGAGAGGTACCAGTGGAGTGTATCGACGCTGCCGAGAAGCATCTGAGGGCCACTGAACTCTGCCCAGCCCGACCGGCCTGCCTGCCGTTGTTGCTCCCAGCATGGGCACCGCAGCACCGAAGCAGCAGCGGGGTCGGCTGATTTTGTCGTACGTACGACACCCGTATACGGCAGAGCACTGGTCTGGAATGCCTGCAATGCCATATTCCTCGAATAATGGCCTCCAACCTTTTTCCGGGTCATCCCTGGCGAGCTGGCGAGCTGGCAAGTATGGCTGCGCTCGAGACCGTGCATGGCTAGCTAGCTACATAGCTATAGTACAGCCCTACACTCCTACCCTATTGCAAGATTTGAGTACCTGACTGAATTGCTGATCTCTCTTTGATCGCATGAATGCTCTTGCTCTCTTGCCATATACTCCACCCCCAGAGCAGAGATACTAGGAACGGACGGCTCCCGACCGACCCGCTCGTTTCTGTAAACCCTCCCTGCCTCGGTTCGCCAGCATCGCGACCCAGGTGAGGGAGGTTTGCCCTACGTCGCTAAACGCAGTACACCGTACTCCTGCAGAAGCCCGTCGTCGTCGCACCGAAACTCTGTACATCTATGCTGCAGAGTATACTAGTCCAACACGTCCTGTCCATGCTGCCTGAGTCACCCTGCAACTGTCCCGGATGAAGAGACCCTCGAGCTCGCTGTCCGTGACTCATACCTCCTTGCCTCAGACATACCCCTCCCCGCGAGTATAGGTCTGTCTATCTTTGTACCTGCATTCAACCTGCCTCCTGAAGTAAGAGGGTATGAACACCCATCGAATGATCGCGAGTGACCACATGTCCCATGTCATATCAGTGGCCAACTCCGTCCAACTCGACCTGAATTGATAAAAGCACAGGATATGACGATGGACGTGCGCCGGGGTCGATCCTTTGTCCATCAAACAGGATATACATACACACACAACTGCGCCCCACCCCCTATGACCTGGTTCCTGTCCCATGTACCCTCTGCCCCTTGCCCATGTCTGTTTCATGCTCAGACTGAGTGATCCCCCAGTCTGACACCGACACCGGCTGATATCAACCACCGGAAAGCATCGGCAACCCTCTGCAGCTCATACCTATCAACGATCTGAAGTCGATATGCACAACTCTCCCTTTGTATCTGGCATGAGCTCGCATAGCAGGCTGGGGTTTAGCACGTCCCGACCTACCCCAACACTCTGCATCCAGTGACTGATGCATAAGCGCTCCCAGCGCCGTATCGGTCGAGCCAGCGGCCACCGAAATGTGGGGCAACATCGCAGGCACCAGCACGACTGTCCGCTGCAGCAACAACCATGCATAGCTAGCTAGCTGAACTCTTTCCCACACGGAGTGAGAACCACCCTCCACCTCTTACGACACACGACCCCAGCTCCCCAAAGACTGCCATCCCAGCATGAGCATGACAAAGCATGCGAACTGGGCGGCTCGAGCGAGCCTTGCGCCTCGCGGCAGGCGGACATTACCGTCCGGCGCCACCTCCCACACCGTCCCACAATCCAGTGGGCAGGCAATAACAATCACATAGCCGGCGGCCAAGCTCAACGAAGCCATATAATGCCAGCCCAGCCCAGCGCATCCCACCACATCACTACCTCCTCAACCTCTCATCACTTTCACCCCTCCTCTCAMCCCCCCCCCCCCCCCCSCCCCCGCCATGTCTCCCACCACCCAGACCGGCTGGATCCTCGCCAACCCCCCCACCGGCCCAATCCAGCCCGACACCTTCTCCCTCGTGACCGGCCACGCCCTCCCACCCCTCGGGGAAGGCGACGTCCTCGTCCAAGTAGAGTACCTCTCCAACGACCCGGCCCAGCGCGGCTGGATCCAGAAGGACGCAGACGCCGAGCGCGCCTACCTCCCCCCCGTGCGCGCAGGCGACATCGTGCGCGCGACGGGAATCGCACGCGTGCTCGAGTCCAAGTCGAACCACTGGATCAAGGGCTCCCGCGTCATGGGCAGGTTTGGGTGGTACGACGTCGGCGTGGTGAACGAGAACGACGGGTTCATCCTCGCCCCGGTTGTGTAGGTCGACGAGAAGAGAGAGGTTGGCAGCTGACTGAAGGGACCTGCCTGATCTGCCTGCCGCGTCGATCTCCGTGCTGGGTATGGTGGCCGTCACAGCCTACCAGGGTATCTTTGAGATCCTCAAGCTGCAGAAGGACCAGACGATCGTCATCTCCGGTGCTGCGGGGTGAGTCGCCCCCATATCCCAACCTGATTCCTAGAGCCGTCGGGTCCATCGCCATCCAGCTGGCCAAGCACGTCGTCGGGGCGAAGCGCGTCGTCGGCATCGCGGGCGGGAAGGAGAAGTGCGACTGGGTGGTGAACCACCTCGGCGCGGACGCGTGCGTCGACTACAAGGCAGCCAAGGACAACCTCGACCTCCAGAGCAAGATCAAGGCCGCGCTCGATGGCGAATTCGCCGACCGCTACTTTGACAATGTGGGCGGGGACGTGCTCAACGCGATGTTTAGGGTCATTGCCAGGCGGGGCAAGATTGGCGTGTGCGGCATGATCTCGGGATACATGGGGGCCAAGCCTGATCTCGGGAACATCTCGCAGATCATCGCGAACAGAGTCACCATTGAGGGTGGGTTGGGCGAGAAAAGGGCTAGCTGACATCAGGCTTCCTCGTGCTGGATATGAAGGACAAGTGGGGCAAGGCGGTGGCGGACCTGGCCGAGTGGGTGAAGGAGGGCAAGATCAAGACGTCCGAGGCGGAGGAGATCGTCGAGGTGCCGATCGAGGGCGTGCCCGAGGTGTGGCAGCGGCTCTTCCGCGGCGAGAACAGGGGGAAGCTCATCACCAAGCTGGTGGCAAAGTAGGTGTAGTCAGAAGTACAGAAGTAGATGTCATGCAGATTGGAAGCGCTGTAGTGGGGCATCAGAGTGGGTCCGGCACTCGATATCTGTCAGATGTCAGACGAGCATCGGTCAATAAACGTCACTCGCGTCCTTGCTTGCTCAGTCATGAGCGGAAGCAATTCCCAACCACCACCTTTCATCAACATCCTCCTCCACCACCGCTTTCCTCCACTTCCAACCTCCATCCATCCACAAATCCCTCCCTCCCCCCATCATGGCCGACACAAAACCAACACAGGCTCAGCTCGCCTCCGGATCCGCGCCAGGACTGCACGCCCGCCAAGGCCGGCGCACAAAGCACCGCAGGGGACTGGTGAGTGCCTTGACTTCCTTTCCTATCTTCTGTCTTCCATCAGCGGGCTGAGCTAATCTCCAGGCGCAAGAGGAGGACGCAACCAAGCTCCAATTCGGCGGTGCGTAGCCCTTCTTCATGGCTTTGAGCGCGCGCCCGGGCTCGCTGACAGCAGAATTCGCAGATGGCGAAGCGTTGACAGTTGGGGAGGTCAACAACATCCTCCAGATCTCCAGGACGGGGCCGAACGTCCCCCCACCGCCTGATAACAAGTGAGTACTGCGCACATCTGCGAAATGGAGCCAGGGAGGAGTGCCCTGGACGGCAGAGCAGAAGTGGAGGGGAGGGCAGACTGAATCGAGTTGGGAGAAGCAAAGGGTTGGAGTGGGGGAGGAGTGAAGACGTGAGCAGCAGAGCGGACCGGACCAGGCTTAGGCTGATGGAGTGAAATGGGCGCGATTGACGGAGGGTGACATGGACTGGACTGACAGCAGGGTGTACAAAGCTACAATCGAGCACGTAACCGAGTTCACGAACGCAAAGCCCCAAGTCGCGGACAGTATGCGGGCGTGAGTGACTCCTCTTAGATGGGGCTGATGAATCGCAGAGCGCTGCTTGCGCGGCCGGGGTTTTTGAACATGTTTGAGATTGCGCAGATCATGTACCTGAGGCCGGAGAGCGTCGAGGTTGCGGTGGCGCTAATTCCTAGGTGAGTGTGGGAGCGCGAGTGCGGGCACGAGCAACAGCGAGTGGTCGTGCGAGTGGTGAAGCAGTCGACGAGCAAGAGGTTGAGCGGCGATAAGCAAGCGAGCGAGCGATCGAGGGGTGCTGGGAGCTAGGTGGGCAGAGCTTGGACGGCACGGGGAGGCGCCTGGTCTGGATGTGCGCTGTGTTGACCAGCACATTGAGGCAGAAGTCCCATCTAAGCTGTCGACTTCTGCCAACCAGCAACAGCCACTCCCTCCCCTTGTCCTCCCATCCCACCTTGCTCCTTCCCCACTCCTGGCCCTTCCCCCACCCCTCTCGAAATACCTCCCTTCCCCCTCCTTCACCACTCTTCGCCGCTAACCCCAGCCTGGAACGTTACAAGGTCGGCGACGAGAACGAGTCCACCCTCCAAGACCTCCTCAACGAGGTCCAGAGCATAGCATCCTTCGGCGGCGGCGCGGCCTAACTACTCATATACCATGCATGTACATATCTACTACCCTGGACTCTCTAGAATCTAGGCAGGCCGATAACGCCTCCCGCCTTACACCACGCCGCCAGCTCCGGCGTGACCTCGATCTGGCAGCCTAGCCGGCTCGACCCGTCCCGATAGCCCACAGCGTAGCCTAGCATGTCGAGCTCGTCCTCCCCCGGCTCGGGGACGGGCGCGTCTTCACCAAGATAGAGGTGGCATGTGGCGCATTCTGCGGTCAGCGAGGGTGCGAGCGAGCGAGCGCTAGCGCGAGCCGGTGACGCGAGAGAGTGATAGAACGCAGGACGGACTCACCGAGATTACCGCCACACATCCCCTCCATACTCGGCAGGTCGTGCTCCTTCCCCACCTCGAGAAGCGTATCCCCCAGCTTCGCGGGGACGAGCTTGTCCTCTCCCTCGAATGTGCGGAAGTGCAGCTCCACTGGCGGGCTCTTCTCAGATGCAGGCTCCACCTTCGCCTCCTTTTCCGTACTCCTTCCCCCCTCCTTCACTTGCGCCTGCGCCGTAGCCGCCTCGGACCCCCTAAACACCGCCTCACGCCCCGGCTCCGCCTCCACGGCCTGGAAGAACCCCCGCTGCCGCTCCTCGCTCCACCCCATCCTCCCCCGCCAATGAGCGTACCCCTTCCCCCTCTGGCCCCTCGCGAAATCCAGAACGACGCCCGCATCCCCCTCCCGCAGGTTGCTGAGCATATCCAGCCCGGGGAGGACTAGCGCGTTCGCAGCCCACTTGTGCCCTCCTACGTGGGAGACTTCGCGCACTGCGATGGGGGTGGTGTTGTTGTCCTGGGAGAGCTCGGACCGGAGCGCGGTGAGTAGCGGGACGCCTTGTTCTGAGCAGCGGCAGTCGCGGGCGCCGTGGGTGCAGATTAGGATCTCGGGCGGTTGGGTTGAGCTTCCTGGGGGTGCCGGGGAGCCGGAGGAGGGGTCGTAGGATAGGGCGTTGGTCCATTCTGGGGAGGTGAGGGTTGCTTTTGAGAATGTTGGGAAGTGGAAGGCCTGGGGTTAGCTGTGGACTCGAAGTTGTCGTTGGGAGGGGGAGGAGGCATGGGAGGAGTGGAAGGGATACAGAGAGTAGGGAGAGCGGAGAGCTGCAGGCAAAATAGGGCTGGAGCAGCAAGAGAGCGGCAAAGAGCAGCGAAAAAGGAGCAAGAAAGATGAGTGAAAGAGGACGACCCACGCACCACACCATCGTTATAAACAAGCTTGGCAGGATACACCTCCTCCCCCCGCAACTCGGGCCACCCCGCCTCCCCGGCCCCATCATACGCCCCTATAACCGCGAGGTTGGGATTCCGCTTCCCCGCCAGGCCTATCAGCGGGGACATAGCATCGAGGTGGGACGGCCAGGAGCTAGGCGGGATGGGGAGGGAGACGAGGAGGAGCGCGCGGCGGGCGGAGATGGAGCGGAGGTCGGGGAGGGGGGTCAGGTTTGTCAGTGTGTCGGGGGAGGGGGAGTCGTAGTCTGGCGGGGGTTGCGGTATTGGTGGTGGTGGGGGGGAGGAGGTGGGGACGGCGATAGGGCTGCGGTGGTGAGGTGCGGTCGTGCTCAGCGTTCGGGACTGAGGTCGAGGATGGGAGGTGCTGAGGGGGTGGGTGATGGCGAAGGAGAGGGGGAGGGCGGGAGATTGGGAGTGTAGTAGGCGTGGGGAGGGATGTAGCTGTGCTGAGAGGCGGGTCGCCCTCTGCACGGGGCGGACGGCGTGCAGCATGGCTCAATGGTGGTGAGATGGAAGATCGAGGATGTCGAATGCCGGAGTGAGAGTGACTGACTTTTGAGTAGCCGCGAATTGGCCGTGGGTGGAGGAGGATCGGCGGCGATGCGGCGTCCAATTGTGCGGGGTGGATTGGGTCGCCGATGTGGCTTCGTGTTACCCGGCGACGATGACTTACATCAAGGTGTGGAAGTCACCTCGACTACACAGTGATGCCAATATCGTGTCCGATGAGCGTAATATTGCACAGTAAGATTCAGTCCCGAGAGTGCGAGGGACGTCCTACGTGTCGTCAAGCAAGCGACAAATATCACTGATGTCTTCAGGCTAGCTGGGCGCCACAGTGGATCTGCATACTCGAGTATGAGTATCGTAAACCTATCCAGACGTGATGTGACCGCCGTACCAAGCTGACAGGACCACAATCGACGAGATAATAGGCACGAAGTGCTGAGATCGACTGCCTGAGGTATCAAGGAGGTGCTCAAATCATACACAGCGATAGCACCCACCGTCGTAGAGCATGGACGTCGCAGAAGCGAGTCACATCGCGTGTACAGCCAAAGAACATCGAACCCCATTGCCACCTGATACCCGTATCACGACGAGGGGGATCCAAAGAGTCACCGATGCATCATGCCCGATATGAATACAACCAGACCAGAATACTTGAAATTACGCCAACCATTGAAGTGTAGGAATATATCTCCCCCCTGCCCTCCCCTCTCCCTCTCTGCCCCCCTTCGCTCACCCCCTCTCTCATCCGCTTCCTGTACCCTAGTCATCATGCACCCTCCCCGAAGTAGGCAGGAAAGTCCAAACAGTCCCCGCACCCATGAGGATCGTGCCGACCACAATTGTCGCGATATGTGCCACCTTCGTCGTGCGCGCGCCAATCGTCGTCTGGTCGTCCTTCAGCAGTCGCGGCGCGAGGCGGAGGTAGAACCCGAGCTAAGGTCAGCTTCCTCCGATTCCGCCGCGCGCGTCTCAAACCTTGAACTCGTCGACTCACCGGGAGAATAATGCAAATCAAGAACGACGAGAAGCTCCCCAAAAACGCCATGACACGCTCAAACCCGGGCAGGAGGATGGCCGTAGCCGTACACGCCAGGGTGATCACCGTGCGGCTCACGATGCGCCAGAACCCCTTCCGCGACTCGGCCGCCTCATTAACCTCGAAGACGACCGGCCCCGGCGACTTGGGCATGGCGTCCGCCCCATCTTCGTCGGTGAGGTAGTCGCTAGCGCCTGCACCAGACAGGCGCGTGCTGATGGCCGAGGACATTGCCTGTGTGACGCTGACCCGGCGCGCCCGGGCGGGGGGCAGGACGACGGGCCGCGGTGCGGGCGCGAGGTTGAGGAATCCCTCGACTGCGACGTTGAGGGGGCGGGAGCAGAGGCCGAACTTTGTGAGAGGGTTTACGACGATCATCCAGACGGCGAAGAGGTTGAGGGCGACGGGGTAGCCGTACTTTGAGCGCGTGAGCTCGCGCGTGATTTCGTCCGAGACCGTGTCCCCGAACATGAGGTAGCCTGCTGCGCCGGCTATGAAGGCGACTGTGCCGGCTACGAACTGGGGTTAGCGGTGGAGCTGATTTGGGACGTACGAAAGCAATGTTGAAGACCCGCTCCATGCTCTGGTGGTTGCGCATGTCCTTGGCTATGCTGGGGATGACGGCGTGGCCGCCAAAGCCGGCGAGGACGAGGCCGATGCCGCCGAGCCAGTTCATGCCCTTCATCTCGGGGCCGAGGGAGGTCGGCATCGGATCGCGGATGGAGCCGGGGGCTTTGGGGAGGTACAGGCCGTCGACGACTACGATGCCGATGAGGAGGACGGTCGCAAAGGTGGAGAGGATGGAGGGGATGGAGAGCACGCTCAGGGGCATGAAGGTGGTGGGGAGGACGCTGGGGTCAGGGAGGAGTATCGGGGTTGACGTACAGGAAGAAGCCGAGGGCCATGAAGAGCTGGGCGGAGGTGTTGGGGAAGATGGCGTTGAGCGAGTCGCCGAAGAGAACGAGGAGGGCGACGCTGGGAGTAAGCAAGAAGGTCAGGGAATATTATGCAGACGCGACTCACCCCAAGGCGAACAGCTCTAAGCAGAACAGGACGTTGATCAGCCCGCCGGCCCAGCCGCCAAAGGCCTTCCTGCCGATATCAGTGTAGCCGTTGAGCGAGGGGTCGGCGAACATGAGCCGCGAGAGGAGCTTCGCACTGGTGTCAGCGGATACGCTGTAGGCGACTCACGTGTGACATGTGATAAACGAGAACCCAACGAGCATAATTGTACCGAAGATCCACCCGGCGTACGAGAATGCCAGAGGCATGGACAGCAGCCCAATCCCCACCAGCACGGCGATAGCGTTGAACAGCTGCTGTCAGCAAGATTCCGTTCTGCTTGCTTACTGTCTGGCCATCGCTGCTCTCCCCTACTGGCACGATCGCAGGACGGATCGTCACTGGGCGGGTGCCGATCCGGCTTGGGCGGCGGGAGCCCGGCCGCGAGTTTGGCGCAGAGGGAATGAGACGCTCGTGGTCGTACGTCTCTGGCGCCCATGTCGTCTTGACTGACCGCGGGCTGTTCTGCCCCCCGCCCACGAGTAGCGGGGTCTGCTCAGTCGGTGCGCTCAGCCCCGCCGTGTCATGGGCCTGAGTCCGCCCCAGAGCGCGATGCTGATGAGCAGCCCAGGAGGGCTTGGACGACCCGGCCTCCTCGGGCAGCGGCTGCGTCTTCATCTTGGGCGTGGTCTTGGACGAGTTTGAGTTCGACCCACTCGAGCTGGTCAGCGACGACGACAGAGGCACAGTCGGAGTCGTCCCGAACATGCTTAGCAGACCACCCCGCTTGCCTGGCAGAGGGAGGGGTGTCGGCCGCGGGGTGTGGCCCGAGTCAAAGGGGTTGGGCCGTATCGTCTCTGTCGGGCTTATGATCTCGTCCCGCTCAGACACGGTCGCGAGTGATGCGGCGCGATCCGCGCGGACAGGATCGTCGTGGAAAAAGTCTGCGTCGGACGCATCGTCCGTGGCGCCGTCTGCCTCTTCGTGGCTCGAGTAGCCGTCGCGCGAGTCGCCCTCGCCGTCCCACTCGCCGTGGCGCTCAGTGTCGCTGTCCCCATCTTCCGCGGACCACTGGTAGTCGACAAACGAGGGGGCCGATGGGAGGCCGTGGAAGAAGCGCTGCTGCGAGCGCGAGTCTGAGAGCGTTAGCAGGGGTGGTCGTCAACGGCTTGCTCACAGCTGAAGACGAGCTCGAGACTGCTGCGTACTACGCCAGTATTGGCTGCTGCTGCTCGACGGTCAGCGCTGCCCCTGCCTTGGGGAGCTGGCTGGGCCGTGGGAGGGATGGGGACGCTCTGCCCCGCCATTTGCAGCTCGGAGCGTGCCGGGTGGAGGTGAGATAAGGGCGGCGGGTATTGGCGTTACGGGAGTGCGGGGCTGCAGGCTGGGCGAGCTGTCGAGGAGTCTTGTAGAGTATTGTGAAATCTGCAGCAGCGATGGATAGCTTGAAGAGCAAGAGGTCAGTAGTCGAGGTGTGGGGAGATGGAGATGGAGTAGGTGTGCGATGAGCGACGAGCGATGTGCGATGATCCGGCTGACCTGTGTCCGGCACTCGACCAACTGACCCCACCGACCGACGGCTCAACGGCGGCTCTCCTGGAAAAAGGATCTACAATCCGCGGCACAAACGGTGTCTCCTTTCTGGCTCTGGCCCATCGCACGGGAGAGCAGAGCAGCAAGATGACCTAAGTCACGTGCATGCATGTCCGTTGTTTACCAGGCACACGACCGGTCTCCTACCCACCAGATGCTCGCTGGATCCATGCATGGGCAATTGGCTTGGCGCAGTGGAGGCCAGGGGGACAGAGTCGAGAGGCATTTTAGAGAGAGTAGTGGTGTAGACCCGGACAGACGACAGTAGACATGGCATGCATGCATGCACATAAAGATGTCGTCCACTGGCCACTGGTCCACTTCTGTTTACCCCGTTAGACATAGAGGACAGACGCCAAGCCACTCGAGACTGAATTGTTTCCAGTTTCTGGGAGTAAATTTAATGACGTCCCGTAACCCGCCGTCTGGGTGGCAGCTGACCACATTGCTCTTGCCCATGGAGACGGGAGGTGGCCACTACTCTGCGTGCTCTTGGCGGCACATTCGAGTCAACATGCTGCGTTGGCTATGCGTAGTACTATCTATTTGGCATCAGCTGGAGATTGTCACTGCCTGTTGCTCGCTTGAATCCTCCAGCGCCGATCCCACCCAACGCCCACTTGTTTACCGTCTGCAACCGGAACTTCACTCTCCATGGCCAAAATATACTCCCCTCTGGTCGGTACTAGGTAGCCATTACGCGACTTGGCTCCTACGCGTGCTGCGCGAGCGTTACACAAGCTACACAGTTCATCCTATCGATACAATGGTAATGGAATATAGAGGGGGTCTCACAAGTCGGTAGTCAGTCTCATCAGGGCGGTACAACGCCCACGGCATGGCACAGTAGCACCTTGTTTACAGCCGGGGTGGGACCGTGCGGGATGCGGTACGCGGTCAAGAGCGTCTTCACGCGAGCATCTGCAAAAGCAAAGTCAGTGACGAGGCCGGCGCAGATAGCGAGCATGCACATACCCTTTAGGAAGTGGAGCTCCTTGAGCGTTTTGGGAAAGTCTTCAGGTGCCTCCAGCATGGGCGCATGCGGAGGGAGCTGCTCCACAGCCTCGCCGCGAAGGGGTGCGAGCGCCTCAAAAGGCGGGGGACGCGGCACGGGAGTCAACGTGTGGTGCATCAAAGCACGGGAGTTTGCTAGCTTGGCTGACAGCTGGGCCCGGCTGAATGGTCAGTACGCAATGGGGTGCGTCACACTTGACACTCACCCCACCATCAAGTCGTAAGAAAGTCTGTGCACGGCGTTAATAGCCACCAGGAACGACGTGCGCGTCACCACGGCGTCCTGTTGAAGATCGGCCAAAGGCTCCCGCGTCACCGCGGCTTCCTGCTGGAGATGGGCCGAAGTCTCCCGCGTCACCGCGGCTTCCTGCTGGAGATGGGCCGAAGTCTCCCGCGTCACCGCGGCTTCCTGCTGGAGACGGCCCAAAATCTCCCTCGTTGCGGTTAATTCCTCTCGGATAGCAGTCAATCTTCTGCGAAATTCGCCCGACTCCGCCTTGTATTCGCGGCGGAACCGCGCGAACCACGGCGGCTCGTCCAGCGAGTCCTCGAACGACTGGTTCTCCGCCAGGCGGCGCAACGAATCGGCGTGTCTACAGGTCAACATCACGCGCTGCGGTACGCGCAACAAGGGACGTACTGCTTCGCGTTCTCGGCGGCGGTGCCTGAGCCGTCGGCCCATTCGGCACTTGACGAATACACGTCGTGAGGGGCCTCACGAGGTGTGCTAGTGGTAGTGTCGGACGCCGACATGATGTGTGAGTGGTGTTGAGAGATGAGGGAGTGAGAGGAGAGACGAAACAGGACCTGTTCTAACTGGCCTCACACGCCTAATCGATTCTCTTTTGCCTACCTGTATTCCTGACAAGGACCAAACAAACCGCCTTACGTAACCTACTAGACCGGTCGTCACTTGTGGCATTAGAGCAACGCAGCGCTTCATTTCCTATTGCAGGAGTGTCGGCCCATTCGAGTGATGATGCTTAGCTCTACGCAGAGTAGCAATGTCGCATGCACTGCAAGGACCAGTCCAAAAAGTGTCAACACCTGTTGGTCGCTGGCCTGCTGCTCGCTTGCAACCGCCGCCGATCCCTCCACCATTTGTTTACCTTCTACAACCGACAGCTTGCTAAAAATTACTTCCGTCATCCTTTCTACCGCCGGTTTTTGCCCACCTCTCATCCATCGCAGGTGCCTCTCTCTCTTCCGTTCATCTGCCCCGTTCACCACAGAACAATCCCACCCATCCCCCCTCTGATCTCTATCTCGTCCTCGCTGCTCGCCCGAGTACACTCACCCAGCCAACTTATCTCCCTCGGCATCTCTCGGCGATGGACGCAGAAGGCTCCCCTCAGCTGGACTCGCCGCCGGCAGTGGACTCGGCCCCGCGTATCAGCCAGCGCGCGTCAAACAGCTGCGCCTTTTGCACAAAACGCAAGTGAGTATAGGTGGGCAAAACTTGCTACGAGGGGTTGTCACCCCGGCTGTTTGTTGACACGGCTGACACCAGGATCAAATGCAACAAACGCATCCCATGCGACAACTGCATCCGCAGGGGACACCCCGAGTCGTGCACGCGCGTTCCGGCCATCGTGCGCGGCCGGCTCGTCAACGCGCCGAGCGCGGCCTCGCGCGCGCCCTTGACGCCTGACCAGATCCGACTCCTCCGCGAGGGGCAGCTGCAGCGCGAGAACCTGGGTCTGCGGCGGCGCATCGCAGAGATGGAGAGCCGCTTGCGCGAGCTGGAGACGCCGGGCGCTGCGTCGGCAGTTGGCCCCCCGTCCGTGGGGGCTGGGTCGATGAGCTCACCGGCGGATTCACCGAGCACCGCGGGCGGGCATAATGCCTTTGCGCATCTGCTCGGCGCGGCGGGTGTGTCGGGTGCAAGGCAGGAGCGATCGCGGCAGGACGATCCTGATGTGCTCGAGCCGTTCGTGCATGTCATGGGTGCGCCGGCTGTGCATGGTCCCGACAGGCCAAGTAGTCCGCGCACGAGGGCCGCGAAGAACGAGGTGCCGTTGTCGCCTGTTTCTGGGTTGCCGGATCTGCCATCGCGCAAAGCTACGGATTTGGCACATGCTGATCTGCTGACGCTGCTGCCTACCCCGCCGCAGAGTATGATCATTGTGCGCGCGTCGCTCAAGTATATGAGCTTCCTGCATTGCAGTGTGCATATTCCTATATTCCTCGACGAGCACGACGAGTGGATCAAGGCGGTCAGTGAGGGGAGGCCGGGGGGCAAGGGCGACGCATGGTTGAGCTACTGTGAGTTGGGAGAAGCGATTCGGGGGGCAGGACGCGCTGACATTCAGACTTCTCCTTGCTCTCTGTCGGCCTTTACTTCTGCGGCGACCTGCTCGCCCCAGAGCTCGCCCTCTCGCAGGAGGAGACCGCCTCGCTCTCGTCGTTCTGGTTCGACGTCTCCCTCGAAGCCCTCAACAGGTCCAAGTTCATGTCGACGAACCCGTCGCTCGAGGCGCTGCAGACCATTGTCGTTCTACCCATGGTGTCGTACAACTTTGGCGCGTCGGCCTACACCGAGTCGCTTCTGCACGTCGGACTGCGCCTGGCCCAGCTGCTCAAGCTCCACCTCCTCGGCCCAGAACCCGAGGACAACAACAACCTCCCACCCGGCCTCATCCAGCGTGAGCTCGGCCGCCGCGTCTGGCTCCTGCTGCGCTTGGGCGAGGGCCGCCCCGACTTTGTCAACACCGGCGGCCTGCGCCTGCCCCAAGGCCAGACGTCCGAACCCTTCAACGCCAACTTTGAAGACTTTACAGACACGTCAGTCACCCCGCGCCCGTTCACCGAGTTCACCGTCTCCACCCACCTCCTCTGCGCTGGGCGGCGGTACCGTATCTTCCGCCAGTTCTCTGAAGCCTTTGCAGACGCCAACTCCCTGAAGGACCAGTATATGATCTCCATGGCTGCCGATCGCGCACTGCAGGACAACTTTCGCGACTTTCCCTGCATCCACGGGAGCGACAACGACACCTTTGAGGAGCATTTTGACCTGCACGGGCCACACGATCACACCCCGCACTCGCGCTACATCTGGTCCCTCCTTATGCCGTCGGGGACGATTCTCGTATACCGCAGCTTCCTGGGGCGCGCGTACACCGACGAGCGGTTCACCGAGGTTCGGGAGGTAAGCTAAACGCACAAGCAGATGTTGACGACAGACCTGCCTCGCAGCTGCGCGTGAGATCCTCCGCCAACGCCAGCGCCGCGTCCCGCCCATGTTCCTGCGGTCATGGCAAGTACCCTGGAAAACCCGAACTAACCCCAGGCCGATAGCATCGTACACCGTCCTTGCCGGCGTCGTGCTCGCCACAGAGCTGATGCACGGCTCCCTCCCCCCCGCGCAGCGCACGCAGCTCATCTCCGAGATCCAAGCCATCATCGACAGCCTCTGGGGATGCGGCACATCCTCGCTCGTGGTGCAGCGTGGTGTCCTCCTCCTGCGGCGGTTCATCGACTCGGCAGAGGGGCAGCGGCCTGTTGTGCCCACCTCTGCTGCAGCCGTGCCCCCCGCCGTGCCCGGTGCGCAGGATCTGTGGCCCAGCCTGCCTATTGAGGGTGCTACGGCGGATACGTGGCTCAACGCGAGTGAGGACGTGTGGTCTAATGCGCTTGTTGCGCTGGAGAACGAGGAGTCGAATGAGTGGTGGACTACGCTGCTGTAGCGCGCGGTATGGCATCGGACTGAGACCGAGGAGGCGGCGAGTGATGGCTGCGCTGCTCCAGCGGCCTGGCAACATCACACTCGAGGGCGGAGAGACACCAGTGGGGCACTGCGCTCTGCAGCGTGTATGCAACACTGCACTCGGGGACAATGCCCCGCCACTGCGACCTCTGGTTCGAGAACGAGTCACCGTTCTTGGTGCTTGAAGATCAAAGAACTCGTCGATCAAACCGTTCTACCAAGTTGCAGCTAGCACGACTCCTAGTCGATTACTTTGCGGCGCTAGGGAGATATCCGGCAGATAGCGGCCACCGGGCTAATAAGGTTCACGCACCAGCATGCATGATGTGCAGTAGCTACATATCCCGATCTGCAAGCTAGTATCCAGCATTTTCATCGTCCGGTGCGAGGTTTAGTCAGACCCCGCCGGCGAGTTGTGAGCCAGGAGCGTGCCAGGTCGCCGTCCATCCACCCAGGCGGGGGGCGGGCCTGTTCCGAGCGAGGCGAGATTGTGAAATGAGATCTGCCCTGCGGCTCCGGCCCGCCTCGCGCCTGCCCATCCTGCCAGCCAACCTGCGCATGTGCACCCCGCGCGCCTGCCAGCATACCTCGCACCGTTATCGGGGGAAATGCCGGAAATCAGCAGCAAGACCGAAGTACGAGATATACGACATGCCGCGTGCTGAGCAGAGCAGGCGCGGACACGAACGAACAAAGGCAAGCCAGCCGCGGTCCACAGGTTGTATGTAACTCGTAAACGCGACCGACCGACATTGTCAGCTGATCCAAAATTGTACATTCAAAATAGATAGGAGACGTCTCCGCGCTCGTTCATAATCTTGACTTTGCAACTCTACGTATTGGTATCGGTATCGGGATGGACAGTGCGCATCCCCCAGGCCAGGGGCAGGGGCTCGGGCAGGTGAAGAAGAAGCGGCGGCGCATCCATCTCAACTGCGAGGAGTGTCGCCGGACCAAATCGAAATGTAAGCGAGCGAGAGAGAGGAGGGCTGGGCTGACGGCAGGTAATCGCTCGTGGCCGTGCAGCGAGTGTGTGAAGAAGGGTGAGTTCGGTGTGCCGCGCGCGCCATGCCATGCCGTCAGCCCCAGCGCAGCCGCAGGCGCGATGCCATGTATGATGCAGCGGTGTGGCGCCAAGACCAAATTATGTGACACGGCCAGCTGACACACAGGCATGGCGCACATCTGCCCAAACGAGGTGTCCAAAGTGACGCAGCCGAAATCTGTGACAATCTCAGAACTCACGTCGCGCGTGAAATACCTCGAGGACACACTACGGCGGCACGGGCTCGCGCACGAGCTCGCCCCCCTCCCGGACGTGAAGGAGGAGCCGGATGACTCCCTAGGCGACGAGGTACGACCTGGACTCGCGCGCGCGCCGAGCTCCGGCGGGGGCAGCGAGAGCGGCATGGACATGGCGGCCACGCTTGCGCGATTGGCATTGGGACACGTCGGGACGAAGCGCTACGCCGGGATGGGGACTACTGCGTTCTACCTGTCCTCCCCCAGTGCGAGCGAGGAGGAGAACTCGGACGGCGAGGAGCGGCGCGGGCGGAACGGCGGGGCGGAGCTCTGGCGCCCTCCGTGGGGGAAGAGCCGGGGTGTGAGTCTGACGGGGAGGGGGCATCTCCCGGGAGCGCTGTTGGACCGCTGCCGGGCGATGCTGTGTTCCCGCCGGGCGGCGAAGGAGATGTTCGACCGGTTCTTTGAGCTTACGTCGTGGCGGTAGGTTTGAGGGAGGGACGAGCTGATACCAGGATCCAACCCATGACGCCGGGGTTCTTCGAGACGGTGCTGACGAGCGTGTATGATTCGGCGGAGGGCGCGCACCCGCATGATCTGGCGGTGCTGTTCGCGACACAGGCTATGACTATGCTGTTCGATGCCGACGCGGCAGCGGCTGCGCCCGGGTTCGAGGCGGTGGACTACCACCAGACGGCGTATAGCTGCCTAGTCGCGGGCAACTTTTACACCGAGACGACGCTGTCCTCCCTCGTGTGCTTGCACCACCTCGGCAGCTTCCTCATCAACTCGGACGACAAGCGCCTCCCCGATGGGATATTCCCCATCATTGGCTTGGCGGTGAGGTTGGCTGTTATCGCGGGATATCACCGCGATGCGGCGGTCAACCTCTCTCCGGAGGAGGTCGACTGGCGCAGGCGCATCTGGCACGAGCTCCTCGCCCTCGAGCGTGTGCACTGTCTCACTGCGCTCCTCCCCGGCTCGATCAGCACAAAGCACTACGACACGCCATACCCCTCCGACGCGCACCGGGACGGCTACTTTGTCTGGAAGTGGAATCTAGGTCTGCACATGGCCAGGGTGTTTGACTACTGGACACAAACAGAGACGATGGATTACTTCGTCGTACACGATATCGACGCAGGTCTAAGGCGATATCTCCACGCCCTGCCTGCGCATCTGCGGTGTGCTTCCTTCCCGATCGAGGCGTTCCCCCTCTCCCGGCCGGGCGCGGCGCCTGTTGCTCTCTCCCCGCGCGCGCTGTCTCCGATTGCGGGCACGCCCTCAGATTATCCGAGTTCCCTATCGCCTGAACGCCTGAGCCACCAGCAGTACCGCATGGCGACGCATATCTGCATGGTGTTCTGTAAGCCTACGGTTTTTAGGTCCGCTGACAGCAGTCTATCTCCATCGCCCGTGCTTTATGCGCGCGCTCGCGACAGGGGACCACGGGTGCGAGCTGAGTGTCCGCACGGTCGTGGAGGTGTGCGAGCGCATGCTCGACCTGGTGAAGGGGATTCTCAGCGAGGACCAGACAATGTCGAGGTGGTTTGTGAGTCCCCCCCTCCCCTCTATCAGATTCTGCTCTAACTCCAGTCCTTCGCTGCCGACCTGTTCTCAGTTCTGCTATGCCAGACCGTCCTCGTCGTGAAGACAACCGACCCCGCACTCGCCCAGTCCCGCATGCGCGTATTGGAAGAAGGCCTCGCTGTCCTAGAGTGGACAGCGACTGCCCGCCCAAACTCCAAAAACCGCGCACTGGCAGCGAGAACCCGCAGACTGGTAGTCAAGGCGCACGAGGCGATCGCGCGCCTGCCCCCCGCGCACGCGCCGGGCAATGGGGTGGACGACCTCCTCTCCACACTGGGGGCGAGCAACCCCCCGTCGTTCCCGAGCAGCAGCTTCACCCTCGACGTCCCGCTGCCTGTGTCGATGGCTGCGGCGCCGTCCGGGGCGCAGGAGTGGGCCCCGCCCGAGCTGGATACGCTGCTGCCTATGCCCGTTGCGCCGGCGGGCAATGATGACCAGTTTGATGCGTGGTTGGCTATGCTGTTCCCGGCGGAGGGGGGGTCCGAGGAGTGGGTTGTGGGTGCGGGGGGTTGGCCTGCGTAGCGTGTGCGCAGCGCGCGCGAGGAGGCGTGGTGGTTTGTGGGGAGCGTGGTGAGTGCGGGGTATCGGGAGGGTGAAGGGTGGGGCTGAGTGAGTGCTGAGTAAGTCGTGAGGAGGGAGTGCTTAGCGATCAGTGGGAGCTAGCAGACGGCGATGTACGACGACTAGCAGGAGTGAGTGAGCATGGGGATGATCTAGCATGAGGACATGCATAATAATGGTATCGCCAGTTCGTTGTCGTATGTGGTGTGCATCAGATATCGGATCAAGGCAGTCGAGATTGATACCAAGGTGGAATGCAAGCAGCGGCCATCGCCATTTATCGGCTGATGGCGCTGATCTGACCGACCCCACAAGCAGCGCCGATCTGCGCGTCGGTGCCGCGCGCATCGGTGGATCATGGATCGACGGATCGGTGGACCACCAGCGGATCGCTGCATCCGACCAGCCGCCTGTCCCCGACCGTCATTTACCTTCCGCTCCCTCGCGCCTCGTTTCGCCCACCAAACCTGTTCAGTTCCATGTTCCGGCGGCTCGGTCGCATGGTCGAGTTGGAACAGGTCGGCGAATCAGCGGAGGGCCAGCGGTACGCCGTAGAATGTACGCGTTTTCCGAGTTTCCGACACCCCCGCCAGCCCAAGCCTCACAGCCCCGCGGGTCTGCGCCTGGATGGAACCGATGGATGGGTGGAATGAATGTGCGGCAAGTCGGGAAAGTGGGCTCCGGACGGAAATCAGCGTGATCTCAATCTAGTCGAGTGCGTGTGTCGTGACTTTTCCGCGACTTGCATCCATATCCACCACTCATCCGGTCTGTAGCAGCACAATGTCGACGACCACGACGACCACGGCTAAGCCGCTTCGTGAGTGATACAGGGCGCGTGCAGCACCTGCCCCGGATGGGCAGATGTGGAGCTCGTCCCCGGAAGTGACTGCGTGCTGCGAGCTGACTTTAGCCCTGCCGTTCCCGTACACCTTCACGGCTGGTGCCATTGCTGGTGTGACTGAGCTGCTGGTGAGTGATGGGCGACGCTAGAGCGGAGGGTGTGCATGTCGTTGCTGGAGCTGGGGGTGGGCTCGTCGGGCTCATTGCCGGTCGACTGCGATTCGGGGACGATGTGTGATCAACGTTGAGCTGGCGGGTCAGTCACGACAACTACCAAGACGCGCACACCGCTTGCATGCCGCATGACTGCGATGGAGGGACACCGCGCTAACGCCAGCTCCTGTACCCCCTCGATGTGGTCAAGACCCGCCAGCAGCTCGACACGAGCAAGAACCCCGCCGGCATGGTGAAGGTGTTCAAGGACATCGTCAAGCAGGAGGGGTGAGTGCACGCGAGCGAGCCGAGTCCGCGAGACAGTGTGCTCGTAGTGAGCCAGCCTACAGACAGCACGAGTCTGTGCTTGCAGCGGGCCAGCCTGCAGACAGTGCAGCGTCATGCGGACCGAACTTGTACCGAACCCGAAGCCCGCTGACCCCAGTGTCTCCCGCCTGTACCGCGGTATCGCCTCGCCCCTGCTCATGGAGGCGCCCAAGCGTGCCGTCAAGTTCGGCGCCAACGGCTACTGGGGCTCGGTGTTCACCAGCAACGGCAAGAAGCCCATGACCCAGAGCCTCGCGCTTCTGACGGGTATGGCTGCGGGTGCTACCGAGTCGTTTGTCGTCACGCCCTTTGAGCTTGTCAAGATCAAGCTCCAGGACAAGACCTCGACCTTCAAGGGTCCTATGGATGTCGTCAAGCAGACGATCGCGAGCAGGGGTTTGCTTGGGTGAGTGACCGTGAGGGCAGCGCAGCGCTGGCGAGCGTGTTGGACTGTTAGGCAGCTTGGGGCGGGGCTGTCCAGATGCCGAGTGTACTGAGGGTCTCGAAGAACAAGTCTGCGAAGCGCTTGTTCGCGCACTGTAACCCTCGCTGCGATCGCCCGCCACGCACACCCACGTCCTAGACTGACCGCAGCCTGTACCAGGGCATGGAGCCTACCTTCTGGCGCCACGTCTGGTGGAACGGTGGTTACTTCGGCTCCATCTACCAGATCAAGTCCCTCCTCCCCAAGGCCACCACTAAGCGCGACGAGATGCTCAACAACCTCGCGGCTGGTACTGTCGGTGGTTTCATCGGAACCGTCATCAACACGCCTTGTGAGTTGGACGCTATGAAAGCCTTATGGATTCCCGGCTAACCCCCAGTCGACGTCGTCAAGTCCCGTCTGCAGCTGCACGCGACCGGCGAGTGGACGTACCCCGCTCTCTTCCGTGTCGCACGGGAGGAGGGCTTCGGCGCGCTGTACAAGGGCTTTGCGCCCAAGGTCCTCCGTCTCGCCCCCGGTGGTGGTGTCCTCCTGCTCGTCGTCGAGGCGCTCTCTGCAGTGTTCCGCAAGCAGCTCGGCCCCCCTTACATCTAAGACGCCTGATAGTGGGCGATATAGAGTCGTATATGGAATTGTATGCATTGGCTGCACAGGCCCGTCTTTCCTCGCCCCCCGGGGTATCCACGCCGTCCACTCTGCGTTCCTGTACTCGGATATGCCGACCTGACATTGCATGTGGTGCATGGATAAGAGACGTCTGACGGTCCACGTAAAGAGCCGTTGCGTGATCCGTCCCTCCAGTCACGCATGTCCGGCAACCAACGGCGGATATAACACGCCCCGCAGCCGGCCTTGTCCGCCTCGGCCCCAGTGACTGCCCACCACCCAGCCGGCGTCCGTGTATTTGTGAGCTCTATATCGCTTGGTCTTGCGAACGGAGGAACCAACAACTCAACATCCTATCTATTTATCTCTGACAACGAGAGAGATGCCCACAGAGCGCTCACCGCTTCTGGCGCGGCAGCGCGTACGCCGCGAAAGCACAGTCGAGTACGCGACGCACATCCCGGAAGATGCGCCGGTGCTCGAGAGGAAGCACTACAACCTCGCGGGGCTGACGCAGACTGACTTCTGGTGCTTGGTGGGTGCGGGGCCTGTGCGCGGAGCTGATGGCAGTGTATCTCGATGTGGTCGTGCTCTTTCCTCAGCTCGTTTGACGGAACGATTGGTATGTGGCATGGCAAATGAGGTGCTAACAGCAGTCGCGACGCTCCTGGCTCCGATCTCGTCTGCGTTCGACGCGTCCAACCTCTCCTCCTGGCTCGGAACGGCTTAGTAAGTGGCCACTACGGCTTGAACAATCATGAGCGTTGCTGACCTCAGCTTGCTATCCGTGTGCTGCTTCACGCCCATCTACGGACGGCTATGTGACATCATTGGTCGCCAGCCGTCCATGCTGCTCGCTCTGTCGCTCTTCTCGCTCGGCAACGTCCTGTGCGCGGTCGCCCCGAACATGCACTTCCTCATCGCTGCCCGTGCCATTGCAGGCATGGGCGGCGGTGGGCTCACCAGCGTCGGCAGCACGATCATGTCCGACCTCGTGCCCATCACCCACCGCGGCATCTTCCAGGGCTACGGCAATATCATGTTCGGTGGGTCGGGAACATGTGCAGCACTGACGATCAGGCATGGGCTCTGGCCTCGGCGCACCGCTAGGAGGAATCATCAACGACCACCTCGGCTGGCGGTGGGCGTTCTATCTCCAGATCCCACTGCTCTTCCTCGCTGCTACCCTTATCTTCTGGAAGGTGAGGTACAATGTCGAATCGCCCAACTCGTCGGGGACCAATACCCCGATCATCAAGCAAACGATGAGGCAGAAGCTCGGCCGTGTGGACTGGTTTGGCTCGCTCACCCTGGCCGGGTTCATCGGCAGCTCCCTCCTCGCAGTCACGCTCGTGACCTCTGCTACCGACCCCGAACTGGCCTACGCCTGGGGCGACTCGCTCATCCTGACCCTCTTCGGCATCAGTGGCCTCCTCTTCATCTGCTTCCTCTACATCGAGCTGTACATCGCCGCGGAGCCCGTTCTCCCAGTCGAGCTCCTGACCCAGCGCACCCCCGTTGCAGTGGCGATCAACAACTTTGTCATCTCGGTGCTGTCCTTCGCTGTGGTAAGTACACCAGTCCCGCCCCGCCTGACATCAGATCTACTCCGTCCCCCTGTTCTTCATCACCGTTCAGCTCATGACCCCCTCCATGGCAGGCCTGCACATGATCCCTAACTCTATTCTGGGCTCCCTCGGCTCCTTGGGGACCGGGTTCATCGTCCGCGCGACAGGACGGTACTACTGGCTCACGATCTTCTGCGGCGCCTTCTCCATCCTCAGCGCGACGCTCCTCTCCCTCTGGGACCAAAACTCCTCCGAGCTCTCCCTGTGGACCTCGTTCTGCCCGATGTCCTTCTCCATGGGCGCGGTGACTACTCTCACCATCGTCGCGCTCATCGCCGACATCGGGCGCGACCACGTCGCAGTGGCTACTTCGCGTACGTAACCTTTATCTGGCATAGCTAACATCAGTGTCGTACACCTTCCGCACGACCGGCCAGGTGCTCGGCGTGTCCCTCTCGGGCGCGCTGACGCAAGCCGTGCTCCAGAGGGAACTCACCCGCCGGATCACCGGCCCGGGGGCGAGCAAGATCATCTCCCAGATCAGGCAGTCATCCGATGGGATCCGCTTCCTCGAGCCGAAGCTCCGCGACGCCGCTGTTGCGAGTTATCAGAAGGCACTGCATGCTGTGTTTGTTTGTGCTATCGTTGCGTCGGTGATTGGCGTTCTGGCGTCGATGGGGATCCGGGAAATCGACATGAACAAGAAGGATCAGGAGGTGATCGAGGAGGAGGACGAGTAGTGGTTGGAAGGGGTGGGGGTGAGGGTGGTATCTCAGTTTGGTTAGTGGCATCTTGGAGCTTGATGTGTATGAATGTCTGAGCATCTCATTCTTGGAGCAGTTCGTAGTCGGGAGTCTGGGTACGAGCTTGACTCAGGAAGATCACGACAACAATATGTCCCTTGGATTCCGGAAGCCCACGGGACTGCTCGTTTGCCAACTCCACTTGTGTGCCCTCTTAAGTGCCCGGCGGACGAGAGTACACGGCAGAGGTCTGAACATCTGCTCATGATATTGAGCAGCATCCCGGTCATATTTAAATCATCAAGAAGGAAGGAGCCAGGATACCCGCACCCTGTCTTCCACGCAGCCCTCGCTCGACCATGACACCACCCCGCTTCAACACCGTCGACACGCAGGCTGACACGGCGAGCAATTCAAATGCATGAATGCGAACTCCTCCAACTTCACCACGCCGTTGAAGAAAAGCTCAAAATAATCAGCAAAAGTCGGCGTTAATCACAGATCAACGTTCTCTGTTGCCCGTCTCTGACTACAAATGCACTCTACCCTCAGCTGTCGCACGAAGCTTCGCGCACAACTCTTACCATTCTCCTCAATGTCAGATGGTGATCGGTGTTTCTGCATGCATACCTGAAAACGACCAGTCGAAGATGGCGGTTTTCGCGCGAATTTCCAAAAACCATTCTTGAGCCGCTAGGAAATGCCCTGAGGAACGCGGTTCCATAGCATAGTGGTTAGTGCATCTGATTTTGACTAGGTCTTCCAGCTCGTTGAAGTTCAGAAAACCCGGGTTCGATCCCCGGTGGGACCTACCTTTTTGCCCCTGGTTTCACCGTCCCTCCTTCCGTGTGCCCTCCGTTCCTGGTGTTGTTGCCTCGATGAGTTGGTGGAGGTGAACCCGATCTGAGCGCAGTCATCGCTCGGGCCACAGCGACATCTCCCCTCTCGTTGTCCATCACTCTTCACCCCTGCTCATCATGCCGCCCGCCCCCGAACCCATACCCGTCCCGTCCCCCGTTCGCCCTCGCACCCCCGAGACGGTGGACAACACGCCTCTGGCTGATACCGCTCAAAGTGCCGCAGCAGACATCCCCGCGGCGTCGCGTGCCGAGATTTCGAGCATGCCCACCCCTCTCGCGGCTGTTGCGACTCCCGCACTGGGCGATGAGCCGCCCTCGAAGCGCCTCCGCTCGCAGTCGGGTACCCCTCTTCCACCGGTTACGAGCCACGCACCCCTCGCGAACCAGGTGGCCGGGCATGCCGGGGTGATGACGGACGAGAGTGGCAGCCTGGTGATCAAGGTGGGTGGAGGGGTGTTCATTTCTGACGATAGCCCGCCCTGCCAAGGGAGATAGCGTTCTACCAGCTCACTGCGTCGGCGCCGCGCACAGCGCCTATCGCGGCGCTGAGGCCGTTTCTTCCCAAGTTCTATGGCACGCTGAACCTCCACGGTGTTACGGACGGGGCTGGTGGTGTTACGCCTGTTGATGTCGATGTCCCCGAGGTGAGTGTAAGCGTAGTGCGAGCTGACTATAGTCTATCGTGCTGGAGAACCTGTCCTACCCGTTCACGCGGCCTTCAGTCCTCGATGCGAAGCTGGGAACAGCGCTGCATGGACCCGATGCCACGCCCGAGAAGGCAGCAAGGATGATCAAGAAGGCAGCGGAGACGACCAGCGGGAGCACAGGGATCCGCCTGACTGGCTGCCAGGTGAGTTTGCGATCTACCCCGCTAACAAGGAGACATGGCATGCGCCGACAGAGTCGTTCATCTCCACGCCTAGGGGGTTCGGGTACAACCTCACGGTTGAGCGACTCCCCGAGGGGCTTGTGCGTTTCTTCCCCCTCCCGGATGACACTGTGCCCTTCCTCTCGGACGAGGATGTGCCCGCGAGGGAGGATTACAAGGACCACGCACTGCCCCCGCATCTTGCCGTCAAGGTGCTCTCCCTGCTTGATGGGGAGCTTGCGCGGCTCGAGACCGCGCTCTCGTCGATAGAGCTGCGGGCTGTGGGTGCGTCGGTGTTGGTCGTGTACGAGGGCGATGCGGTGCGACTCGAGCAGGCGCTGGAGCGGTTCGCTGCTCAGCGGGTTACGCTCGCTGCCAGGTCACTCGCGGAGGGACTGGACGTGGACGATGATGAGGACGACAATGAAGGCGAGGAGTCGGATTCGGATGTTGACGACGAGGATGACGGCGTCAAGGCCGATGAGAGGAGGGCAGCCAAATGCCCCCCCATCGTTGTGCGATTGATAGACTTTGCGCACACCTGGCTAGCGGAGGGGGAGGGGCCGGACCAGGGCGTCCTCCTCGGCCTGACGACCTTCAGGGGGCTAGTCCAGCGGCGCAAGGGGGAGGTCGAGGCGTGGATCGCGAAGCACGCGTCGTCGTAGAGGGCCAGTCGGGCGGTCGGTCGGTCAATCCAGCATCATCATATCCAGCCAGCAGAATACACGTTGTCGGTCCATAGATGTACAGGTACTATTACAACTACATGATCACACAGGCCCCCCGCTCCATGTCTATGTCGTCCTGCGGCGTGGCGGGGCGCCACCAGCTCAGGCTGGGTCTGCGTTCCTCGTCCCGACTCTTCACGCGCTCACACCGTTCCCCTGCTGCCCTCGCGTCGCGCCAGAAGGGGGGTACTTGGACTTTATCCCATCCCCAGAAGGTGTGAAGCACTGGCCGATCGGACCTCTCGACCTCGGTGAACGCGAAGGGGAGGGAGAGGTATCCCTCCCAGCCGGTTCTGGGGCGGACCTTTGGTGCTAGTTTGATACAGGCGTCGGGGGTGAGACGGTGGCAGTCGACGAGGGAGATCTCCCCGCCCTCGAGGTGGCGGTTGATGAACTCGCGTGCCACGGCGTTGTCCGCGTCGGTCCCCTAAAGTCGTTAGATTATGTCCAAGTGACGACCAGGGGCACTTACATTCGCGATGAACACCTTCAGATCTGGCAGCTCGCGGATGATGCGCCGCATCGCTCCGGCAGAGACAAACTTGGCGTTCCCGATGCGTAGATGCTCGAGATGGGATACTTCCAGGGTAGAGCCCGGCGTCGCTCCAGGGATGAGCTCGTACAGAACCCGGTCGTCTACGCCGCCGTACCGCCCTGTGCTGTCCAGATCCAGTCTGCGGAGGAGGGGCATCGACCGCACCAGGCGGGCGAGGGTCGGCGGTGGGTCGAGGTAGAACACGGTGTCGAGGTTTGCGGCTTCGAAGCACTCCATGTGAGGCAGCCTCCCGACAAGGAGGTCGAGAGCCTCGACAGTGAGGCCGGTACACCCGCTCAGGACTAGGTGTTTGAGCGGGCTGGGGGACTCGCCTAGGCCGTGGATGAGGTCCTCGATGTCGGCCATGCCTAGCCACGAGCAGCCGAGAAGGTCGAGCGTCTCCAGGTGGGGGAGAGAGGCAACGCGGAGGAGGAGGTGCCCACCCGAGGCGTTGGGGAGGCCGGCGAGGCGGAGAGATTTCAGGGCTGCGCGTTGGCGGGGAGAGGACCAGAGGATCATCTGCTCTACGTCGTGGAAGCGGAGGTTCCAGCAGCGGCTGATGTCTAGCGCTTCGAGGGCTTCGACGCGGTCTTTGATTGTGATGAGGGTGGAGCTGGTGACTACGCGGGAGCCCTTGAGGTTGAGCCGCTTGAGGCGGGGCGACATGGACAAGAGGTCGATGATGTCCGCCTCGAGCATGGTGTGGCAGCCGCGGAGGTCGAGCGTGGTGAGAGAGGAGAAGGAGGAGTATGCTCCAGGCGAGGGCAGGGCTGGGAGTAGGCCAGTCACTGCTTGGCCTGGGAGAGCTTCCAGACCTTCGAGGTTGAGGTCTTTGACACATGGCCGAGCGTAGTCCAGGATTGTGCGCATCGTCTCTGCAGGGAGGACGTTGGCGAGAGCTGTATAATCCGCATTCTGCCACAGCGATCCATCGAAGCAGAGGGACCGCCACTCCTTCGATACACGGGACAGGCGGACGAGCTCCCTCCGCGCACCGTTCACGCCGTCCCAGCGTCCTTGGCCACTGCCGTTCATCTCCAGGAGTGTACGGAACACTGCCACTTTCAGCTCCCGGGGGAGCATGGTCGTAAAGTAGTCGGTCTGGGGGAGCTCCTCTACCTCGGGCTGCCTCGACACACTGCCCCTGTACGACAGTGTGCCCCACACGATCTCGTCTGATGGCTGCGGCGGACTGGGGCCCTGCAACCCAGCAGAGGCGAGGACCACAGGCAAGGTCGTCGTCTGGGGCACCGGTCCTGACCGGCGGCGCTGGATACGCTGCTTGGCGTTCTGGATCACCGCTTTGGCTGACGATCCCTTGCGCCCACCTGGGGGTACGAGTGACTCGACGTTGAACCCGTCGCTCTCGAGCAGGCTGAGCTGTGCACTCGAGCCGGAGGGTGTGATACCACCAGACGAGGTGCCGCTTATGCTACTGAGTGACTGTGCACGCAAGCGACGGAGGGCTTTGAAGCGCGGACCGTTGGTGTCCTGGGGGCCACCATCGGCTGTGGCTGTAGTGTCGGTGGCACTCTGCATGCGGCGGAAGGTCTTGGAGCGCTCCAGGCGGCGGCGGACTGCCTTTCCCAGCTGACCCGTGCCAGACGAGGGGGTGGGGGGTGCAGGGGCCATCTCCGCCTCTTGAACTGGTTCTGCGGGCGGCTGCTCGGTGGTGGAAGTGGTCTCGCCTATCTCGAACAGGAAGGGGGTACTGCTCTGGCGGCGGTGGAGGAGGAGAGTCGTCGCTGGCCCCGAGGTGGAAGGAGTTGGCAGCTCTGGGGAGAACGAAGGGCCACTGTTATAGTCATACGTGAGGCGGCGCTTGCCTATCGGGCGGGGCTGGTGGTCAAAGGTGTGTAGCCCGTGCGGTGTCTGGGGCGTAGCTAGCTCGTCCTCTGGGCTCTCGGGCGAGCCAGACCAGTGCGAGGGATCGAGCTGGGGGGGTGGGGTCCCTACTCTCGAGCCTGGGATGTCCTGTGGCCCAGAGGGCATGGTGACTACTGCTGCCATGGTGGCGAGGGGGAGGGGGAGGTGAGTTGAGCACGGAGAGGAGACGAGTAAAAGCTGAGTCAAGTGTTCCGTGTGGAAGAGATAACAGCCGGGTGTGCGGCGCTACTGCCCACCTCGGCTAGTGATTGCAGGTTGTCGCGACGCTGTGTGCACTGCCAGACGGCGATGAGACTGTCTGTGGGCGCTGCTGATCCAGTGTCAAGACCTCGTACGAGCAGAAGAGGGTGAGGGGCGAGTGGACAAAGTGGAACAGAGGGTGGTGATTTACATCACTGATCCTTCGTATGCACGCACGGTATGTAAGACTGGCGGCGGCGGCGGCGGCTATGATAACACGAGGCCGGGGGAGACGGGGTGTAGCTAAGATGGTGCTAGGCGGGTCGGCGCGGCACTGCGGGGTCTGATGCGCAGAGGTGGGAGAGGGCATGTGACTGACACTGCCTCCATGGAACTCTTCGCATGTCCTAATCTGCGCGAGTCTAAAGTGAGATATACCGAGCCATAATAGAGCACAATGGAGCGGATGATGGACGCAGACGGACAGAGAGACAGATCTGGACGACTTGAACATCTGACATCTGACGTCCTCTGCGTCCGGTGGCAACACTTCTGTCGGTCTGCATGCGGGGGAGATCGGCGTCATTTGATCATTTTGTGCATGTTATGGCATTCCCAGGGGCCAAAACGCGGAGAGGAGGGCAGACTGGGGGGGGTGATCGCGCGGTATCGCGGGCGGGTCGGTGGGTGTCTGCTTCCGCTACGCGGCAACGAGCCTTCGTCGTTCCGAACGATCAAGCACCCGAGAGTACTCTTGACATCGAACGGAACGGAGCTGCTTGCCAGTCCTTGGTGTGGGCAGCAACGTCCAACGTGCGACAGGCAAACGCATCTCATCCATGCAGCAGTGGATTCTCTCCACAAAGAGGGCGAGGGGGCACACAGCCGGTGGGAACGACTGACGCAACGCGGCATGTTGCTCCATGACGTTGCGCCTGCGTCGACTTCGAGCACATTGATCATCTACCGCAGCTGCACGAGACTTGCGAAGCGCAGCATGCTTACAGGTCAAGCTTCCGATACACAGGCCGCTAGAACCGGTACGGATAACGCAGACGAGTTGGTGTCCATTATCGCCCGTTCGGCTGCAGGCCGTTGTTCCGTAGGTTGCGATGCCGCACCCGAGTTGTGCCGTAGTTGATCCGGGACACCGACTACCTGCGATGAGGCAGCTCGCTGGATAGAATGGTGTGCATAATGCAATGCTATCGAGTGTCATAGACGTCCCTCCTCTACAGTGCTCTTCCGCTTCCTTCCTACTAACGCCCCAGACGCAGCGACGATCAACCACGCACCGCTCGCTACGCTCTGAGACCCCCCTCCTCGCTACGCAGCTCCTCTGACGATTAGAGGAAGCCCTTCTGCCCGCGACGAGCCATCTCGACGACCTTCCAGCCGCTGGTAAGCTCGTTGTCAATCTCCGCCGGGACACGAGTGAGGACCATGGCGTAGCGGCACTGCTCGACCGCAGTCTCAGAGCCGACGATCGCCTCGCCGGTCTTGGCGGAGCGGAAGAGGAGGATCTCCTGCGATGCAAAGGAGATGACAAAGACGGGGACGTCGTTCTCGAGCAGCTTGCCCTGCACAATGTCGACGTGCTTGATGTCGAGAATCTTCGAGTCCGAGACCAGTCCCTGCTTGATGTACTGGCCCATAGTGGCCCAGAGGACGTTGAACGTCTGTACTGTCAGCATGCCACTCGCCAGTCTCAGCTTACAGCCTCGCCACACCACTGCTTGAGCGCCTCACGGTCTGCGCTGAGGTACGCGTCCACAACTTCGGGAACGATGTACTCGCGGAGCTCGCGAGTGAACGAGTCGATGCCAAAGTCGGGGTCGATCTCACGGATCGTGCGGATGACCTTGGCGGTCTCGTTCTCGTCGAACCATCCGGCCACAGTGCTGGCAATGCTCCGGATAGTCTCGACGGCGGGGTTCTCAGACTCGTAGTACTGTTCCCTCAAGCGCTGGTACGTAGGCGACTCGGCGAGGAACCCAAGACGTGAAGGTGCTTCTTGCTTGTCAGAGAGGACAAGTGCCTCGCCAGCTCTGCATCATCAGCCAACACCCCGGCGCAACGACTCACTCCAGGTTCTCCGGCACACGCTTGCTCTTCATGCCTGCCTTGGCGGCACGGGCCTCGCGCTTCTTCCGCCTCGCCTCCTTCTCGATGTATCCTCCGTAGCGGTATGCCGACCCTTGCGAGTCGTCAAACGCCTCCTCGAAACTAGCCGCGATGGCCTTGTACGCCTCAGTGTCGCGCACAGGCTTGGTTGCCCTGTCGGCAAAGATGGCAACGCTCTCCGATGCCCTGGCGATAGCCTTGAGCACCTCCGAGTCCTCGAGAGCACGGTTCACAGCATCTGAAACACTGACACCGGCTTTCCTCAGGTCCTCGGCGGCAGCGCGGAGACGCGGGTTCTCCTTCATAAGGTTGGCAATCTACACCGTCAGCAATCGCTCCGAACACCGTCCATTATGCACTCCCAACCCACCCTGTTACGCTCGTACACCTCGCGCGCACGCCTCATAGCCGCACTGTCGGCGAGCTTGTCCACATCACCCTGGAGCTGCTTGACGTTTTGTTGCCAGCCCTGGTTCTTGTCGATCTCCTCCCTAAACACACGGAGGAACACCTTGAACGGCGACTGCGGGGGTCCCGGCTCGTCGTTGGCGGTGCGCTTCTTCTCCTCCTTCTTTCCCTCGTCCTTCTTGCCGTCGTCCTTCTTGCCCTCATCCTTGGGGCCGGTGCTGTCCTGCTTCGCGTCGTTGAAGCGGGCCATTGATGCCGAGAAAGGCCGGGAAGCGCGGACGGCCGCAGCTGGCGCGGCGCGAGCAAAGACCGCACGGCGCACGGGAGCGTGCAGCGCTCGGAGTGAGGAGGCTCCTGGCTTCATTTTGGGAGGTATAGAGGTGGAAGGCGATGGAAGTGGAGTCGTCGATACTTTTGATGTCGGCTGGTCCGGCCGATGAGCAAAGTAAAAGTCGGTGTAAGTGGGGTGTAGAATAAGTTCCGATTGCCGAGTTCGTAACTCGCCGGCGTGGTGAGCGACTCGTGCGTGTCGAGAGCGAGTGCTCGATGTTGCAGATAGACAGACGGCAATGCACAGAACGGTCAGATGGCGGTCGGTCTCGCCCTCTCGTGCTAGTATGATACAATATGCAAAGGAACATGTAATGCCAATGAAGACGTGTAAACACCCGTCTAGTACTCCCCCTCATCCTCGCTGCCCATGGGCACCAAATCCTCCATATCGACAAGATGGCCATCTTCGCCGTTGACCTCCTCCTCGACGTATGTCTGGCCAGCAGCCTCGGCTATCGCACGCCGGCGTGCCCTGTCGGCCTCCAGTGCCGCCTTGGCCTTCTCGGCCTTGACGTCTGCTGTCCATCCGCCGTTCGTGCCCGCAAGCCAGTCGGTGTAGTATGTACATCCAGTAGGGTTGACTGGCCCGTCCTCCTCGCAGAAGTTGAACTGGGGACACGAGCCACACGGCGCTTGCATTTGTCCCAGGGATATCTGGAGTCGTCGAGTTGCACGGTAAAGGACTGCCTGGTCGGACAGGTCGTTGAGCGTTGGCTTCCCGTCTGCTGAGAAGAAGGGGTTTGCTGATATACCGGCCACTGCGGATGATATGGGCTTCAATGCCACGTCCACATTGTCGAGGTCATCAGAATCCACTGATGAGACGGAGACGTCAGAGTCCGACTCCGAGTCGGAATCAGAGTCAGACGAGTCCGAGTCTGAGGATTGCGCCTCGGACGAGTCGCTCGAGGCTGGGTCCGAGTCTGAGGAAGACGCCGCGCGGCGCTTGCGCTTCGATTTCTCCTTCTCCTCGCCCACTTCGCGCAACTCGTCGTCCGAGTCGTCAGAGTCAGCAGCCCGCTTCTGCAGGTCAGCACTGCTCAGACGACACAAACCCACCTTCTTCTTGGACTTTGCCTTCTTCCGCTTTTCTCGTTCCCGCTTTTCCTTCTCCTTCTTCTTCCGCGCCTTCTCCTTCTCTTTCTTCTTCTTCTTCTCCTTTTCCCTCTGCTTCTCCTTTGCGCGCTCCTTCCTCCGCTTCTCGCGCTTGGCGTCCTTGAGCTTGGCCTTTAGCTTGTCGCGGCTCTTCCGGTCTCGTCGTTCACGCTCGTCGTCGTCGAGATCATCGTCCAGGTCGACTTCCTTGCGGCGGCTGCGTTTGGATACCGAGGGGCCGTCCGAGTCAGAGCCATACATCGGCTGTACCGATATACCGCCGACCGGCTTGACTGCCTCCACAAGGCCATCCAGTTCCAGTGCACGAGCAATCTCCATGACGTTCTTGACGGTCAAGGGTGCTGATGTGACTCGGTTCTTCTGGATGTGGTTGAGGATCTCCGCGGGCGTCGGAAGCAAAGAAGTCTGAGAGATGGGGTTGATGGGGTTCGGGCAGAGCTTCGAGATCGGATCCTTGCCTCTCTGGGAAGGGAAAGTCTTTGAGGAAATGTAGTTCAACACTACGCCCCGGAGGGAGTCGACAAACACCGAGTCGTACTCCTTGCTTTCGTCGAACCACACGCCACCGGCCATATCCTCTGGAGGTTTCAGGTGCGACAAGATGTACAGCGGCATCGTCGGGGCCTTGAAGTCAGCACCTCCACAGATAATACCACTAACGTTGACACTCTTGAACGTCCTGACCAGCCCACCCTTCTCCAAGGCATCGAGCGACTTGAAGACCTGAGAACGGGGCATCATTTCCGAACTGATCTGGTTGGCAATACTAGGCTTGGAGATACCTGGGGCGTTAGACGCCGATCATAGCTGTGCACGCACCCTTGTTCCCGGCCTTCTCGACGATGCTCAGCACAAACTGCTGCTCCTCGGTGAGGGTGTTCTGCCTGCCACGTCAGCTTGCCACCCATACAAAGACGTACTTCTTGGCATCCTCCACAGCGACGGCATGGAAGGTCACCGTCTCGTCCTTGTTCTTCGCAGCGGTGAAGAGCTTCTGTGGCACGGTCAGCTTGTTCCCCTCTCTGAGCAATAAGACTTACGAGGCGTAGAATGTTGTTGATTGAGGCATTGAGCTCCTTCTTCGAAAGCCCAGGAATTGCAGCTTCTACTTGGGCCAAGGTCATGGCCTGTGATAACGGTCAGCACACACGCCCACCACCACAACATGTCAACAACACACCTTCTTCTTCGAGGCCATGACCTTGTTGTACACCTTCTGCTCCACGCTCGAGAGCGTGGCTGACATGGCGAAAAAGACTGTCCCAACCGCACGCTGCCGTCAGGCCAAGAGGGGTTCCGCTGAAGCCCGGTCAGCCTTTGACGGGGACAGATGGATGCGTAATGAGATAGACGAGACTTGTCGGTGCGAGGGTGAAACTCTCCAGAAATCAGTGCTCAAGGACTCTAATGACGGGTCATTTTTCCCCGCACCTCACCCAATCTAGGTTGCCGTTTATCACACGGGTGGTTCAATGCGGCATGTCAGATGGCTCTAATGCCGTAGATAGCATGTCTTATGCGGCTGTCAGGCACGGTAATGAGGTGTGGACGATGTCTATATCCCTTACCCCAGCCGTCCCAGCGTCGCATGCCGAGCTCGCCGTGCGTTATCAAGCATCACCACTTACAACTCGTTACACTCGACGCACGCACCACCAGATACCCATTGCTGTTCGCCCACATCGACTTCGGGCAAGGCGGCGACGACGTACACCAGGCAGATCTCGGCAGCACCCGCTGCGGTCCAGTCCTAGCTGGCGAGATTCAGCACAACCTCATCATCACAAAGGGTCTCTAGGAATACATTATAAGCATCCGGCACTTCCCCTCGACCCATGGACACCGGCCATGTCTGCCCAACCAGATGCCCTGGAAGGCATCTTTGCCCGGATCGTTAACAAGTACGTGCCCAGTGTCACAGGATACTGACAGAGTAGAAATGAAGAGGTCCGGATGCGCGCAGCCGAGGACCTAAAGAGTTATGTGAGTGCTGCACTACTCTTCGTGTTCGCAGTGCTAACGGCAGATCGACTCCTTTGACCTAGAGTCTCCTGGCGATGATCTCCGGAAGACAGTGTGGAAGGAGATCTTCCACCGCATGTTCGACCTGACCAGGAGTCACAACCAATACGAGCGGCTCGGTGTCATTGCCGCGATCGGTGAGTAGAGCGGACGAGCCAACTGACATCAGACGCTGTGTTGGAGGAGACAAACAATGATACACTGGATCGTGCACTGCAGAATAACAACCGTCTCTATGGCTGTAAGTTCTAGCTGTCGGCTTGGAGCACGCTAACGGACAGACCTGCGCACCCTCCTGTCATATGCCGATTCTCAAGTGATGGTGGGCGCTGCCCATGTGATCGGAAACATGGTCAAGATTGCGGGAGCCAATCTGGGCGAGTCGTTCTTTAACAAGGAAGTTGGACAGGCTATACAGGTCATCGATGGTGAGGCGGCGCTGAGGGGGCAGGTCTGACGACAGATACGCGACAAGATATAGGTCGCTTCGGCGCTGTTCTCCTGCTTCACCAATTCGCTCTGTACTCTCCTGGGCAGTTCTATCCTTACATCCCTCGCGTTCTGGAAAAGATCTGGATTCCCTTGCGAGACCACGGGGTATGTTGGAGACCTGAGCTGGGTGCTGATCGTTGCAGGCAATGGTCCGAGAGCGCGCATCGATGCTGCTGTCAGCATGCTTGGATATCCTCAAGTCTCGAGAACGCTCGAGCAACGAGATCTACCGCGCGATTTTTGAGGAGGCCAAGAGTGGTCTGTTGAAAGCAAGCTCAGTCGACTCCATCCTGGGCTCTCTGCTCGCCTTCAGCGCCATGCTGCAGAACCAGCATCTGGTGAGTGCGCACCGCAGACTGCGTCTGACACCTAGTCCATGGCCGAGTTCTACCGCTCTATATGCGAGATAACTCTGAAGTACCGGGACAGCAAGGAGACGGTCATCCGCAAAGCTGTCATCACCCTCATCCCCAGCATGGCGACGTATGACAGCGAAGAGTTCGAGGTGCACTACCTCCACCGCAGCATGGCATACCTCCTCCAAGCCTTGAACAAGCCGACCGATCGAGACATCGCGTATGTCGCATTAGGACACCTGTCAATGCAGCTGTCCTCGAAGATGCGCCCCTTCATCGACGACATTGTCAAGATTATCAAGGAGCACCTTCGCATGCGAGGGAAGAAGAATGCGCCAATCGAGGCTCCTATCTTCCAGTGCTTGACCATGCTCACCACTGCTGTGGGCCCAATGCTCACGAGGCAAATGCATGAGATCCTCGATCTCATGTTCCCGTGGGGCTTGTCCGAGGCGCTCTACCACGCATTAGAGGCTATTTCGAGCCACATTCCTCCACTGCTCCGAACTATCCAGGACAGGTTGCTGGAGACACTATCCATCATCCTCACGGGCCATTCGTTCCGGCCACTTGGAGCACCAATGCAGCGCATCAAGGGCAACGAGATCACTCGTGACACTGTTATCCAAGCATCAGGAGGCGGTCAATCTGCAGAGACTATCACACTGGCTCTCAGAGTCTTGGGCAACTTTGACTTTGTCGGTCACACTCTCAATGAGTTCGTGCAAGAGGCGGCTCTGCCCTACCTTGAGCATGATAGCCCGGAGGTCCGCAAGGAGGCAGTCATGGCGTCGACGCAGCTGTTCATCAACGACCCTATCTGCCACCAGACCAGCAGCCACTCCATCGAGATTGTCAACGACGTTCTGGAGAAGCTCCTGACTGTCGGCATCACCGACCCCGTTCCTGCAATTCGCCAGACAGTTCTGGAGAACCTGAACGAGAAGTTCGACCGCCACCTGGCGCAGGCAGAGGACATCCGTTGCCTGTTCGTCGCACTGAACGACGAGGAGTTCAAGATCCGCGAGTTGGCCATCGGTATCATTGGCCGACTTGCGCACCACAACCCTGCCTACGTTATGCCCTCCCTGCGCAAGTCACTTATCAATCTCATCACTGAGCTCGAGTACTCCACCGCCAACAAGCAGAAGGAAGAGAGCGCGAGATTGCTGTGCTTACTCATTGGAGCATCATCCAGCTTGGTGAAGTCCTATGCGTCAACCATACTGTCGGTCATCTTACGGATAGCGACGGCACCGATGACCCCAATCACTGTGACTGCCTCGTGCGTCATGTGTATTGGCGAGCTGGCACGGGTTGCCGGCGAGGAGTTAATCCCAAATGTCAAGACCATCATGGACTTACTCCTCGAGTTGCTCAACGACCCGACATCCACTATCAAGAGGAACGCGGCATTGCGCGCTCTTGGTCAAGTCGTTTCAAACACGGGAGAGGTCATCACTCCCTACACCCAGTACCCTCAACTTCTGGGGATCCTCTTCCGCATTCTCAGGTTGGAGACATCCCAGCCCATTCGGCTGGAGGCCATCAGGACATTGGGTATGCTCGGAGCTCTCGATCCTTTCAAGCACAAGGTGTTGCAGGGTGGAACGAACGATCCCAGCGCGGAGTCCACGGGTCCCCGGGTGACTGACATCACGCTCCTGATGAACCACCAGGGGCCGTCCAATGACGAGTACTACCAGACTGTGGTCATCAACTCGCTCGTGAACGTCTTAAACGATGCCAACATGAAGGACCACCACTACGACGCCATCAACTCAGTGATGCTGATTTTCCGCACGCAGCGTCTGCGTTGCGTCGGCTTCCTCCCCCAGATCCTGCCCGCCTTCCTGAGCGTCATCCGCATGGGTAGCCGCGATACCCAAGAAGTCTTCCTCAGGCAATTGGCGCAGCTCATATCGATTGTCAAACAGCACATCCGCAACTACCTCAGCGATGTGTTTGCTCTGGTGCACGACTTCTGGAACCCGAACTCCACACTGCAGATCACCATCATTCTGCTCGTTGAGGCGATTGCCCGCGCCGTTGAGGGCGAGTTCAAGGCCTATCTGCCTCAACTGCTTCAGCAGATCCTCAAGACCTTCGACTGTGATCTGGGCCACCTCACCGACCACCGCAAGGAGACTCTTCTCCACATCCTCCACGCCTTCTACGAGTTCGGCTCCAGCATCGAGGACTACTTGCACCTCGTGCTGCCCGTCATCGTACGCAGTTTCGAGAACCCTGCCGCCCCAGCCGAACTGCGCAAGGCAGCTTTGACCACGACAGCCCAGCTGTGTCGCAAAGTCAACTTCAGCGACCACGCCTCGCAGATCATCCACCCACTGGTGCGCACGCTCAGCACCAACAACATCGACCTCCGCAACACTGCGATGGAGACTCTGTGTGTTCTGGTCTTGCAGTTCGGCCCGGACTACGCCATATTCATCCCCATGGTCAACAAGGCGCTTTTGGAGAACAAGATCGTCTGGCCCATGTACGACCAGATGGTCACCAAGCTGCTCAACCGCGAGCGGCTGCCGCCTGACTTTGGTCCTGGCGAGCAGTATGCAGCTGACTCGTCAGCAGAGGTTGCGGTCTCAGTGGAGCAGCACAAGCTTCCCGTCAACCAGCAACAGCTCAAGTCGGCGTGGGATTGCTCCAATGTCACCAGCAAGAAGGAGTGGCTCGAATGGCTGAAAAAGCTCGGAGTCGAGCTTATGCGCGAATCGCCATCCCAGGCCATCAGAGCATGTCACCGACTTGCTGAGCAGCACAGCGCGTTTGCCCGCGAGCTCTTCAACGTTGCTTATGTGTCGTGTTGGACCGAGCTGTATGAGAGTTATCAGGTAAGCATGATGTGAGGAACTCCGCTGACAGCGCAGGAAGATCTCGTGCACAGCCTGGAGCAGGCGCTCACGAACGATGGTGTACCCTCAGAGGTGGTCAACACCATTCTGAACCTCGCAGAGTTCATGGAGCACGACGACAAGCCGCTGGCGATCGAACCCCGTCTGCTGGGTGACTACGCGACGGCCTTCCACGCCTATGCCAAGGCGCTTCACTACAAAGAGCTAGAGTTCTTCGTCGACGCCTCTCCGACTGTGGTCGAGGACCTTATCAGTGTGAACCAAAAGCTGCAGCAGAGCGATGCCGCATGGGGAACACTAGAATATGCGCAAAACAACTTGCAAATGACCCACGATGTCCTCTGGTACGAGAAACTCGGCCGATGGGAGGAAGCCCTCGAAGTCTGGAACGAGCGCGCCAACGACCCGGATACAGCCTTCGACGACTCGTCCATCGCCATGGGCAAGCTGCAGGCGCTGCACGCCCTTGGCGAGTGGGAGGAGCTGTCCGACTTTATCCAGGTCCGCTGGCCGAGCGCCACCCAGGAAGAGAAGAAGCTCATCGCGCCACTGGGTGCTGCTGCCAGCTGGGCACTGTACCAGTGGGATCTCATGGACGACTACATCTCCGCCATGAAGAGCGAGTCCGCCGACCGCAACTTCTTCAAGGCCATTCTGGCCGTGCACCGCAACCAGTTCACTTCAGGCCTGCGACACATCACCAAGGCTCGCGAGCGCCTGGATGGCGAGCTCACGACGCTCACTGGCGAGAGCTACGGCCGCGCATACGACGTTATCGTCCGTGTACAGATGCTCTCCGAGCTGGAGGAAATCATCTCGTACAAGAACCACGCAGACCAGCCCGAGCGTCAGCACACGCAGCGGGATACCTGGCAGAAGCGACTCACAGGCTGTCAACGCGATGTGGAGGTCTGGCAGAGGATATTGCAAGTGCGCTCTCTCGTACTCACGCCCAGTGAGGATATGGACACCTGGATTCACTTCGCCGACCTGTGCCGCGTCTCAGACCGCCTCAACCTGGCTGAGAAGACGCTCACATCTTTGGTGGGCAGCTCGTGCAGCAACTTGGATGCGGAGAGCCGCTCGCGCGCTCCCCCGCCCATCGTGTTCGCGTACTACAGACTCAAGTGGGCGCAGGCCGGAGCAAGCGACTCCCGCGAGGAGAAGCTGGAGACCCTCGGGTACCTGCACGACTTCACGCAGACGCTGTCTGACGACATGGGTCTTGGAGCCCGAGACAACCAGGGTCGGCTCATCCTGCCCGATGCCAAGTTGTACGGCGAGTACACGAAGCTGCTAGCTAGGTGTCACGTCGAGCTGGGCCAGTGGCAGGCAGCTATCAACGAGAACGGCTTCACATCCGACCCGACCGCCGTTCTCGTCAACTATGCGCTCGCGACTGAGCTTGACCCTGAGTGGTACCAGGCCTGGCATACCTGGGCGTTGGCGAACTTCGAGGTCATCACGCATCTCGGCGTCTCTCAACAGGGTCTGCAGTCGGCGCACTTCACGACCTACATCATCCCAGCTGTGGAAGGCTTCTTGCGTTCCATCGCTCTCTCCCCCGGTAACTCGCTGCAAGATACACTTCGTCTCCTCACGCTGTGGTTCACGTACGGCTACCAGCATGGAGTCAACCAAGCTATCTCGCAGGGTTTGTCGACTGTCAACATCGATGTGTGGCTCGAGGTCATTCCGCAGATCATCGCGCGTATCCAGACGCCTCGCCCGACTATTCAGCAGCTCATTGTCCGCTTGCTCCATGACATTGGTCGTGCACACCCCCAGGCGCTTATCTACCCCTTGACTGTGGCCAGCAAGTCTAGCGTCGCGAGCCGCAGGGACGTCGCCCAGGGCATCATGGCCATGATGCGCGAGCACTCTGCGACTATTGTCGACCAGGCTGAGTTGGTCAGCACAGAGTTGATCCGCGCTGCCATTCTGTGGCACGAGCAGTGGCACGAGGGTCTCGAGGAGGCGTCCAAGCACTACTTCGCCGACCACAACGTCGAGGGCATGTTCGAGGTGCTGGAACCCCTACACGACATGATAGAGCGTGGTCCTGAGACTCTGCGTGAGACGTCTTTCGTCCAGAGCTTCGGTCACGAGCTGCGCATGGCGCGTGACTTCTGCCGTCGCTACAAGCTGCACGGCGACACGAACAACCTCACTCAGGCATGGGACATTTACTCGTCTACGTGGAACCGCCTCGCTCGCCAGATCAAGCTGCTCAACGTCATTGAGCTGCAGTACGTGTCGCCGAAGCTCATGGGCGTCCGCGACCTCGACCTCGCTGTTCCGGGAACGTACCAGAGTGGCAAGCCAGTCATTGGTATTGGCTACGTCTTGCCGACATTCACCGTCATCAGCTCCAAGCAACGCCCTCGTCGTTTTACCATGCGTGGCAGGGACGGCAAGGAGTACACCTTCGTGCTCAAGGGCCACGAGGATCTGCGCCAGGACGAACGTGTCATGCAGCTCTTCGGCCTGGTCAATACTCTGCTCAATGCCGACCAGGAGAGTGCCAAGCGGCACCTCAGTCTGCACCAGTTCTCCATCACCCCTCTGTCTCCCGGCGCCGGTCTTCTCGGATGGGTCCCCCACAGCGATMCCCTCCACACTCTCATCAAGAGCTACCGCGACTCGCGGAAGATCTTGATCGACATCGAGAACCGCCTCATGAACCAGATGGCCGACGACAACTACGACTCCTTGCCGCTCCTGCACAAGGTGGAGGTGTTCCAGTATGCTCTGGACAACACCACTGGGCAGGACCTGTACCGCATCCTTTGGCTTCGCAGCCGGAACTCGGAGTCCTGGCTTGAGCGCCGTACGACATATACCCGCAGTCTGGCTCTTACTTCCATGGTTGGCTACATCCTTGGATTGGGAGACCGTCACCCCTCCAATCTCATGCTGGACCAGATTACTGGTGAAATCATCCACATTGACTTCGTAAGTCCGTCGAGAGTTATTGAGCTAACGTCAGGGTGACTGTTTCGAAGTCGCTATGCAGCGCGAGAAGTACCCGGAGAAGGTGCCATTCCGTCTCACTCGTATGCTCATCCACGCGATGGAGGTTTGCGGTATCACCGGTACCTTCTCGCGCTCATGCGAGGTGTCGATGGAGGTACTCCGCAACAACAAGGAGTCCCTCATGGCCGTACTCGAGGCGTTCGTCTACGACCCGTTGATCAACTGGCGTCTCACGGCTGGAGCCCAGCCCGGTGGACGGCAGAGCGACGTGGAGGAGCGCGAGCCTTACGGTGGTCCCCGAGGTGGCGGACGCACCGACGAGCGCGACATCCTCATGGAGGCTGATCGACCTGAAGTCATGAACGACAAGGCACTGCAGGTCATCGAGCGTGTGCGGAGGAAGCTCACGGGTCGTGACTTCAAGCCCAATGTTACCCTCGACATCAAGGAGCAGGTCGAGGAACTCGTGAGCCAGGCCACGTCGGTCGAGAACCTGTGTGTGGCTTTCGTGGGATGGTGCTCGTTCTGGTAGACGGCATAGTCATGCCATGTAGTTTGTGTATTATGTCAGAAGTTTCGCTTATGAATTATGTACGCGTCTGTTGACTAATGAGGCGCAACCAGTACTGTAAGGTGCAGCTCATGGCAAGCCTAGCTGATCATTCACAACACTGAGCAGACACAGCTCAACCTCTGGTGCGAAAGGAGTGCCGGTTCTTGGGAAGGATAAACAACGCTCAGTCCGCAAGGGTGATCGAACGGCACTGCATCTGTGTGCAGTAAATACGGGTGAGAGTGTTTGGTGTCTGGAGAAGTTCAACACTTGCCTTCCTGACTACCTCACCCGCCTGAAGCTATGCAGCGTGGCCGGGTGACAGCCATCGCTTTCAGCGAGGGTTGGCGCTACATTATTCCTTGCAAGATGCTGCATTAATTCAGACCGTTCTGTAAGGAGCGTCATCGGGTCCAGGATACGTAACAAGACCAGACCATGCCCTCCAGGCTGCTAGAAACATTGATGCTATACGCAAAGAGGCATCTAAGTTGGTTGAAGAGTCATCAGCATCTTTCTTGTCTGCCCCATCGATACCCAGCATTGCTTCAGGTTGCAGCCCTCTTGATAAATGTCGCCTGGTTTGTCAACTGCCACATCGCCGACAGACATGATCCCAAATATATAGGGCATTGAATTGATACGAGAAGGAGTTTGGCCCTTCAATCACTCTTTCTACCTAAGCAAAGCTCTCCACGTCCCTGTTGAACGTGCAGACCATATAGATAGCAGCAAAAGGGAAGGAAAATGATCAACACTTGTAGAAAACAGCAAAAAATGGCGCCCGCCCGGATTTGAACCGAGGACCACTCCCAATGGGATTAAGACTCAACCGAACCCTAAGAGAGTATGATAGCCACTACACCACGAGCGCTTGATGTTAATCGACATTTCGACTTGCCCATAAGCATGCAGACAGAGATCTCCTTGGTCAGGTACATCAACCCCGATGGAGGTTTGATCATGAACGTCCATCCACGGTTACTACACTTCACTGCTCGACCATCATCTGTTCCCCTGTTCGAAGCTCCTTGCGCCGTGAACCCACTGTGCTCGAGATAGAAGGCGATACATCATGCCTCCTCATTCGTCGCGCACCGTCTTTGGTATGTCCCACGGGAAGCAAAGAACTCTGCTAACAACAGTCGCGAACATTCCTTAGTAGGGACAGGTGTTGTCTTCAGCTGACATCAGTGACGTATCGGAGGAGCAGATCGCAGGGGTGTTTTCTGAAGTCGGCCCTGTCAGCGATGTAGAGTGCGCTTGCTGCTGTATTCAGCTAACAGCAGCATCAAGTTCGATCCTCAGACCGGAAGATCCAAGGGGTACGCTTTCGTCAAGTTCCATGGTGAGTAGCGACTATTAACCCCTACTGACGACAGACGAAGCAACAGCACAGTCAGCGGTGCGCAATCTGCAAGACGTGCCCATCAACGGGCGACCTGTGCGCATCGAGCTCTCTGCAGATGACCAGAGGCGGTCAGGACCAGGACCTGGCCGTCCTGGGCCTGGCTTTGGACGTGGCTCACCTGCCTTCGACGACTTCAACCTCCCTCCCGGGCAGGAGCCTCCTCCTGGACAGAAGGCTACAGATGCGATCAGTCAGACACTGGCGGCGATCAACCCTGGTCAGATGCAGGAAGTCATGGCCGGCATGAAGGTGGATACCGTCGCTCTTTGTCATTGCTAACCCCAGGACCTGATTACCACCAAGCCGGAAGATGCGAGGAAGCTCCTTGCGAGCAACCCCCAGATGGCATACGCTCTCTTCCAGGCAATGCTGCTGATGAACATTGTCGACGCGAGTGTGCTCCAGCGCATCCAGCCGCTTCCCTCTGCCAACCCTGGTGGTCCAGGTGCGGCAGCGTACCCTCCACCTGCTGCTGCATACCCGCCGTATCCACCTGCAGCGACCCCTTCCTTCCCACCATATCCCCCAGCTGGAGCGCCAGCCCCACCCTTCCGCCAACCACCACCTCTCCCATCCTACAACACGCCTCCACCTCAAACGAGCACACCGCAGCCGTATGGCGGTTACCCGCCTGCTGCGGCTCCTCCTGCTCCGGCCGCTCCTCCACCCCTCCCACCTGCAACGCAGGCTGCGCTCGCCGGCCTGCCAGAGGACCAGAGGGTGAGTAAGACGCTAACAACACTGACAACAGACGATGCTCGTCCAGGTTCTTCAGCTCTCTCCCGAGCAGATCAATGAGCTGGATCCCGCTCAGCAGGCGTCAGTAAAGCAGCTCAGGCAACAGTTCCTTGGCGCCGCGTGATCACGTTCATGGGCCAGATGCGTACATAGGGCATAGAAGGCACATTATGCAATGATAGTATAGACGCTGTGGGAGGACATGGTTACTCCTCAGCATCCTCGACAGTCGCGGCCTGCCTGTTGCGCAGAGCAGGTGCGGCTTCAGTGGCGGTGGACACACCAGAGTCGGCAGTAGCAGCCGCGGGGGCTGGAGCCGCAGCAGCTTCAGCTGCGGCCTCGGCGGGGTTGGCAGAGCCGGTAGCAGCGGGCATGCCACCGCCAGCGGCCGGGGAGGCAGCCACCTTCTCCTTCTGCTTCTTGCTTCGCTTCTCGCCGACCTTGCGGAGCTTCTTCTTCTTAGGCTCGTCCCAAGCCCACAGGGGAATGAACGAGTCAACCTGCAATGTTAGGGACCGCGGCCTGGAGAGCGACTCACGAATCCCACATCCTCGAAGAGGTTGGGGAACATCCAAATAGCCTTTGCCATGAAGATCTTGGTGAAGCACCAGAATATCAGACGGATGATAGCGAGGACAATAAAGGCACCAACGAGGCCGAGTGCACCGACAGAGAGGTACCAGACGCCGACCTTCAGATTCGCCGGCCAAAGAGGGAACATGACTCCTGCCAGCATCACAGCCACCATAGCAATGCCGCCGATGATCGTCCAGAGGGGCGATCCATCGTAGAACCATGTGTAGTATCCCGCGGGGTCGAAGGTCTGTCCCCTGGACAGCCCGAGAGGCTTAGGCAATCCCGATGCGGTAGGAGGATCAGTGTTGATGCGATCAACGCGCAGGAAGAAGGCACTGATGTCAGCAGCGCCCTTGGATTGACTAACAAAGGCAGGACCTTTGAGATGAGGGCAGCGGCCTCCTCCTCGTTCTCGACCTTGGGGACCTTCTTGAGCTTCTGGTACGCAGGCCCCATCAGGGTGCGCACGGCGGTCTTGCCTGCTCGTTAGCTGAAGCTGCATGTCATACACACCCTTGAAGAAATCAACACGCTTGCCGTTCAGCACTCCGCGGCGAACCTTGGGCCCATTCTTGCCGCGAAGGAAGTCGGCGACAGCCCTGAGCTCTGGCGCAGCCTGATGTCAGAGAAGGAAGGAGGTATGGCTGTAAAGAGCCAAGCAAGCGAACTCACGCGTTTTCTGCATTGGGTTAGCCAGCGAATCGAAGAAATAGATGACAAGTGTCTACTCACTGAGCGTCCAGCACTGATGTGGCGTCAGAGGGTGCCATGTTTGCAAACGACGGGAACGAGATAGAAGGTAATGCCAGGAGTCCAGTGAGTCGCGTTGTTCGCTGGATATGGGGGAAGTTGATGACAGCGCGTTTCCCGACACGTGGCTGAAACCCGATCTCGGAAGATGGGTATCTTCCCGCCTCGCGATACGAACTCTCTCCATCAAACGCTTCATTTTCTTCACTCAACGCGACCTATCTCGACTTTCAATCATTGATATCCATACAGCTTCCCCCTGGCAACAAAGTACTAAGCACGGCTAACTCTCTACTCATCTGCCGACCAACTTCATGTGCAGAGCCGAGTACCTATCTCCAACCGGCTTAGCCTCCTCGATGAGTTTACGAAGCTCCGCAAGTTCAGCCGTGTTCAGGTCGACGTTACGTGCGTTGAAGTTCTCCACCAAGCGGGCCTCGGATTTGGTGCCGGGAATAGGGATTGCATTTTGTGCAATCACCCATGCAAGAGCAAGCTGGCTGCCCGTGCAACCCTTCTTCTCGGCGAGCTTGTTGAATTCCTCCACGATGCGAAGGTTCTTTGGGAAGTTCTCCTCGTTAAACCGAGGGATTGTCCGCCGCACGTCGTCCGGAGCGAAGTCGTTCGCAGAGCGGTATTGACCGCTGAGGATACCCTTTCCAAGAGGAGAGTACGCAATGACTGCTACACCGAGCTCGTGCGCCGTGTCGATGAGCCCATTGTCCTCGTGATCAGTGTACCATGGAGAGTACTCGATCTGGAGTGCATCGATGTGGGCGACTGTTGTCAGCTCAGAACGATGGGCTCGGTGAGCTCACTGGAGCAGGCTTTGCGCAGAGTCTCCGCGTTGCACTCGCTCAGGCCGATGTACTTCGTCTTGCCCTCAGTCTTGAGCTTCTGCAGAGCTGCGATCGACTGCTCCAGAGGCGTGTCGGGGTCGATGCGGTGCAGGTAGTAGAGATCAGGATACGATCCAAGACGCTCCCTCGTGCCCTCGATGTACGTGGCGATGTGGTCAGGCTTGTTCGTTACGTTCCCCAGTCCCTCGACATTGTCCACGAAGCACTGGGATCAGCTGGAGACGCAACGTCACCCACCTCGAAGCCACACTTTGACGCAATGAACACCTTGTCTCGAACATTGTTATTGCGCAGGAACTCCCCAATAAGCTTCTCGTTGTGGCCCTTGCCGTACACCACAGCCGTATCCCAGAACGTGCAGCCCAGCTCGACGGCTTTTGCAAGAGTCTGATGCGACTCTGCATCTACAGCGGGTCCATAGGACTGGGAGAAGCCCATAGCCCTGCCGCGTTAGCACTCCAACCGGTAGCACGACTTACCCAAACCCGGGAACGGGGACTTGATTGTCCTGGAACTTCAGCGTCTTTGGCATGGCGGTGTGGCTCTGTAAATCTCGGGTACGTCCGGAGTGTGTTGAGTGTAGTTCTTGCGGTCTCTGGGCCTGCATATATATGTCCAACGCTGCAGTGGAGGCCCAACTAACGAGATTCACCCAGTGGAGGTCAGTAGTGGAGGACAAGCCACAACATGGGGTGGAGGTGGAGGATCGGCCTGTCGGAATAACCTCGGATGGCCTACCTCTGTGGCACGCGTCTGATCACGCTTGCTCGAGATTCTGACACCGTTAACAGTATGCGTGCAGTGGCGCTTCGAGACAGTCGCTGACTCATCTCAAGCTGATGCAAGGCGTGGAGAGCGCGTTGGGGACTCTCGAGTAAGTACGCAGTCGCTGAAGCGACAAAACGATGGTGGCAGCACCAAGTCGGAGGCCAACATGCTTAATCTACACGTCCTTCACCCTTAACCTGTCAAGGCAGGGCAATCTCACATGCATGTACTCTTATGTACACGAGCTCTTGTCACGTACATGAGGTGCAATCTCCAAGTAGCCCACAACACTTACCAGCTATCACCAGGAATGGGCGTGGCACATCAACGCCAACCGTCTTCTGAAGTGGAGGGCGATATCATGACGTCATGTGGCAGAACTCACCCGGGTCCGATGGTATCCTCACTCGGATCCCTGCAGTATCGATATTTCTGTGAAGTGGAGGTGGAACGCTGGAGTGAGAGCGTCCCCGTCTAGAATGCGCCGTCTGTTGGCCCTGCCGTTGCGAACATTGAATCAGGCGCGACAGCTACGTGGAAGTACTGCCAAGTGCAACGCGGACCACCCACACACGCTGTCGATCTCGGGGCCTCGAACATGTAATTGAGCATCGGTGACGGCCTGACGGCAGGACGTCGCACGTTACACGTCGTCGCCGTCTCTCCCTTTCATCTCAACCGAACTGCTACACAGCGATCCGCAAGTGTATCGGCATGTCAGACAGACAGACGTCTAGCTGGAAACAGTATGTGACGATCGTGGAGGCAAGATCTCCCTCCCGCAGCAGACTTCGTCAAGCCCTGGAAAGCGGTCCGTTGCTGTGGGTCAACCTTACACCTATCTCCGCGTCGCGCGTCATAGGGGTACCGTCAATTAATCGCCGGCCTTTACTTTATGACGCAGATCGGGCTCCTCCGTACTCCGCTTTGTTCGTACGGTTTCACGTGGGGTATTCGACGTATTCAGGAATGGAATCTGCGGCAATTAGGACATGGTCTCTCCCTCGCCAGCTCAGCTGTACAGCGTGACGGCATTGCTGAGCTCCGCGAGACATCTTGTGGCCACCCCGGTTGTTACCCAGTGCCGTCTGCTGTGTAGTCTAGCGAGTCGAGGCATGGCGGCGAAGCACAACTTCCGCAGGGCCCTCCCTTAGGAGTACAGCAGAAGTTCTGCGCCGGTTTCTGTTCATGAGCTTGCTGCTGGACGTCCGGCGTCCCGTGATGTCAGAAACTTAGTGCCAAGCTGTATCTCGTGCTGTCCGGTGGGCGTTCCCGAGAGCTGCGCGCCACCATGCCACCACGTAACGGGGTGTCCTCTCGCCCAGGGTAGACAGCAGGCACATCGGTATGATGGTGGCCGTGTGCTGCATCCGCTCCAGCGGGTGACCAAGTGATCAATCAACCACGGCAATGTCTCTTGCGCCTCGCGACACGGCGACCGGCGACCTCGTTCTCATCCCGTCGCCCTCATGCCTTGACTGAAGATGTCCTCAAGATCCTTCCGTGTCCTTCGCCCCTAGTGCACCGTGTCACGCGACCCTTCACAAGTCTAGAGCCGGGCCCGTCTCGAGACGGATGACATCAGTCCGTATCTTCTCCAGAATGCTGTTGAATGTAGTTGCTGCTGGAGGACCATCTCACGCCTCCAGCGATATATTAAGGCGCACTGTTCTGGTTCGAGATCAACATCCCCCACCACCTCAGTATCTTCTAAGACCTACTCCCCCAACACAACAAACAAACAACAACCATGGACGCTATCAAGAAGGCTCTTACGTGAGTGAAGCTAGCCCTCTCTGGCGTGATTGGAGTCTGACGAGCAGTGGCTGCAAGTGCGCCTCCGAGACCCAGGGCCCCAACTGCCCTTGCCAGCGCGGCAACTGCGAGTGCAAGACCGGCAAGTGCAAGTGCCCCGGCTGCCGTGGCCGTGTCCGCGCCGCTGGCCGCCACACCTCGTCGTCGAGCTCCGACTCCGACGATGACGACAACATGAAGCGCCGTCGCGCCGCCAAGCGCTCCCAGCGTGCCCAGATGGGCGGCGCCGGTATGGGTGGTGGCATGGCCGGCCAGCCCGGCATGCACCACCAGGGTGGCATGGCTGGCGGCATGGGTGGCCAGCCCGGCATGCACCAGCAGGGCATGGGCGGCGGCATGGGTGGCCAACCCGGCATGCACCAGCAGGGTGGCATGGGTGGTGGCATGGGCGGCCAACCCGGCATGCAGGGTGGTGCCGGATTCCGCTAAGTTCGAGGAGTGTTACTCGAAAGGAGAAGAACGCCTCAGAAGTGTCAGGTAGTCTAATCGTCGGCTCCTTGTAGTTTGCCTATAGTCGATGGAAGCTGTCCTCGAAGTATCTTGTTGCCCTAATCGCCTCTCGACTCGGTTCGACTGCCCTCGACTGCCCTCGACTGTTTTGTAGCTGATTATCTCCACTCACGTAGAAGGCCCAACGGTCGCCATGTCGCTCTCCCTCATGGTGGTGGCAAAGCGATCCAGTGTCGATCACTAGGTGCCACACGCCTTTCAACGGGCATAAGATCAGTAGTCAGACAATCAGCGGTGGGTGGAGTTCCCAATCAGACAGACGATAGAGAGAGGGAAGCACATATATACATACATATGCTTTCGAATCCCTACGTTCTGAGCTGCTGACTCGGATATGACGTTTGGAAGTAGGAACAGATTGCACACGATGAGGACCTCAACGGTGATACTGGACAGTGATGGCGTGCTGGACGGGGGAGATAAGTCTCCCTGCAATCGGCAGTCAGATTCCACTGCATTGCGCTCCACCCTATGTAAAGTAAAGCGACCAGACGTGAGCTACTCTTCGAACGGTTCGAAGGGTGTTGTAACTCTGCATGGCACTTGTCAGACTGATGGCAAGGTGTAAGTTGTCGAGTGCTTCCTGATGTCCAACTGCCGTTGCTACGGACATGGCTGAGGGGAGAGCGCCGATCCCATCGGCGTTGCTTCGCCCCGCCACGAGGCGGCTTAGATGGATGTGCAGATGTGCAGCCGGCATGATTCTGAGGTACAAGCATACAATCTCATACAAGTCGCCATGATAAGTTGACCCTCTGACAGCGCGACACCGCAGCGTCAGCGGTCATTGCTGCACGATGTCCCAAACAGCGTATCGAACGTACAGAGGGAACATCGGGCTTAACCTCCACCCATTGCGATCGACATTTATGACGTAAATGCCTCGTGAATGGTTGCGCTCGGCCAAGCGGAGACATCAGAACCTAGGTCTGCCATACAATAATTGCTTCAATCCGCTTTGCTTTACTCATGTCTGCTCGCATCTCAAAATCATTCAATCACTTTTGCCATCATCAACGTAGACGACGGGTAGGCCCGACTTTCTCACCTTCAATGAACTGCCAGGGAGCCTGGACGGGAGCCGACTTTCTGCCCCGTCATGCTCTCAGCCCGTATGGACGTGTCATGAGATGAGCCTACGTCGTGCAGGCTATCGATGAACATCACGTTCACAGATGAGAGCAGTTCTGACGGAGATCCACGGCAGCTGGAACTGCAGTAGTATCGTCGGAGGCGGTTGAAGGCTCTCTCTTCCGCTGCCTACCCTGTCGTTGCCATTCTCACATGCTCACCAGACGTGCACCCCTTTCCGCAAGCCATCGCCCTCATCACTCACGGACACACTGACGGTTCCTTATGGAAGCCAGCGGATAAACCTACCGAACCCATCAACGGCAGGTTTGTTTGTCGACTGGGCAACCCGCATACAGCCCGCTGGCAGATCTTGCCCACACAACATCTTACCATTCACGGCTCCGTACAAGCCCGGGCGACAATGTTTGCACCAAGCTCGACGAGCTGCGGAGCACAATTGGTGATGAATTGTAGATCCTCGCTGGCTGGCGAACGAGTGCGACCGCCATCAGCTCGTCTCGTCTCGTAAACGAGACTGCAGGTTGATGACCCCGCTCACCTGCACCCCGAGTGAAGCTAGGTTTCTGACCACCAGGTGACCGGAAAAGCAGGGATCATTATCATTGCGCACCGATCCCGGACAATAGGAAGATGCGGCGGCCGTGAGACCGCCATCGCAAGCAACGCACAGACATCGCGTTGACAGTCAGGCTTTGGTGTTCATCTGATTCGGCAGTGCACAGATCACAATGTCTGGCACTGTCTCTGCAAGGCGTCCCTTTCGGCAGCGATATACGACGCTCTCATCATCAGAATACAAATGTTAGCACTCCGGCACGACACACGACCTCACCTCGCACCTCGTGTACATCAAGCGACTGTGTGCGGTTCGACTACAAGTTGGCGAGCTAGACGAGTGACAGACCTTTGTCGCTATTTGTCGCAAAGCCGAAGCTTTGAGGCTTCGCATGCATTGTGGCATGAGGATCTCTGTGCTCGACTGTGCTCGGAGCGCTACCGACACACGCGTCAAGAACCTCCACCTCCACACTATCAGCAGCCTCTCTGCCGCCGGAACTATGCCGAGTGATGCTGCGGTACCTGCGGGGAACGTACGGATCGAACGGGCCTGAGCGCATTTGGCATGGATAATTACTCGTTAATGGCGTGTATCATCATGAACACCCGAGCGCTGCGCCAGCCGACCAACGCGCAATGGGCATGCTTAGCATTGACTTCCGTCTACATGACTACAGCCAACTATGGCATGGGCCCACTACCCCTGACAATCACCTACCATAAGGAGTCAGAGTGAGTGTCACCGTGCATCGGCCTCGGCCAAGTGCCAGCATTGTGGCATCAACATCCGACATGAAGATCCTATGTCCCATCTCATCTCAGCATCCGGTTTCAACCATCTCGTTCTATCTCATCGCACCACTTACCCCGCGCTCCATTGCCTTCAACCTCGTGTGCCTGCGAGCAACAGGACAATCAGCGTAGCCCCGCATCGAGGCACTTCGCTCTTGCCATCAACACCGGGCATCTGTCTCGCTCCGTGTTGTCGAGGAAGTCTCACGGCTATACCTATTACCCAGTACTGGTCGAACCATCTAATTACAAAGTCTGGCGTTCGCACCGTGTTAACCATCTCTGCGCAGCTCTCCAGCCCCATCTCACTCTGCTTCACTGGCCACTCACACACAACCTCCACAGTATGTCTGTCATTCACATCCCAAGCGCTTTGCTCCACACAACTATAGGTCTACGGCCGCACGTACTCTCATGTCGCATCCCTCTCGAGTATGTCCGGCCGACCACTTTCCGCTTGTTGCGGTTGGTATACACCATACACTTCTACACATCACAATACACAGTTGGCCGAGGTAACCCTGAACCAATACCTGTCTATGTTGATTGTGATGGGGGCGAGTCATGCCTCGAGGCATGAGCTCAAGGAGGGAGGTGACGAGCAAAGGCTCTTCACCCCATTGTATAAGTTCTGGCGGTCGCTACTTCCCCGGCGCGTCCACATCGTTTTTTGTTCCCCCCTGTCACCACCATCTTACGTCGGCCGAAGCTAAACTCAGCACTACACCTCACGACAAGGATATGTCTCGCAAGTCTGGCAAGCACCAGGCGTCTCGTAAAGACCTCAACATCAACCGTGTTCGCAAAATAGCATCAGCCAAAGTCGCCCCTTCGTCTCGGCCTATAATGCGCAAAGGTCGCAGCATACGGCCGGGCACATGCGCCAACTGTGGATGTCCGGAGGTGAGACATCCGTGGCACGACCCGAGCAACCTCGTCTGACCACCTCCGCAGAAGTACACTAATCTCTGGCGTTCTGGCAAGGATGGCAAAGCCATGAAGAGGAACGACCCCTCAGAGCTGCGGGCGATGCTGTGCAATGCTTGTGGCCTTTGGGTGAGCGATAGTGCACAGGCTGTCAGCTGACCTCAGCTGAGCGAGAAGGGCACGCCCCGGCCTGTCCATCTCGCCTCAAAATGGCTAGCGACTGCCCGTGAAGACGCTGTAGCACAATATCAGCTGGCCATTGAGAACGGAGCTGATCCTAACTGCATCTCAATCGAGGACTACATGCCTCGCTCGCAGCCAGTGATGCCCATCGCCGCCACGCGCGGCCCAGAGTCGTCGGCGTCATCCGAGTCATCGCCTCACTCCGATGCTTTGCCACTCTCGCCATCTCTGCCGCCATTATCGTCTCCGACTACCTCGACGCCCCACTACGAAGTCCACAACCTCAGCCGTCCCTTCATAGACTACACAGTAGTAGACAGAGACCAGTCGAGTTCGCATGATCATGAGGCTGCCAGTGCGCTCATGAACTTGCTGTTTCAGGCTAGAGAAGCCGTAAGTCGCTCAGAGAAAGTGGTCTGATGAGAAGAGCCAGCCGTCATCGCACGCCAGTACCTCGACTCGTCATGAGCAAGCCGCCACCTCCCACAGCGAGCCCATGCCGTCATGTCGTCTGTTCGATCAGCAAACCTATGTTCCGGCATGGATCGGCAAGGCATGCCGCTCGGCCATCATCGTCCCTCCCCCGGCAGGGTTTCACGCACACAGACAAAGCCACAACCAGCACCACCTGACCCCGAAGCCAGCCCGACAAAGCCCCAGCCTCAGGTCGGCGCCAAACGCCCGCCTGGCGCTGTCGGTGGCGCAAATGTGTCAACAACCCGCCCCCAACTCCACCCCGAGGCTGGTCACTCAACAGAGCCCTGGCTCTGTGCCAATATACATCGCACCGGGCACGCACGACCACAACCTCATACGTCGCCCGTCAAACTCCAGCTCAATATCTGGGTTATCAGTCAACACGAACTTGTCTCCCCTCGGGCGACGAAAGTCCAGCGCGAGCTCCAGCTATGAGTCAGTGCAGAGTTCACTCATCAACACACCAGTCGACAGCGTCTTCCCCAACCCGGGGTCGCCTCTGCACTACATGAACAAGCTCCTCCTGGACGAGGGGCACTCTGAGCGCCGTGACTATCTCGTATAGAGCGCTCACCCTTTCAGTTGTCTTCATTAGAGCTTCGTTGTTGTGTATTTGTTGTTCGTGGGGTTCGGTAGATGTTTTTAAAGAGGTCGGTTGTCGTTCGCGAAAGTCGGGGCTGTCCAAGCAAAGCTAGTCATTTTCCCAGTCGCCGAAGACACAGACTCCCAGTTGAAGACACGTATTCCCGTTTATGCATGCAGGTGCAGTGTGGACTCGAAGGGAGAATAGCTTAGTTGGTGGTCGCTCGGGTGGACATAGAAAGTGGAGGTATCCTGACAGACTGGGGGACGTCGATTATCCGGCTTTCGTGCCTCCACAACTCAGGTTAGCCGGACGAGATCGTTTCTAGCTCTGACCTCCTGACACTGCATTGCCTCACCCGTCAACACTGCGCGACCAGCAGACGACAACTAGTCATGTCGTTTCGAACACTGACACGGATGGTGCCCCTCTCTCGTACTTTCCGAACTCCAACGGTGCTCGGTGCTCGACCAATACAGCGGCCAGAGCTGCTGAGAAACCTCCCCCTCACTGCGCGCTTTCACACCACTCCGAGTCCCGAGAAGACGACACCACTCGTTCCGCCGCGCTCCCCTACGCCTCCTAGAGCTATCCCTCATCAGAAGGCATCTGCAGGGGAATCTGGGGCTGCCCCTAATGCTGGCGGCGGAGAAGAGCCCCTATCGCCGGCGAAGCAGGCTTACAAGCTGTGGTATGGCCAGCTCTTCCCTGGTGCGTTTATAACACAACGGGGCGGCTGCAAGGTTCAACATTGCATCCCCATTCAGTATGGGCTTGCGTTGCGATCGTCTGCTTTTCTCAGAGCAGCTTGCCCTCCTCCTACTGTACCCTTTGCCCTGCTAACTTCAGCCATGCTTCCTGTTCTCCTGCTCTCCACAGCCATCTTCTTGGTGCTCTCCCTCATTCGCACCCACCTATCCGGATACCGGGATCTGGCAGAGAAGAGCGAACGTATAGCCATTCTCGAATCACAAGTTGAGCGCATGCGCGCAGAGGCCCGGAGGAGACAGGAACGCCAACGGCGAGAGCGAGAGAAGATTCTCCCCATCGTTGTCGAGAGAGTGCTGCAACATGTCGGCGCCATGGAGCCAGAGGTCGAGGAGCTAGAGGAGGAGCAGGAACTACTGGTCTAATTGTACTATGCATACAGGGTTACGCTTGATCTCTAGACTGTGGTCGCTCTCCGCGCTCTTCGTCGTTCTCAGCCATCTCAAACGAGTACTGCGCATCCTGACCAGCCTCTGATGGCCGGACAGGGCGAACACGGGCAATCACATCATTAACAACATCGACACCGCGGGTCTGGGCCCACGCGAGGCCGTCTTCCAACAACCCCTCGAGAACCGGTGCGCCACGTCGCGAGATTGGTCGTGTCGGGTGCTCCTCACCCGGGATTGGTGCCCAGTCCGCGTCCCAGCTCTGCGCGCGCGAATGGGAGAGCGCCACTGATGCCTCGCGGACCTTCTCACTAGCTTCGTGGCGCAGAACGTCCTTGATCGTCACTAGACCTGCCAGCTTGCCTTCCAGGCTCACGAGGATGACGCGTGGCCCCATGCGGCGGAAGAGTTGTAGGACGATCTCTAATGGCATCTTCGGCGGCACTGTCAGAGGGATCTCGTCGACGTACTGCCCGAAGTCGACGCGGTGGACCTCGTCATTCTCGCCGTAGGGGTTCGCTCCATTCGTGTTGTGTCGTCGAGGCACAACTATGTCGGGCTGGGGCAGAAGACCGCTGTCGTCCCCAGTCGAATCGACCATTTCGTAGAACGTGCACTCGGCATCATGTGCCAGATGGTACGTCCTTCTTGCGCGTTCGAGAGCGTATCGCAAGTCGTTCTTCCTGATAAAGCCCATGATCGTCATGTCCGTTGGGGAGCGAACAACGGGGAAGCCTTGGTAACTGGTGCTCTGCACCAGCTCGCCCAGCTCATGGACGGAGAGGCCGTTCGCCGGGATAGCAACGACGTCTTGCTTCATAATGTGCGATATCGGCTCGATGAAAGTCTTGTCTCCAGACTCGGCGTCCTCCTTCTCCAGGAATGGGAAACCATTGAAAGTGATCATCTGATCGGCAATGCCCCCGTTTCCGATCTGATCGCTGACTGCCTTGGTCACGAGCACCACAATCTGCGCGTCAGGCCCGGGCACCCTGACATGCTCACCATAGTCGGAAGGATGTAGGTCAGCGCTCCGGTGAGCTCGAACATGATGACAACCACTGTCACAGTAAGTCCCGTGATGCCACTAAGCGCTGCGCCAGCCCCGAGAAAAGCGTAGGTACCCGGCGTGATGCATGGCGCATCCGGCGGACAGGCAGCAGCGAACCACGGAGCGGCAGGGTAAGCTCTGGGTGTCAGCGGAACGGACTCGTTTCCTCAACGTACTGTTGCATAGCCTTCACCAGAATACCGATCATGCGCCCGAACGTCGCACCGACGGCCATGGATGGAACGAAGATACCAGCGGGTACCTTGCTGCCGTACGAGACGATGATGAAGCCTATGCGCAGGATCGTTGCAATAAGCAAAGAGTTGACGACACTCCACTGCGATGAAGCTTGACAGAGACCATCGAGGTCACCTCCGCCCTCGCATTCTCGGAAGAGAACGGACATCATTTCCGTCATGTCGATGCGCAAGAAGCGATTGAGGTAGCTGAAAATGCCCGTGGCCACTGCGAGCCCAACCGCTTCTGCTACACCATGCTTGGCCAGATGCTTGCGACGGAACGCTGCGACTTGTAGATTGTACTTGCTCACAAATGCGCCATAGCAACCTCCGAAGACACCGATGAGAATGTATGCTGGAATCTCGAAGTAGTGCCAATCCCGGTCGTACGACACCTGGAACAGGACCAGCTTGCCGGTGCGGAATGGGTCTAGTGACTACCAATTAGCATGTTCCACGACAAGCAGCTTACAGCGAGGGTGAATGTGGCAACCAGAGCACAAACAAAGGCACGCCACATTGTCCTGGCAGAGAACACGGGATTCATTTCCTACTTGTCAGCACAAAGCGCGACCTCATCGGGAAACTCACTTCCAACGAGAACAAGACACCCCCGATCGGTGAGCCGAAAGCCACTCCTACACCAGCTGCACTAGCAGCGGTCAAAATCTCCCGCGTCTTGACTGATGTCTCAGTAGCGTCCACACCCTGATACCTACTTTGGCTGTTCTTGTATCTGGAGAACAGACGCGACACGACGTGTCCAACTGCGCAGGCGACGTGCACAGATGGGCCTTCCTTTCCAACGGCAAGACCAGAGCCAATCGATAGAGGCTACTGTCAGTCTCGGCCATCACACTCAGGCCAGCTCACAAGGGTCATACTCTTGATGAGCAAAGTCTCCAGCCCGAGGTATCCCTTCATGATGAAGCCACCCAGAATGCACTTGATCTCCGAGATACCAGAGCCAGCGGCATATGGCGCAAAGTTGCGAACAAGATACGCTGCAGTGAAGGCAAACAAGCCCTGCGCGTTAGTTAACAGAACGTACACAAGAACTCACGGCATAGAGGACGTACGCAATCCATGGGAACGGTTGGATGATGCCCCATCGCCGCCACTCCTCGCACACCTCGCCTTCGTCCGAGATCTCGAGACAGCAGAACTTGCGACTGAGCCACCATCCAGTTGAGCAGTAGCCCAGCTTGAGATCTGACAGCCACCCAGTCATTATTGACATGAGTGCTGCACTGACACCGATGCCAATCCCTCATTGTCAGCTGCGCTCACTCTGACAGTGTACGTACCAATGAGTGTCAGAATCACGTAGCTTTCTCCTTCTTCCAGAGCTCTGGAAAGTGCTCTCCACGCCCATCCCACTACACCATCCATAGTTTCCAGCCGCTCTCGCAGGGATCCTGGTTTCGGCGCAGCTCGAGCTCGGGGGTTACGTTCCCGCAGGGAGTCGTGAATCCAGTCTAAACGTGTCAGATCATAGTACAGCCTTCAACACAACCGACTCACCGACTGTTTCGAAGTCCTCATACCGTCTGCCGTTCAGCTCTGCCACAGCGACGCACAACCCACCGTATTTGTTGTTCCAGCTCCTGCTCGTCTATGTAGTGCTGTTGAGAACTGCTTGCACCATGCAGCGGCTGGCTGCTGCCAGAGCCATTAGGCTCACCCTGGGGCGACCCCGGTGACTGAGTGGCCATGGCGATCACTGGATTCCGATTGCGCCTGGAGAGTAGAGTTGGACACAAGACTACGTTATCCACAGGTGCTGGTCACGGAAACGATGATCGGCAAGGACGACCGGTCCGGAGATGAGGGGGTTCTCCGCTTACACGTGGACGTCGGCTCATGATGGAATAAAGCGGCCGGGCTAGACGGGCGTGCTCGGCGACGGCTCGGCGATGGTGATAATAGTAGTATTTGGTATATGGAGCAGTATACGGAGTGCGCTAGTAGCGTATAGAGTACTATGTAGACGGGCGGCAATATACGGCATTATAGTGCGTGGCGGCTGCGCCCTGTAGTCTCAACAGCTCATGTTGGTCATGTGACTCTGGGAGTGCCGAGGATGACCTCGGTCTGCCACATGCTATAATCCCGGCGGGCGTGGGACCCTGAGTGCATGGGGGCAATGGTTTACGCACAATGAGCGCCAGAGTCTTGAACCGTCGGCAGGGCGTAAGCTTCCTTCAACCACACTTTCCTTCTCCAAACGAGTTGTATAGCTACCTAATAACTGGTGTTCCCTCCTTCTGATCGCATAGAGATCGCAGCCGCAGTGTCGGGGAAGCTGAGCAGCGTGGCGAAGTAATTGATCTGCGTCTAGCAGAGAATCCGCAAGCAGTTGGCAGCAGGATCAACTGCAACAGACTGCAACGCCACCCAAGCGGCGGTCACCCAGAGTCTCACCAACAAGAGCTGGTACTCCTCGAGTCAACCAGCAAACATCCCCCATCCTCCTCCACTAAACCACATCGTAAGTGCCAAACCAGGTCCACACCCCCCACTTTATCATCCCTCCACGACACGCCCGACCTTGGGAAACAAGATACTTGTCACTTCCACAGCCAGCGTGCCGGTGGAGTATGAACACCCGTGTTTCTGCGTTGTGATTGGCCAGTTCGGTCTCGCGAGCCTTATAACTGCAGGACCAGGCATGCCGGTTTGAATTCGCGTTTCCGCAGCGATTCACAGCGAAAGGCCCGCGATTCGCAACGATTCGAAGGAAGCGGATGTATTTCGTTGCGATTCGTCGCTTTCGTCACAAATCGTCGCAAATCGCCGTGAATCGTCGTGAATCGTCGTGAATCGTCGCGCTATTCTGGCGATTATGGGCAATCACGTGACTATTTCGCTGCGATTCCGCGTTTTCGTTGCGATTCGCTTCCGTTTCGTGCCTTTCGTTCCTGTTTCGCATTCAATCGCAATGTTCCGAGACGCGTGCTTTGTTGTGGTCGCTGACCATCCAGTTTCGTCATGTCATCAGCAAATGTATTGCCAGCATTGCCAGGCGCACCACATTCGTTCATGAACAGAAGCGCAGTGCCGCAACGAACCCATGTAATCGCATCACAGGCCTCGTTGCCTGCAGTGCAAGGTGGTGAGGCTTCTCGGTCACGGGGAACTCCAGACCTGGTCGACATCTCACGAAGTTCGCCATTCGATGACTTGGGCGGACCGCCGCCTGCTGCTCGACCTACGGCAGGCGTCCGTGTCACCGAGGGCAGGAAGCTCCCACCGACACCTACTATTCCTGACTACTTCGACCCCATCAAAGCCTCCATGACGAACAATCGCGCAGACTCGTCATCCATATTCCGATCTCCAGCAGTGGCGCCACAGAAGCGGAAGGCAGATGATCATGTTCCGCGAGCCGGGACATCGACCTTCCATTCTGGTGGACCTAGGCGTACGACCGACGGCGTTGGCCGCCTGCGTCCATTCCTGGAGGCGGCCGTCCTTCATGGCACTAGGCCTAGAGATCTGTTTGATGACCTAGTCAGAGACGAGGATACTGGCCGGGCAAAGGTGCAACTCAATGCAGAGGACCTGCATGAGGTGATCTGGAAGCTCTCAGAACACGCCTCTCCGTCATACTTGCAGTTGATGGCCGATGAGGAGGACTACACCGAAGTCATCAGCTTGTGGCTGAGGCGGTTCAAGAAGGACCCTGAGCGTTATGCGAACAGCATTGCACCGTTGTTCAGTATGTTGTCCCGAACCAACATGCCCGTCAACTATATCGATGACTATGCGATCAACACAATGGTCAAGGACATCATGGCGCAGTGTGTGAGATTAGGTGAAGGTGAGTGTCAAATGTGTAGCCTCTGCGTTGCTAACACCTCAGGAGCTCTGCCAAGCCTGCAAACTATCAGAGCAGCATACAACCGGTACATGAACTACTACCTGAAAGTCCTGGTTCCCAAGAACAGGAGAGTACTCGATTCCGATTCGGAGGATGACAAGCCTATCATTAAGAAGGTCAAACCTACACCGAAGCCAGCAGCAAAGCTGGACATCAAGTTCGAGAAGAAGAAACCCGAATCGGCCAGGAAAACAGATCAATCTTTCTTCGGCGGGCCTTCCACTTCTGCCACTGCTCCCAAGCCACGCCCACGAACGCCGTTGGATGCTAAGCCGTCCGTCCCAGCTGCACCCAAGCCGACCTCGCTGCTCGGGTCCACGCTGGCAAAGTTGAAGAACCAAGGTCAAGCCAGCTCCTCTGCGTTTGTCCCTCGTGAGAACAAGCCCGACATTCCCACGGCGAGCGTAAAGCCCAAGGGGCCCAAGCTGAATAAGAAGGGGCACTCTGTCCGTTGGGTGGACACTGCACCCGCATCGTCCTCCGGGCGTCTGATGGAGGCAGTCCGCTTCTTCCGCGAAGAGTCGTGGGAGCATGAACGTCCATTCTGGCAGGACGGCGAGGGCGAGGACGGTCTCCACGGCCTGACAGCGCATCAGCTAGACATGCAAGAGGGGCGTGCTCTCCACCACTTCGATGACGACCGTGAAGGCCTGGAGGAGCAGATCGACTGGGCGGAGCCGAACGAGTACCTGATCGAAAACTGGAACCCCGACGCTCCTCACCCACCGCGCCACACCCCAGAAGTAGCAGAGCAGGACGAGCGCGAGCGCTCAGTCCTCGCCACAGCGTACCTCATGAACGACATCCCTCCCTCCGCTGATGAATCCGCCGTCCGCATCAGCCGCGACGACGCAACCACGAAGAGGCTGTATCGCCCTTCCGACCTCGGCGGGCCATCAGCACCCCCACCCACTGCCGCAACCACCCCCGCCCCCGCCGGCCCAGCAGTCCCCGACATATCGAGTCTCCTCTCCAACTTATCCAACATACCGACCTTATCCGCAGCCACGGGCGCAGCGCACCCCCACGGTCAAGAGTACTCCTCCGCCCCCCGCCCCGGCCAGAACAGGTGGGGCGCCGCCGCTACCCGACCACCTCCCCCGCCCGCCTCGTATACCTACCAGAACCAGAACCAACCCGCTTCTCAGCCCGGCTACTCGGGGTACGGGCAGTACGGGGCGCCAGGCTATACGCCCAACCACACCGGCGCGGGGTACAGCAGCTCAGGGCAGTACGCGAATGGCAGCGGCTCGCACGACTACGACTACTCCCGGCCGGGGGGTAACTCCCACGACCACTCCCGCGAGCGCGGTGGTGGGCCAGTCAAGGGACGGAAGAAGTGCTTCCACTGGCTGAACAAGGGCGCTTGCCCGCGTGGCGATAGGTGCCACTTTGCGCATACCATGTAGAAAACCACCACAACTCAGACTCCTCATTAGCATCTTTGCATGGCCCATGGCCCTTTCATTCTGTAGACATTCAATGTGACACATATCATCTTCGCTGGCTTCGTGTTGGCTGTGGTCTCGCCTGTGGCCCTTGCAACTGCGACAGCGCAGTTGTACTTGTGTGATGGCGTGTTTGTTCGCTCCATTCGTTTGCGGTACAGCGCGCACGCTTAGTTGAGCAATGATGATTTCATTCAGATAGATTTATGAATACAATACACAGTACAACACAACTCGATGAACCCCTGTTTCCCTCATCACTCTCTAGTTCCAGTTGAAACCGTTCTGGCTCAGCGTCGACGCCATGAGCATCTCGTTCATAAACTGCTCCGACAGCGCCGCGGCGCTCATGTGCTTCTCCTGCTCCTGCCCCTGATTCGACGACAACATCGCAGCCACTTGCTCAGCAGCGCCAGGATCCATGGGGTTGAGGAACTCCAAGGGGTCGAAGACCTCCCTGTTCTGCCCGGCGTCAGATTGCTGCACAAACTGTTGCTGCTGTTGTTGCTGCTTATCGGGCTGAGTATACATCCCGCCGTTGGTGACGTGTGCATCCGCGTCCATGCTCTCGGGCGTCTGGCCGAGCGACGGACCGGACGGGCTTGTCCCCGACGTAGAGGCGGACGGGGCTGACGAGCCAAGAGACGGTAGAAATTCGATGTCCGACGTCGCTCCGGATGCCAAGTTGTTGGCTTGTGGAGCGTCGAGAATACTGGCGAGGACAGGCGGAGCTCCTTGGCAGGCCTCGTAAATGGCTTCAGGTAGCTTGCCGCCCTCGTATAGAATCTCATGGTTCTCCAAGTACAGCACGAGGTGCTTGCCTACGATGTGTTTGGTGCCGTATCGTTGGAACACTGGCGTCAGATTTTCGCCAGTAATCGTTACTCACAGCTCTGGATGACTTGATAGTCTGTACGCCAGCGCATGGCTAGCGAGAACTGGCCGAATTTCTTCGCTCGGACGATGAAGCGCACCACGATGCGGCCGATCGTGAAGAGGGAGAAGATAAGAAGAGGCGTGAAGATCAGGGTGATGTCTAACTGACTGGGGACGAGGTGAAGCAGCCCAGTGACTGCTTCGAACGATCGCTGGAGCACGCGGAGAGATTGACTGTCTTCTGCTTTGTCCCATTCCGCGAACGGCTCGTGTAGGATTATAAGGGCGACGTTGGGGTAAATGTGTACACTGAGGAGGTTCGAGTCGAATGCAGACATATCCCCGGTGTCTACTATTTTGTAGATATTCCTCAAAGTCACAGGGACAGTTGATCTGAGAATGTCAGCAATGTTCCAGGCAAGACAACTGAACGCACTGGAAAGTTGTGATCTCCTCGTTCAGCCTAGCGAAACTAGGCCATGTCAGACCCGACATTTCATCGTTGGGGCGAATATCCCGCTGGTTCCATGACACGCTCCAGTGGCCAACGCTGCCCATGAGGAACGACGCTTTCACGGCAAGAACGAATGGGTCGGGTACAGGGTGACTGAGGTTAGAGGCTGCAAAGACGCGAATCTCACCTCGACATGATATCATGATCGTGGGCTGCCTGAGGGTTGCCCTTCATGGACCCACTCAAGTCGTGCTTGTGTGTGAAGTCGTCCGTGCTGGTCGGGAGAGCAACTGAAATGTCGTGGAGTGAGAAATTCTGGCCCCAACACGAATTGACGGAGAACCCAGCCTCGGTCAGGTAGGCCATCCAGATCGACGCCAGCCGCTCCTCTCGTTCGATGTCGTTTTGTGGCTCCATCATCAGAGGCGGCTTGACGTTGTTTACGCGTTCTAGTAGTCAGACACAACTGCGCTCAACAGACGTACTATTTTTCTGATGGATCTCCAAGGCCTTGATCAGTCGGCCAGGAGTCCCGCTTGCCATCCACGCTCGGAGTGCCATGCCTCCGTTCAGATAGCTGTAACTGAGAAGCAACTGAAGGTCAGTGACGTTCTCCGCCCGCGACTCACGTGTGCCCTGGCAAGGTCGAAGACATACTGCCCGCTACCGATCATCTGGTTCATCGTACCATGGCGTATGCAGCGCTCCGCAGCTTCGCATTGCGCTGTTGCAAAGTCTTCGGACGTCTCCAGGTCTAGGCCCATAGCAATGTGGCGGTGCCTGCTGGCCTCCAGTTGGTCTGGCGGGATGGTGACCGTCCAAGCAGTGTGGGGGGCTGCGACAGCACAGATGGCGTGGAGAAGGGCTGGGAAGGGGAAGTCGCGGTGTGTTGGAGGGAGCTTGATCCTAGTAAGGAGCGTGGGACGGTGGATCATACGCGGTGTCTGGGGCTCATACTGGAAGAAGGTCTCGATGCTGCGGAATTAGTACTCCATTAGAACAGGGTGAGAGTTAGACATACAGATGTTCGAGAATAGCTAGAGTCAGCTCTGTGATCGAGTTTACAACTCACGAGGGGCAGGCAGGTTGCGCGGCCACTGTGCCGGAGCAATGAGCAGGTCAGAGAAGTCGAATGACTGGTAAGAGTTCGAAGTGTCGCCGATGGTGAGCACCTGCGGTTGTGACATGAAGGAAGGCAGAACTTCCGTAAGGGGCGGCGTAGGGAAAGCGGTGTGCTTGAAGGACCTAGCTGACTCGCCGGAAGGCTGACTCCATGATGTGCTGGACCGGGAAGTGTCGCTCTGCTTTCTCGTGTCCGCAGTGGTGAGCCCGGCGATACGAGCTTCCAGTTCGGCTACGCTGATCAGCTTGGCTTGTTGTTAGGTTACTCACCAATGCGCGCCTTTAGTGTCTCCCGTTCCTCCTCAGCTCGCAGCTCCTTCTCCCGGGCCATTTTCCGATCACTACCATTGCCAACCACAGAACGCTTGGCACTCATCGCGCTGCTGCTAACGCGCTTCCGCTCGGCTTCGACTTCGGCCACTCCACCTGGCCCAACTTCATCATCGTCTTCCGTGTACGTGCACACGAGAGGCGGAGGACGAGACTTGTTGCGCTGCGCAGACCGCAATGCGTGCGCATGGGAACGCATACATGGGTTGCAGGTTGGGCGCACAGCATCGCACTTTACCTTGCGCTTCTTGCACTGGAGAGAGTTAGATCGGGGATCGTCATGTATATGTGGTTCGCAAGCCAGCTCACCTGCAAGCATGCATGGTTGCGTTTCAGCGGCGCCAGCGTCTCATCCTCCAATATATCGTCGTAGGGCGGCGTCGATTGCATGTGTCGAGCGCTGAGAAGGGGATCAGCCTAACGGGGTCGAGAGTGGTGATGGCGACGAGGAAGTCGCAGAGAGGTGGATAACGCTGACGAATTGCTACTGGGAATCGGGATGCAACTTCGAACGCCTCTAAGTCTTCAGGATAACAATTGAATGCCGACTTCAGAGTGGTCGAGAGAACAAGGGCCACAGTTGTCGAGATCGTGGAGCTCGGGGTTGAACGAGAGTATAGGTTGTCCCCTTTGTGGTGTCGGTCGAGGTGTCTCGTATAGGATCGGAGAGGAGTGAATGGAGAGAACGATGTGCGACACAACAACGGGAGAGTCTCAGAAAGGATGGAACACGCAAGGCCTCGGCGACCGTTCCAACGCAGGCTGTAGTGGTAGTGGTACTCCTAGATACGACTTGAGTGTCAATCCAACTACCAACACTGCCTGCATCAGAGGCAGCCGCTCCAATTCTAGAACTCGCTCCGTATGTAAGTCTGACTGATGCCCGTCGGCCATCGCCTCCACCAACGGAACCCGGGGACACCCGTGGGAGAACAGTCGCCACCAACACCCGGTCTCGGCTGCCGTTGAGAATGCCTCCGTGGCTGGAATCGGCGTGGAGACCCCACGCTGATTCCCATCTCACACCCGCTATCAATAGCCGGTCCACAATAACCTCAATTGTCTTGGCCCTACCAGAGTTGCTCTGTCCCAACTGCTCAACATCCTACAAGATACACCAGACATGCACGCCCACACAAAGCACGCCGCGAACTCCAAGCAGGAAGAGCGAGAGAGACTCGTATCAGAAGCAGAGGCCGAGCTGGGCCTTGCGACTGAGCATCCGCAGGATGAAGAGATCCTGCTATGCCGGTAGGTCGTGTGTGGTCCTTAGAGCTGACATCGCAGACCTGCCGATGCGGTGTCCAATCTGAAGAATGGCAAGGAGGGCTGGACGTGCGAGCGCGTGATGAAGGCATATGTGGGCATTGTCCTGGAGGGGCATCCGCTGACACCTAGATCCGTGCAGCTTGCGCAGCCCATCGCAAGACGAACTGCCTGACTGAGGGTACACCGACCGTCATATACCTCGCTGACTGCAGTCATCTTCAAAGCTGCACTGCAGGAGGCTCGCGACAAGGATGCTGAAAGAGCTCGTGGCGTGGAACCGCACGGCGCATTCTGGGGCCTGCCGTCCAGTTTCAAAGGTGGGCCCATTTGCGCCAGGGGATGTACAGAGAGGCATCGAACTGGAGGGGGCGTGGAGGGGCACATCTGATGTCAGACACATTTAACATTGTTGGCGTTGATACCTCACTGGGATGTTCGCCGTAGGTTTCTCTTGTGTCTTTGCTCACCCTTATAGCCATTGCTTCAAACCAACTGAGCGGCCGCAGGACGAGGGTTCCGTGCGCGGTATCACGTGTGTTGCTGACTCCTAGCTCGTGATACTCTACCGCAAGGAAGGCGGCATCCCGTTCTGCAAGACCGGCATTCCCCAAACGCTCCTAGCATTTGAGTGCTCCAACCCTATTTTCGGCAAAACCTCAAACCCGCACACAACAGCACGCACCTGTGGCGGTAGTTCTGGAGGTGAAGCGGCACTCATTACTCTCCATGGCACTCCCGTCGGCTGGGGCTCGGACAGTAAGTTTTTATCGAGAATTCTCGCTGACGACAGTTGGTGGATCACTCCGAATCCCGGCTGCGTACTCGGGATGCTGTGGTCTCAAACCGGCCGTAGGTCGCTGGCCGGCCGGGGGTAATCGCCCGGTGACTAATGGGTTTGACGGCATCAAGGTAGTGTTTGCAGCTGCAATCGGTGCTGACCCTCAAGGCTGTGGTTGGCCCTATGGCACGCACAGTCGATGACCTGACTTACCAAGCTCGCTCCATGATCGGCGCCACAGTGCGAGAGCTAAACGACGGCGGGTTTGCCAACGAGAACGTCATTCCCCTGCCGTGGCGTGAACCGACGCTACCGAAGCGTCTGAGGATCGGCTATTGGGTTGACGACGGTGCCATCAAGGTGCGGCTGACTAGGGGGAAACAACGCTGACTCTTGCAGACGAGTCCAGCGTGTGCCCGTGCTGTGCTGCAGACAGTAGCCGCGCTTCGCAAGGAGGGCCATGAACTGGTCGAGTGGCAGCCGTCCAATGTGTACAAGGCGCTCAAGGTTGGCGACTGAAACGGACGAAACTTACGACGCAGATCTTTGTGGCACTCACCTCTGCCGATGGCTACCGCCAGCTGCTCAGCAACCTCGGCACGGACCCCATGGAAAAATCGCTAAAACTGGTTACCCTTGGCCCGCGCCTGCCACGCTTTATTCTGTGGCTCGTGACCAAGTTTATTTTCTACATCCTGAAGGACTTTATCTTCGCTGATATTTTGGGTGAGCAGTGCAAGGTACTGCAGCAGGCTGATCGACAAGGTTTCTCGCGCAAGAAGACTGCCGGCGAGCTCTGGGACGCGTGCCACGAGCGCGACGAGTTCATCAAGGCATTCCGCAAATCTGTGAGCTTGTGGCGCTGTTGACGGCGAGCTAACAATTCAGGCCTGGGAGGAGAACAAGTTCGACTACCTGCTCTGCCCTGTCCAGGCAGTTCCCGCTCTCGAACACGGCCGTACGGCAGACCTGTCTCCTCTCTGCATAGGCACAGTGTTGTTCAACGTCGTTGACTCTACTGCCGGCGTAGTTCCCGTCACCCGCGTCGACGCGGAACGTGACGCAGTGTCCAACAATTTCTTGGACGGCAGCAAGGGTTCGAGACTTCTCAACAACAGGGTCTACGGCACCAACGATCCCGCCTACGACGCCAAAAAGATGCACGGCCTACCAGTTGGTGTGCAGATTGTTGGGAGACAGTGGCAGGAGGAGAATGTGCTTGCTGTCATGAAGATCGTGGAGAACACAGCCGCGTATCAGTAGTCGAGCTTATTGAGAATTTGTTACGATATGCAGAACGTGTTCTTTCGCTCTACTGTACTACCGCTTTTGGGGATTTATTTCTGTCTCTGCGACCATCATGGTTGCAACCCAGCTACCTCGAAATATACACAGGACTCAGAAATCATGCACAGCGTGCACGTCATGCCGCTCAGTGCCGCCGCGTTTGATCCACAGCAATTCAGTTGTGTTGGGTTTGACTTTGTGCGACACCACGGCTACTCGTCGCACCGCAATCATAACTATCCGGCTCGAGACCGGCCCGGTCGTCGCTTATTTCGAGGTCGTGCGGATGTCAGCATTGGTGTACCGCACAATGCACAGGTTGCATTGCATTACGGGCTCTCTGCACACGATAACGAAAGACAGTTCCCACCAACAGATCTTACCACGCTCCCATTAGACTCCAGAGCCACGGCTGATTGATAAAGTCTAATGAACCATCGAGACGTCTCTAGTGGCATTCTGCGCCTATGCCGTTGAGTCGCCGCAGGCCTGATGCCTTGCGCATTCCACGGGGTATCCCGGTGTGTCTGGCGTGCAGAGAGAGAGGGGTAATGCGCCCCCCTCGGCCCTCGCAATGCCCATGATGGAGTCGATACGGATCCGAAATGAGCAAAGGTGCAAAGATATGCCGGGCAGATTGCCGACTGATCACTAAATGTCCCGACTTGAATTCCAACGCCTTATGACGCTGCGACACTCGACTTGGACTACATGTTTGGTTCTGCCGCGCGCTTGCGCGTCTCCGCTTCAGAATCCAACGGCGAGATCAGCGGAGGCTGGGCTGAGACGAAACGGACCGTCGGCCTACAGCCTGCTTTGCATTCCATGGCTGTGTCTCGGCAGTTGGCGCGAGCACGCCCGAGGGTTATCTGATCCGGATCTGCCGCCAAGTTATCATTCCGGGCTGACTAACCTGCTCACTAACCTCTTCATCCTTTTTGTTGTCTCCGCAACTCAAACGGACTGGCGTGGAAGCTCGATTAGGCCAAGATTGGTTATAGATGTCGGAGCACTCGGACTGACACGAGGCCCAATGCCGGCGGTGTCATCCGTAACGGGCGGCGGCATGGCTGCAGGTGGGCGAGATCTCGCACAGGCGGCTAAAGGCGCATGATCGAGGAAGAACAATTTAGCTTTTTCGCCTAGAACCTGGATGACCTGGATGATGCATGATCTACAGGGAAGTAGTCAAACGACAAACGGCATGAAGCGCGGAATGCGTCCGCTTGGGCGACATGGGGGGCTTTGGACAGCAGTCAATGGCCAAGCTTCGTGAGAGCCGGACACGGCCAATGGCAACATGTGGTGTGCGGCATGGAGATTGCACTAGATGATTAACGGAGAGATAGGGCTGGGCTTGGAGCACGACGAGGGGAGAGCACAGCCGTCTTCGTACGCGAGACAGCGGGCCGTCGGCGAGCGCCCATGCGTTGTCTGCTGCGCCGCAGATAACGGTCTGCTCCGTGGCTGGAGTGCCCTTAGTTCCCTCCCTTCCACCTCCTCACTCCTTGCCCTTGCCGCCGCCCCACTCCACGTCAACCTACCGACGTGGGGGACCTGCAAAGTCCCCTCCGCTTCGGACTTGACACGCTGTGCATGTTGCGCTTAGTAGCAGTGATGGATGGCCGAGGCAGGCACACAGAATGCAAGAGATGTCTCTCTGTCCCTCTCGCTCTCTGTGCGTGGAGGGCTGTTGGCGCCCATCGGACAGATCTCCCTGTTGTAAGGGTGTGAGACCAATTTGGGCTCGCTTCGACAGGTCGAGGACAAATGCTGTGTCTTCGTCCTTCGGCTTTGGCCAAGCTCGGCCTGCCTGACTGACTTCCGTTCACTCACCTACGCCGCCTCCCACCCTCTTCTCAGGTTGACTCGACCCGGAATGACATGCATGTCAATGCAATGCACGGCAGCGGCGCAACGCTACGGGCCAGTCGGTAAAGGGGTAAAGGGGGTGGGTGACAAAACACACGACTTGATTTGGCTTACCGCATCATGCCGTGCCGCCGCTGTTCGCCGACCTCGCACTGTTCTGAACTGTCCGCGTCCTAATAGCACCGATGAAATCCACAGCAACCCTCTCGACTGCCGCCGCACCGCTAGTCCTGTCGTGTACTGCCTTGCAGCCCGTAGCTTAGCTGTAGCTGATGCACCGTGCCGCGGACCGGGCGGCTCTCCATCGTCCTGTAGCACATGGACACAGCCTTTCCAAGATCGACGCGACCCGACCCGGGCCTGGGCGACGTTTGTTTCTATAATGGAAGACCGCTGCTGTCCTGTCACCTCTCCTGTCCATCATCGCCACTACCATATCTAGTCATTTTATTATATTCCACTCCTACATCTTTCTGCTTTGCAGCAACATTGCTCAATATTCCGAACCATGGCTCCCACTCTTATGAGTGATCAACAGCCTGAGCGGAAGAAACGACGTGAGCATCACTCAGCAAACGCTGGTATAGAGCTCGTCGTGCTGATGTGTGTAGGACAGAATGTTGCGTGTGACTCGTGTCGACTACGCCGCGTCAAGTGCGTCTTGGGTGACCACTAACCTAGGCTGTGTACAACTGTACTGACACCATGTATAGATGCGACATGCTTGCCATCCTTACGCCACAGGACACGTCCCGGCCGGCTCCTCCACTGCACGTTCTAGTGCGTGAGAACCCGGATGTGTCTTGCTCCAACTGCATCTCAAAGGGTATCCGGTGTACCACCAACCAAATTGTAAACCCTGCCAAACCCAACAAGGGTGGGAAGCGCATCGAAGAGGCAAAGAAGATGTACGGCAGTGACGGCAGTGCTCTCACACCTCCCTCTGGTGGCAGCGAGCAGCTAACACCTCTGCCTCTCAGCACAACCCCGGCTCCTCGTGGTGGGTCAGTGACCCACGAGAACAGCGCCGGGTCGAGCCTGCAGTACCGCTCTGCATCTGCGGACAACTCCTCTCTTGGCCTTGACATCAACAGTACCCAAGATGGCGTCTTCCCAATCAGTGGGGATGCATACGACAGCGGCATTGGTGGCATTTTGCCAGACACCTCATCGACCATGAACAACGGGTTGGTCGACCCTGGGCTCCTCGACCCCCGGTCGGCTCCCAAACCATGGACCGTGGAATGGGGAAGCACAGCATTCTCCACACCGTGGGGTACCCCGTTCGCAGGTGGCATGTACGATTCTACTTTTGTACAAGAGCCTCTTCCGTGGAAGGCATTCCTCTCGCCTCCGACACCAGCAGGCGCAGATGCAGGAGGGCCTTCGGACCCATCCCCATCAGCTACCCCGGCTCCCACGATCGCTCCGTCGCTCAATGCTGCGTATCACGATGTCTTTGCCACGTCTGGCTACCGTGTCGGATCGTCGACCATGCCTTACTCTATGTCATCGTCGCTACCGGCCCCCGCGACTGCCTTGGACACATCGGACCAGTTCCGCACCGAACGTTTCGGCAGCACAGGAGAATCCCTCGCTTATCAGTTCCACCCAACGGACCGCCCTAGGCCAAGTGGCTCCCCGCCTCCGCAAGTCGCAGGTCGCAAACGCACCTTTAGCAAAGACATCGACGGCCTCTTCAGTCTCGAGGAGATAGATGAGACCGTCCCCACACCATGGGCATCATCCTCCGGCCCCATCGCAGACAGGTCTGTTCGCTGGACGAGGCGGGAGCAGGTCGCTGAGCGACTTGCCGACCGTGCATTGGAAAGTGAGCTTAGCCGTCATCTCGTCCGCGTCTACTTTCAGGCGGTCCACTTCACGCTGCCCGGGATCAGTCCCGAGTCATTCTTTCTAGAGTGGCGCAGGGCTGGCGAGCGTTCCGACCGCATGGAGCCTTCTCAGGAGGTTCTGTGTGCCGTCTTGGAAGCCTGGGCAGCCCGATTCTCGGACCACCCTGTGGTGGGTTGCGGGGGACATGAGCGTCGCTGACACGCAAGGTTCTCGGGTTCGATCCTAAGGATCCGGCCGTGTATAATTATTCGCCAAAAGGTGAGCGAGGCGAGAGTGGCTTTGCTGACGTGCAGTAATACTTGACACTGGACAAGTGAGTCGACGATAAATGTGGAATAATCAAGACAAATCACCGTGCTGACCAAAAGTTTGTACCTGCTTCACCAGACCGCCCAGATCGATCAGACTGGGGTCGCAAGCGACTCCCAGCATGCATGGCACTGGTGAACCGGGTGCGCAAACTGATCGATTTTCACGGTATTCTTCGCAAACCAACCACGGCAGGAGTCCAGGCACTAATCCTCTTCACTCAACTGCAACATATGACCGATGTGGATGCTGATTCGATTGAGAACTCGATGGAGTGTGAGTCCGCTCGTAAACAGCTCATGCTGATCCTCAGCCGAGATGATGCATGGCGTTGCGATAGCTCAGATGAGAGTGCTCAACATGTCGTGGTCGAATGAGGCAGATAAATTTTCTTTCTCAGACTACAAGGCGCCTACGCAGAATGGGCACTGGCGCTTCATTCGATTGTTCTGGAGCTTGGTGGTGTCCGACTCGTTCTGGGCCGCAGCGTCCTGCAACGAGCCCAAAGTGTGGGTGTTGCCTCTGCGAGCAAACTGACCAGGCTAGCTCAGAGGAAGACATGGAAGCCAGCCATCTCTGGATTCAAGGCATCGAGTCGATGGATGGCCCGCCTTCTCTGCGGAAGATGGGTTTTTTCCTCAAATCGTATTACAACTACTGCATAGTCGGTAGGAGGATTGCCACCAAGCTCAGCGTTCCCTCGAAGCGGCCGGGGCGCATCGAACCAGAGGAATTCTGCCAGACCGTTCGACAGGTGTGGGGCGAGATCGTGAGTTGCGATAGCATTAGCCATCATGGTGGGATTCGAGCTCACATTTCAGCTGGCATTGCACACCGATGTCAACACGCGAGCCAAAGCTATCCTCGAGGATGAACCTGAACAACTGCTGGGTGCCTCTCCAGTCCACACACTAGCCTCACTCCGGCAATGTGGCACCTTCCTCCTGCTCATCGTGCACCAAATTGTCGCTGAGATGGTGCAGTTCCGGTTCAACATCCTCAAAAGCTACGGCGATAGCCCGAGCGACCAGAAAGATGTGGAAGCTGAACGGCTGAAGACCATCAAGCAGCTTCACACTACTAGTACGGATAACCTCTTGGCCATTTGTAGAGCCCAAGCTCCGTTGTTCAAGAGGCTGTTGCCCACTGGTATGCTCCAGTCATCGTCGATGATGGTTCGTGTGCTGCTGGCTACGGCCGAGTTCCTTTGCCGCATTCCGACAAACGAGCAAGGCTACTCCAATACCACGAGAGGTGGTATCGAGTGGACTTGGGCGAACAAGGAGAGGGAAGTCGGCTACTGCGTCGAAGCGCTTTATCAGTTCGTGAGTTAGGTCCAAGGGAGACAAAGCTGACGGCACAGGGCTGGGCATGGTCCGACGTTTCTGCCACTCTGGACAAAATCAGAGAGGCAATGCAGACCATGCAACCCGACGTGCAGGAGCTCGTGTCCTATGCTGCGAAGGCAAAGCCCAGAGGATATCCTTCCCTCGTTGTTCGGCGCAATCGCGATCTCGAGCGCGATGCCAACTCTCTCGAAGCCGCGATGCTGTACTGGCCGCCTCGGTAAGTTGCACAAGATTGATAGAGCTGACACCCAGATGCGTCCCGTTGACTCTGGACCTCCTTTATGACAGCCGGATCGCTGCACAAGCTCGACCACCCGAACTCCAACTCCTGCCACAGAATGGCATTGCCTCTTCAGGCCTCACTACTCAACTCGCCACCCCTCGCACCGAGCAAACAGAAGACGTCGTGCAGATGACCGACGAATTGACCACCGCTCCTCTGTACCATCAAACTTTGCCTGATCACCTGGACGAGGCAGGTGTGGCAGGCGACGAACTGACCGACGACCTCGATGCCCTTCTCGCGTCATTTGTGAATGGCGACCCCACTCAATATGTATGAATATGTACGTACGTACAGGATGCATTGTGCATGCATTGTATCAGTGTCCTTCCTTTCCTGTGGAAATACCTCGGTTATCTCGTGCCACTTTCATCGCCTGCAGCAGCCGTATCGGAGAGTCCACCTTAGCCTGGGCGGTGATAGTCCGCCACTTGGTCATGTGGCCAGCAGGCGAAAGTGGCCGGATCAAGTCAGCTCTGCGCATGGTCCCACGACTCCCCACTACTTACGGCGAATGAGCTGTTGATAAGCTGTTGATTTCCGCCAGGCTGTCCTCCGCGAGATGTGCGGCCGTCAGATCATGCGGGATGCATCGAGATTGCGACGAGATCGCGGAGGAGAGGGTAAGGGTGCCCAGGGAAGAAGAGCGTTTTAGCTCCTATTCTGGACGCTGTAACCTTGCGTCATGCTTAATGACCTTGTCAACACTATAGTCGTGCTTTTACCCCTTCAACCCTGGAAGCTGGTGAGTGTCCTGGATGTAACCGGCCCTGGCGAGGAGTCGTCAACTGGCAGGGAAGAGCCATCGAATGATGGAAATGGAAGGCGACGAACCATGCGTCAGAGAACGATGGAGCTGCGTACGTGCTTGCGTGCTTGCTCCATGCATGCAGCGGAGTAGGTCGTCATCGCGGCAGTCGTGGAGGACTCACTCCGTTGTCCTAGATTCAAGGCGGAAGGGAAGGCTACGCGAGAGCGGTGCACAATTCAGCCGCCTTCTAGAGCGACACAGCCTGTGCACCGCTATCAGCGTCGAGCAGCTGATCCTCACCGACTGCCTGGCCGACATGCTCGAGAATGCAAGTGGCCCGGGGAATAGGCTACAGAGTACGCCTACTCGCTTCCTGGTGCTCCAGCATCGTACCGGCATAGCCTGCGGCACAATGTCATAATCCCAGATCTCCCTACTGGGGTGTGAAGGAGCATAGTGCCGACAGATGGCAGCGACAACGTACTCGGGAGTTGTTATGCTTGCTGCCGTCGTTCCTGGCCTGGCTTACCACCCACGGCGGTGCAAACGGTGTTGCAGCGGTTGCACCGCCGCCGCCTGTGCCGCCGTGGACATTCGCATGTCGTTAGAGGGGCAGGAACGTACCCTCAGCGCTCAGCGCGCGTGTGGAACTTTGGTAGAACACGATGCAGTATGCTGGAGTCGAGTGCCCGGACCTTGCACAAGAACCGCTCTCCTTCCGACCAAGACCGAGGTGTGAGCCCCCGGTGAGAGTTGGCAGGCATCAGCCCTGAGAAAGGACCTGACCGCTGACCGCCGACTGAAGTTCGAACCCCGGTCATGAAGGTCAGATGCTCATCACTCACTAAGAGCGGTGATCACTCCGGCCGATACAGCCAGCCGCCTCCACCTGCCCGCCCAACCATTGTCACCGCGATCCAGCATCGAGCGCACCATTGCCATCGCCTTGCGGCTGGCTTCCGCTCACTCCTCTGCAGTCTCGACTTCGGCATTCGACAACCCCTCCCCCCGTCGACGAGGGCAGTGGAGTACGCGCTCGCCAGATGAAGGCGCTGCTGAAACACAACCACGACCGCACAACCGACCGCCTTTTGAGCCATTTTGCCGACCTCGGATCTCGACGACATCAAGGAACCCACTCACTCCGCACTTGCGCTCCTTCTATAAAGTTAACAATGCGCACAACTGCCCTCTCGCACGAATGATGACCTCTATCTAACCCTCGTTTGGTGTTCCGTTTCCAGTTCTGCCGGGTCCTCGCTTCCGCTCGATTCCAGCAGTGGCACGCCATCACCCGTTCGTTATCTCTGTGATTTCCTTTCCGACCTATTATTTTCGGAGTCGCCCGTCTTGTCATACAACTACTCATCTTTGGCAGATAGCCAGTCTTGGCTGGGAAGCCAGCAGGTTCCTCCCCCGCAGATTGACATCACTTCACCCCCTCCGACTGTTCACACGACCATGACACGCGAGCTGGGTCTGAGTGGGTTGTTCGTGCAGACCGCGGATGTCAATGTGAGTTGCGCGGGAGGTGGCAGTCGAGGCTCAGCTTCCTCGAGCTCATTCTGCTTCTCAACTAAGCGTGTCTAACACCAGGCTATCATCGTGTATGTCTCGGAGAGCATCACCGAGATTTTGGGATATGAACCTTCCGAGCTGTATGGCAAAACCGCTTATCTGATCTCTCACCCCGACGAGATTCCGATACTGCGAGAGATCCACTAGTGCGTTCAGATGTTCGCGCGCAGTGCAGTAGCTGACATGGTCTCTTGCCTCACGGACGTCTCGACCAATATGCGACTGCTGAACTTGATCTGCATTTCATCTCGACCGGCCCTCATCGCTTTCCTTTGACGACAAATCATATCACGCTACCTCTACTGGGATATCTCTCCCTCCTTTTGCTGTATCCCAACACTTTGTTTGCCCTGCAGCCACAGCCTGGTGCACGACAAAGTCGGCTGCATGTCCTACATGCGGATCCTGCATCAAGGAGGATTCTATGTCGACTGCGCGGTAGCCTAGTGAGTGGCAGCCGTGATCGCTCTACAGCCTTCAAGCCAGATCCGCTCCCATCCTTGATCCTCCCTCTTGCTAACGACAGTAACACAGTCTTCGACCTCACCGTATGCGTCATAACCCGCGCCATAAATGGACCCAACATGATTCGTGAGCTGTCTTTCCATTCAACTCTAACCGCAAGGACTAGCAGCCACTGCGCGAGAAATAGTCGAAGCCCGCACACCATTAACCGGGGTCCGCATGCGCGTGAGTCTATATCATGGAGCAGACGGGCTAACAATAGCGCTGGACCAGCAACGGCCGGTACTCGCCCTCCGTGACGGAGGTGCCACTCCCAGATCACAGGCCATGGGAGAATTTACAATGGGACAGACCGTCGCCCAAGCCACGCTCCTTCTTCCTGCTGGACAGGTTTACCGAGACGGTGCGGATCATGTTCACTTCCAATGATTTCATAGTCAACGCTGCGGAGGTGAGTCAGCCCGTGCCATGGCCACTGTCCCACTTCTGCAAACTCTTCTCGTGGCCGCAATTCCTGGGCTGACCGCAGTGCAAAGGACATTCATTCTATTCCATAGTTCGGCCGCAGGACAGGTCACGCGTGCGGCAGTGGATCGGGGCGGCGAAGAACTGGACGCCGGTTGTCTTCGACGAAGAGCGGACGGGGTATCATGGGTTTCTGACATTCGACGTTCTCCAGGTGAGTACTGTAGGCTGCAGCTGCACCACCACCTGAGGGGTTCCCCCGGAGGCATTTGTCACGGACAGCAGTTGACATCAGAAACCCGACACCCCGCCTGCTCCCAGGCAGTTCCCGCATGGCACGCAGACTCCGGAGGGGGATGTCGAACAGCGCGTCATGACTGTCGAAGGGCTCTTCATCGGCAGTTCGGACGGGCTGCTCTGCATTCTCGCGCCTCAGTCATCGGCCGCCTGATTGCGTGCGCCACGGTGTCGCTCTCACCCTCCAGATACGGACTAGAAAAACAGGACGCAACGCGCAGCCGCTTCTGCACTACGGCAACGAGATCGGGTTTGTCACCTCCTTGCCCATCTCTTTTCAAATCAGCACGACTGTTGTAACCCACACAAGGCCCTCGACAGAGGCAGGCGGGTGCCCGTTCCCGGCTATAGCCACTTTCGCGATTGGGACGAATATTATTTACGACGGCACAGGACATTCACACATTGGGCTACGCCGGGGCGGAAGTCACGGCACAGCAGGCGAAGGCGAGCGCCGGCCACAACCTCGGCACACGAGGCAGGCGCTGCTGTCCCTGTCAACGGGCGGACTCTCCTCACTAGGACATTATGGACATTTTATGGATTTTGAGATATTACTTGTACGATAATGTAGCATCGGCATGAGGAACAGTACACTAGCAGTAGCAAGCACGAATGTTATCGCATGTATAGGAATTCGATGCCATCTGGACGTTGTTGGCATGGACTCTTGCCTCGTCGTCTCGGTCTGTTCTAATACTGAAATGCTGAGGTGAGGAAGCTTATGGTACAAGTCACCGTCCAGCTCATGTCAAGCTCGTTCAGCCAGACGATGGGTAACATGAAACTGCTTGTACAAGTAGTCTCAGTATCCGTCTGCTTCACTTCCTGTTCGGATCTTGTTTCTGAATGTCAGGCTACGTGCTGCCTGACTTCCTCAGTGCACATCGCTGCTCTGGCATCCTCGCACGCGCTGTCTCTTGACCTTCAGTAAACACACCCTCCGCCCAAACACACACCATCGCCCACCGCTCGCAGCCCGACCCAGCCATCAGCACCACCCCCACCTCGCGTCGGACTCATCGCTCTACATCTGCCATGATCGTCCGAGGGTATAGAGTCTACGCTCGCTGACTATGTAACGGAGAAAATTGCTGCAGACCACTCTCTCTCTCTCTCTCTCACTCTTCACCATCCCTTCCCTTCCCCCCTCCCTCCCTTCCTCCCTTCTATCTTCTCGCCCGAGTAGGGCGCCGACACTCCCCCACCACGGCCACCACCATGCTAACTCTACTATCCGGCAGTGCTTGCTGTTTTCATGCCTTATGCCAGGACCATGGGCTCTTGCCTCTCCTCGCCCGTGGTGCGCTCGTACGCTTTTGTCGCGAAATACCGCACGTCCGCGTCCGAGTCCTCCTGGAGCTTGCGCAGTGTCGGGACGATGCGGCGCTGGATAATGTCCTGGCCCTCGGCGTCGTTGGCGAGCACGCTCGCCAGCGTCTCGAGGCACTTGGCGACATTGAAGCGGATGTTGGGGATCGGGTCGGCGACGAGCTGGAGCGCCGCGTCGAGCACCGTGTCGCGGATGATGGCCGTGTCGAGGCTTGGTGCCATTGTGGTGATGGCAAAGATCGTGGTCATGCGGTAGAGGTAGTTGGGGTGCTCGCCCATCTGGATGACCTTTGGGATGATGGTCGTGCGCGCCCAGTCGACGCCAAAGACGTCGGTCAGCTTCTTGAGGTTGATCGTCGCCGCCTCGCGTATGGAGAAGACCGTGTCGCCCAACCAGTCCATGCACAGGCCGCCGAGCTTGTCGTCGAAGAACTGGACGCCGAGCTGCGTCGCCAGGAGGGGGATGTACTCGATGATCGCCTGGCGCACGCGCCACTGCTTGTCCTCGGCGAGCTCCATGATCGCGGGGAGGAGCGCCTGCGAGAGACGCTGGATGCCAATGACATTGTTGACCATCTCGAGCTTGGAGATGAGGTTGAGGCGCACGTCGCTGAACTCGTCCTTGAGGAGGTGGAGGAAGAGCGGGAGGAGGTGCTCGATGGTGGCGTCCTCTCCGAGGAGGGGGGCGAGGCCAGAGATCTGCATGGCGAGCGCAGCGCGGACGTGCTGGCTCGAGTCGTTGGCGAGGTCGCGGACGCAGGGGAGGATGCGGTTGAGGATGGCGTCGCGGTCAATGAGCGTGGCGAAACCGGGCACCTGTCCAGCCGCAGCGGTACGGACCTCGGCCTCGTTGTCCTTGAGCAGGCCGACGAATGCGGTGATGAGCTCCTCGCGGACAATCTCGGGGCCGACGCTTTCTGCGAGGCCGACAAACTCGTTGGCAACCATGTAACGCACGCGCCAGCTCTTGTCCTGCACGCTTGCGCGGAGCGACTCGAGCAGCTGCGCCTTGGTCTCCTCGTTGGAGAGGTTGGACGCAAATGCAATCAGGTCGGGGATGGTCAGGAGACGAACAGAGTCCTGGTCGTCGGCGGCCAGGCGGCGGTACAGCGGGATGAGGTCGGAGATGACGAGCGCGTGCTGGCTGGGGACGGAGGCGACGGCCTTGGCGAACGGCTGGGGATGTCAGAGGGGCTCAGGTGTACGATCACAACTCACACCAAGAGCACGGGCAGCCGCACGGCGGACCATGGGTGTGTCATCCGCCACGAGGGTCGCGAACAGGCGGCGCATCTCCTCCTGGGCCTCGGGCGCGGCGTTGGGGTACGCAGCAGCAAAGAGCGCGCATGCAGACGTGCGCGAGGTGAACCAGTCGCCAGTCGACAGGCGGCGGAGGAGGGGGACAAAGTGCTCGTCGATCTGCGCGGAAGTGAGGTGGGTCGATACTGTGGAGATCGACTCGGCGGCCTGGAGAGGGGATTAGCAACGTTCCTGGCTGTAGAAACCCACCTTGTCGCGGACGAGCGTCTCCTCGACAGCAGCGAGGTTCTCCAGAGGTCCGAGGATAGTCCACGCGTACTGCCTACCACCGACATACTCTGTAAAGTTGCCCAACTCCTCCGCAAGCACGAGGAGCACCTCGTCCTCGTCGTCCAGCTGGTCCTGGGTTGTCAGTACACATACGCATAAAGTATCCCCTGGCCATAGTGACAGGGAGACACCCCAAACACACCTGGAGGAAAGGGAGGAGCTCGTCGCGTGTCCTCGCGGGGCCGAGCGCAAGGGCAATGGTGCTCAAACGGCGGATGGAGCTGAGACGGAGCACAACGTCCTCCGACTTGAGCTCGTCCATGAGCAGGTGGATAGGGTAGAGGGACCCGGACTGGCCGGCTGAGGGGGATGACATGGTCGAAGGAGTAGTTGAGGGGGGATCGATCGAAGAGGAGGAGGTTCGGGAGAGGGGGGTGACGGGATCGCGCGCCGTTTGGTTTGGTTGTGCACGAACTCGCAGGAGTGGGAGTCAGGGGGGGTTAGCTCACGACGTGTGAGGGGCCGATGCGATGCTGCCCTGTTGTGCTGTCGTGGAGAGGCAGACGGGAGAGGTGGTTGATGATGATGATGATGAGGAGGAGGAATAAAAGGCTTGATGACGGGTGGTGGGTGTTGGTTGGTGGTTGTGCGTGACACGCGCGTACAGGACGGAGCAGCGGTAGCAGCGGTGATGGTCAGTCGGTGGTGTGGTGGTGGTGGTGTGCTGCTGGTGCGGTCGTGCGGCAGTCAGTCAGGCAGGCAGCTTGGCTTGGGTGGGATTTGCTTCCGTCCCACATGAGAGAGACCCAGACGCAGAGAGGGGAAGTAACTGGGGGGGAATAGTTTATCTGTTACCCCTGTATAGCTGCGACAAGGATTAATGAGCACTAACGCCGCGAGAGCAGCCCTCGATCACCCGATGTGGCAGTTGGCCGGACTCGAGCATACACAGCGGCATCCACATACGTTCGTCGAAGTTCATGGCGCCTGCAGTACCTCCATCAGTCCACTGCCTCGAATGATGACATGAGATGACGATTGCATTCTATCTCCTACACTATCCTACCAAAACAACAACGCCTAGTCGATGTCCATCTCGGCCTGCTCGGTCGCGGGCTCGTCGGTGTCCATCTTTGCCTCCTCCTTTGGCGCCTCGGTGGTGGTCGCCTTGGGCTTGGGCTGGTTCATGATCGCAGCACAAGTGTACTGGACGTCCTCCTTGCGCTTGTCAATGTCCGCAGAGGTGACGATGGGGTTGGCGTGCTTGGGCTTCTCCGACTGGCGGGCAAGCTGGTCCTCGAGCCAGTGCTGGGTGGTCGCGCACTTCTCGATAACCTTTTGCTTCTCGGCCTCGGCAATGTGGGCAAACTGCTCGGCGCCGTTCTGCGCCTGGTCGAGGAAGTGGTTGACAACCTCGCGCAGGGCCGCGGCGGCACGGGGGCGCGCCTCGGTCTCCTTGAAGCGGAGCGAGATCTGGTCGCCGACCTTCTTGAGGGCGTCGAGCTTGGACACGTACGCAGACTTTTGTGCGTCCTCACCCTCGTCGGTGTAGAGCCAGTCCTCGGCCTCGGAGAGCGACTTGAGCAGGGGCTCCTTCTCCTCCTTGGTCGCAAACGCGGCGTAGCGGTCCTCGAGCTTGCTGCGCATATCATAGACATACTCCTCGAGGGCGTTCTTGCGCTCCTCGGTCTCCATGACGAGCTTGTCGTCGGCGTGCATCTTGCCCTCGGTCTCCTGCCAGTCGTTGACGACGTTTTGGGGGATGGTGTTGTACTGCGCGACGGCGTTGTAGTCCTGCTTGCGCTGGATCTTCTTGACCATCTTCTTCTCCTCCTTCTTGTCCTCGCCCTCGCCGGTGGTGACAATCTCCTCCTTCTCGACCTCCTCGACCTCGTAGGCACCCTCAAAGCTGAGGATACCGTGGAGGTTCAGGCGGGTCTTGACCTTGACGCACGCAAGCTCGCCCGACTTGGTCTTCTCGACACCCTTGACGGTGTAGCGGCCAATGTCCTTGACGGTGCCCTTGGGGAGAGCGCCCGAGTTGTGGTACTTGGCCTGGATCTCAAAGGGAGCCTGGCGGTAGAAGGTGAGGATCTTGGTCGAGGGGATGTAGTTGGACTCGGGGAAGACGACGAGCTCGGTGTCCTCGTCCGGGTTGCCAGCCTCCTTCTCCCAGGAGACCTCGATGGGGTAAGGGGTAATGTCCTGGACGGCAAACTCGCGGACACGGAAGACGGGCGAGAGCGAGGCGCACGCAAAAGTGGCACCACGGGCAATGGCCTCGTCCTGGTTGAGGGTGAAGGAGAGGGGCTTGCCAAAGAACTCCTGGACGCGCTCCTTGATGGCAGGGACACGAGTAGAGCCACCGACCATCTCGACGGAGTGGATGTCCTCCTTGGTGAGGCCAGCAGCCTTGAGGGCGGTCTCGAGGGGGCCGGCGACCTTCTCGAGGAGAGGGGCAACAAGAGCCTCAAAGTCGGTACGGTTCATGGCACCGGTGGCGTCAACGTCGGTGTTGATCGACTCGACGTTGATGGGGGCCTCCTGGTTGGCCGAGAGGACCTTCTTGAGGCGCTCGCAGGCAGTGGTGAGACGGAAGACAGCCTTGGGCGAGTTGAGGACTTCGATCTTGTACTTCTTCTCAAACTCCTTGCCAAAGTGCTGGACGAGGGCGTAGTCGAGGTCACGGCCACCAAAGTTGCGGTCGTGGGCGACACCCTTGACGGTGAGCTGGCCCTTGGAGAAGGCAACAACGGCAACCGAGTAGGACGAGTGGCCGACGTCAACAAAGACGACGTTGCGGGCGTTGTCGGCGTCCTCGGGGAGGTCGGCCTTGGTGATACCGTAGCCGAGGGCAGTGGCGGTGGTGTCGTTGATCAGACGCAGGGGGTTGAGGCCGGCAATCTGGGCAGCGTCGAGGAGAGCACGGCGCTGGACGTCGGTGTACCAGCCGGGGACGGCAATGACAACATCCGAGACGGCCTGCTTGAGCTCGGCACCGGCAGTGTCGCGGAGCTTGCCAAGGTAGGCGCCGACGAGCTGGGTGTACGAGAAAGTGGCGGGCTCGCCAAGGTACTGGACCTTGACACCGACCTCACCACCAACGTCGACGAGCTCGGCGTTGATAAACTTCTTCTCCTCGGAAGCGATCTCGGGGTCGGAGAGGGGGCGACCGATCAGGCGCTTGAGCGAGCCAACAGTGTTCTTGAAGTTGGAGGTCTCAGCGGTCTTGGCGGCCTCGCCGATGAAGCGCTGCTTGGGGGTGAAGGAGACGAGGGATCTGGAGGCGGGAGGGAGATGTAGGGACGAGTGTGGAGGTGGGGTCGAGACGAGACAGCAACGGCACACAGGTAAGGAGAATCAATGTCAGCTACGAGTTTCAATGACAGCGAGCGAGATACTTACGGGGTCTGACGATTTGACACCTCGTTGGTGATGATGTCAATGCCACGGTGACGCGCGACACCAATCTTGGAGGAAAGGTTTCCGAGATCAATACCGACAACGCTCTGGGAGGGGTTAGCACTTGCACATCTTCGAAGGGGCCGGTCAACCGGGGGGACAAGAGGCAGCTCTGAAGGCGAGTTCTACCTCTCGCCGCTCCACGTCAACACACTCTCTACTCACAGCCATGATGAATTATTTGTAGTTTGTCTAGGGGGTCGAAGGGGGGAAAAAGGGGAACTGCTCTCAGTGACGACGAGCTTTTCAACGATATAAAGGATGAAGAGTCCAAAGTTGTGTCTGTCGTTCTAATGGTTGCTTGGCTGCGTCGTGGACCGGACGTATATCGTTTGAGTGGAATTATAGCTGTCCCTGGGTCTTCAAAAAAGAATATGCTGGTATGATCCCGCAACTTTCAGCCGGTATCAGTTGTGAGGTGGGGAGGGGTTAAAATGACGTGTGGACTTTAGTACGTAAGCAGTCTATGTCGCGTGGTGCACGTGCCGCCGCGGTGATGGCGTCAGGTGTCACTACCCCTTGCGCCGATCAGACAGGTGCGCAACGCCGCATGCTGACCAGTCTGGGCGCGTCGGGCTGACTTGGCCTGGCTTGGCCTGACTGGCTGATGTAGCATGTAGCAGTGTTTCGAGTGGTACTCACCCTATGCATCGAGGGCGTTGACGACCTTCGGCCCACTGAAGTCGAGCCCAGTGTTGATATGGTCGTGGAGTGCAAAGAAGACATATGTGGTTGCATATGCGCGATGTCGAATCGCCGCTCAAGCGTGCAGAGTCGTGTACTGTAGCGCGTTGTCGGGCATAGAGACGCGAGTCGTCGGAGAGCCGTGGTACGCAGAAAAGAGGGCTATATGTATGCATGCTGTGCAGTCCGTCCATGCGCGCTGCAGGGAGCCCCTCCGTCGAGACATCCATTGAGACGATGAGACACTGCATGCCTGATCAGGAGTGGCATTTTCGCCTAGCGTTTAGTGGCCTGGACGAGCTGGACACGCGGAGCATGTTGGACATGCATGCATGTCCTCGACGAAATGCCTGTCCCCTCCTTTTGGCTGCCAGTCCATCGTCAACCCATGAAACCTGCTAAGCTTTGGTTAGAGGGAAGCATCTACCTGTTCCCAACCCTACACGCTGTGCACGACAGGCCCCCAAAGCTACAACCCTTGATGCTGCGAAGTCTGCTACAAACACGCCCCGACATCCACAGACAGGACATATCATGCGGACAAACATCTGTCCTCTATCTTAGGTCCAAGAATGAACATGACATGTTTGGAAGTGACCACGACGCGCACGACGTCGACTGCAAATAGAAGATAACATGGATCTCGGATGAGGAAGGAAGCAATCGATGTCCCGATAGAGGGCAACGACGCGTCTCGACGCATCGCGAAGCTTGTGTGTGCTGCACTTCCGTGATTCCTCCGGAGCCTTCCAAGCTTCCACAAGACTCGAGACTTCGATCGGCCTGTGTTCCACACATGGAACTGCCATAGTCGTACAGCAGTGACACACTGCACTATGCATCAACGGCATGCCATTGCACCTCGGTACTGACCACATGCATCTCCGAAGACGGTACATCCCACTCCTTTAGACTCCATTTGTTTACGTCCACTGCATCCCAGCTACCAGATATTTCTGACACCCCCCGCCGCCCCGTCCCCCGCAGTCTACCAGGGAAAGGAGGGAGGAAAGAACGGAGTGGAATGCAAGAGTCGATCCCTCCCTGCCCCTTGGCCTCCCCCAGTCGCGGTTGTAAAGGCATTCTAGAAGCCAACGTCATTCAGGGCAGTTGTGTGCTTGGTACCGAGTCCCGGTCCCAAAAAAGCTCACAACGAGCAGAGGCGTCTTGCCCCAGATCGTTTCCGTCCATCCCTCCGCCCCGTTGGGTCCCTCGATCCTCTAGACTGCTCTCTCGGCTACCGCTGCTTCTGCTCTCATGCCACACCTTTGACGCGTCGCGGTGGGAGGGAATATAGTGTGGCGCGCAAGAAGGCTACCCAACGCCCCCGACTGTGCATGTCTAAACCTGATCCAACTGCCTCATGTTCCCTGCCTGTCCCACAGACCTTCCCTTTCATCCCCCCCTCTTGCTCGCCCTCGTAGCTGTGCGGGGATCACATCCGGGCCCATGGTCGCTCACCAAAGTCACACCGAAGCTCTCTAGTCTCGCCCTCCTCAGTTGTGTCCCATTTAGCATCCTCTCGATCCTGTTTCTCTTCTTTCATCCTCTCTCTCTCTCTCTCTTTTCCGACATCGACTACTGACCGCAGGTTACACACACTCCCTCTCCCTCTCTCCTCGACACGAACATCGCTCAGGCAGCGCATCTCACGTCAACCACACCCCCCTCTCTCCAACCCAACACCACACCTCACGCACAACGCAACCATGCGCTCATTCGCTCTTTCCATTCTCGCCATTCTCCCCCTCCTCGCGGCACCCGTCGCCGGTCTCACCATCGACCTTGATGGTCGTGAGATCGTCGCAGCCCGTGCCGAGGCCAAGCACGTCGCCCCCCGTGCCGGCAGCGCCCACCGTGACGTCCGCCGCTCGCGCCAGTGCAAGACCCGCCACAGCAGCAGTGCCCCCGCCTCGAGCGCCGCCGGTGCCCCCACTGATGCGCCTTCGAGCGACAGCGGTGCCCCCTGGGCCTCTGCCTCGGCCACCGACTCTGCCTCCTCTGCTGCGATCGACTCGTCGTCCGCAGTGACTGCCTCGTCGTCTGCCGACGACTCCGCCTCCACCGGCAACAACTACGCAGCCGCCCCCCCTCCCTCGTCCGACTCGTCGTCTTCCGCCACGGACGCCCCCTTGTCCTCCGACGCGGCGCCTACCGACGGCTCCGACTCGTCCTCGGCCGCCCCCTCGCCCTCTGACGCGCCCACTTCGTCGTCCGACTCGGCCCCCGCCCCCTCGGGCGACGCTGGTGGCGGCGGCGGCGGCGGCGGCGGCGGTGCCGACCCCCGCGGCAACGGCCCCTGGACCGGCACGGCCACCTTCTACGCAGCCGGGACGAACAACTGCGGCGGCCACGACAGCCCCTCGGACAAGATTGTCGCCGTCCACAAGTCGCTCTACGACCGCTGGCCCGGGTACGACGCGCAGCACGACCTCAGCCCCGTCTGCGGCCGCCAGGTCTCCATCAACTGGAGGGGCAAGAACGTCGTCGCGACCGTCACGGACTCGTGCCCCACCTGCGGGTCGGAGAACGACCTCGACCTCTCGGAGGGGGCGTTTAACCCTTTCTTTGATGAGGACGCCGAGGCTGCGAACAAGGCTGGTATTCTCTCGGACATGACCTGGAACTGGGTCTAGTTTGGAGGTACTCATGAGCCAGTTTCGGCCCGAGACACGCCATGGACTCTGTTTCATAGATTATAGCTGGCCGCGCTGGTCGCGGCTATGCACACACGTCATGTTTATCAGGTGTTGCTATGACAGGTTACACCGCTGTAGAGTCATGTCTTCTTGAGCGCAGTGTCGTTGAGGGAAGAGTTGAGAGAACAGGTGGTACTCATGCGTCGAGCTGGGAGCACAAAAGGAGTGCCACACTCATCAGTGGCAGGCACAAGCCACCCAGTGAGTAACCGTCCACCTCAACATTACCACTGCCTCTGGTGCCATAATGCTTCTCTCGCAAACATGCATCCCATCTAGCACTGCAACTACAACCACTGCTACGACAAATACACCTGCTGCTCCAAGATCGGCCGCGGCTCCCCCCCAAGATTACACAGCTCCCGAAACGCCCCCATATCCACCCTAGCCTTGAACACCAAGAACACATGCGCCGGATCATGGTTCGCCTCAACCTCCGCCTCTGCGCAGATATCAAACCCAGCACAGTGCGCACACCGCAGCCATATCCCCCGCACCTGGTCCGAGTGGATATCGCACAGCGTCTCCTTGTGCAGCACGTGCTTGAGGTATGCCTGCGGGTCGCGCGGGTTGAGCACAGCATTGGCGGGGACCATGCCCACCCTGCTCCGGTACAGGAGGGGAAGGAAGGGCCGCGGCGAGGATAAGGGGAGGTGGACGGGGCGGTCGAGCTTGAAGAAGACGTGGCGCGGGTCGTGGATGCGGTAGGAGCGGAGCTCGCATATCGAGCAGAGCGAGTACGTCTCGGGGGAGGAGGGGCAGTTGGCGCACTGGTAGCGCCGGCCCATGATCCACTCGTTGCAGTTGGCGCAGCGGGTGTTGTGGTCTAGGTCGTCGCGGATGCCGTGGACTAGGGGGGTGCGCCGGCCTGCCCCTGCCCCGCCTGGGTGGTGGGCGGATCCGAGGGCGGGGGACCGGCGGTCGCGCGACGCGCTGCGCGGGCTGAGGCGCGAGCCGGGGGCGTAGACTGTCTCGGTGTCGACTGAGGGGGAGGAGGAGCGCGAGGATGGGGCGGCTGCCGCGACGACGGAGGAGTCCTGCTGGAACCAGCGGGATCGGGCGCGGCGGGATACCGCCTCGATCTCGTTGATGGCTAGTGGGAGGGGGATCTGCCGTCAGCCAACACTGTGGAAGAACCACTCACCTTCATCATGATGTGGTCGGCTGTGTGCGACCCGTTGCCGGTGGCGTTCAGCCCCTCGCACTGTATGCACAGGTCCCATGATGGACATACGGCGCAGTGGAAGCGCGGCCCAACAATGTCCTGTAAGCAGCTGGCGTGAGTGTGGCACTTGGGAGCAGACGCACTTGTGGCAGAAGGCGCCTGGGTGCCGTGCAGGCAGGCTCGGTGCTCTGACATCGAGGGAAGGTTGCGACTCTGTGAGCTGAGGTATTGGCTTGTCAGGCAGCGACAGGAACACATGCGCGGGGTGGATCTCCTCGACCTTCTGGTAGCACGTGCGGCAGAGGTCGAACTTTGGACATGACACGCCTGCTGTTAGCGATGCCACAGTTCCCAACTCACATCTATACCTGCTCCGGAAAAGCGCCGCATGGCAGATAGTACACTCGTTGTCGTCGGCGTAGTCTGCTTGTCAACTCCGAAATCTCTCAAACCCACCGACATCAACCCAGCCCTCTGCACCCCACATCCTCTCCCTAAACGCATGCCGGAACTCTCCCGTCCGCCGATTCTTCCTCGCAGCCTTGGCGTGCGCTATGCCGTGCCCCTCAATGCAGTTCACGCACAGCTCGTACCCCCGCGGCGCGTGGAACGCCTCCTGCCCGCCATACCCCTCCTCGGCGGGACTCGACGCCCGCCCATTCATAGTAGTCAGCGACTGCATGCTCGATCCCGTGCTCGAGGAGCCAGATCGCGACCGCAGATGCGTGTAAATGTCTGCCGTCTCGCGCGTGGTCGAGGATTCACCCCGCTGTCCCTGCCACGCTGTGCCCTCTGACGACTCGGAGTCGCTGCGGCTCCCCTCGCTCGGGAGGGTGAGGAACGGCGTGCGCTGCTCGTTCTCCTTCCACAGCGCGCCCTCGCCGCACGTGACGCAGACGTAGCGCATCGCGTCGAGGCGGATGCCACATGCGCTGCACTCTGGTGCGAGGATGGGCGCCATGGTTCCGTTTGACTCGAGACTCGGCGTAAGGGGCGGGCTGATGGTCGCGGCTGATATTGAGGAGCCGCGCGACATCGGCCGCAGGGACAGCGAGTCGTTCTGGCTGTGGGTTATCGAGTCGCCGTCGCGCTGGTACGCATAGTAGTAGCCTGGGGTCAGCTGTGGCCATACCTACACTCACGTCCTCGCTCGTCGCGCACTAGGGCGATCTCGCCAATGTCCTCGTCGCTCCCCAAACTCTCGTTGTCGCTGTCGTACCCCTGAGCCCTCTTGAACTGCGGCACGCGGGGCGCCAGCTGACTCTGCTCCCTCAACCACCGGGAGCCAAACTCAGACTGGGTCAGAAGCGACGAGTGCTCCGCCTCCACGGGTGCGCTCGGCCCTTGCTGAAGCGGCACCTCAGTACCTCCCGGAGACAGGGGCGACACGGGGCTCGCAGCCAGCCTAGGCTGGATGTGCAAGTTCGCCATAGGTTCAGCCAGGTCGACACTAACTCGCGGAGGCGCAGCATATGACCCCATAGCAGTCGACGCAAACGAGTGCCGAGACGATCCCGATCGATAGCTCGCCCCGCTGCCGCTGTGCTTGGAGCTCAGCTCCGACCCCCACGACTGCTCCGAGGACGAGAACGAGCGGATACTGCTCGCGTCGCTGAGACTCGGCCCGTCGTACTCCACCACCACCTCCAGCCGCATTGAGATCTTCGGCGATGGGATCCCAGCCAGGCCGGACCGCATGCTTGCATCGTCCCCGTCCCCGGAGACAAAGTATGCGATGGCCTCGGTCAGGTCGTCCTCTGAGCGGATGGGGTACTCCTCCCCATCGTCGTCCGTGTACATGAGATAGAACGCCCACGCCGAGAGAGAGAAGCACTCCTCCACCTGCTCTGTCAGCGTTTGGGTCCCGCTGCGTATTGCGAGCTGCGCGCGCGCGCAACTCACTCGAGTGCGTAATGATTCCAGCCGACATGTCGCTGCTGAGGGAAAGTTTACTCGCCGGGAGGACCCGTCGTACCCGCACCGCACGGCCAGTGGCCTATGAGGCCGGCCAGGAATGCCGCCCTGGGCCGGCCGAAGCATCGTGGGAGTCAGTGATATCTGCGCAGCAAGGGGGATTGAGTGGTACTGAAGTTGGAGATGACGGTCGGTGGACATGACCTGCTGCGGGGCAGACTGGTTCCGCTGGGTGGCAAACTCCGAGCGGAGATCGCCTGCGATAACGGCTTACTCCACAGTCTTGGGCGCCAGTGATGCCCCGAAGGCTGGGGACATTTGTTTATGATGCAGATAGTAAACCTAGCTAGGACATCGTGTACGTGACATGACAAGGGTCGTTCCATATAATGTACTGAGGGGTTTACTGTAGAGAAAGTCTGGAGAACTAATAGCCATCAAGATCGGGAGGCTCCTCGTCGTCGAAGATACGCGTGTTGGTGAGCTCGCCTTGGAACTTGATGCGCGCGGCAGTACGGATCCTCTCCTCCCACTCCCGGAACCACTCGCCCTCGCGGCGGCCGAGGAGATAGTGCACTCCCTTGGGCCCAGCGTGGAGGTACGCGTTCTTGGGCACCTCGGGGTGGAGCTTGTATAGAGCCGGGAGGCGGTGTTGAGCTGCCTCCACTGTCTCATTCTTAAAGGTCGACGGAAGAGGCGGGTACATCTTCATGCCGTAAGACGCGACCGCCACGTTGTATGCCTTGCCAGCGTGCGCGGGGTCGAACCACTGCCAGAGCCAGAAGAATGGCGGGAGCCAACAAGTGAAAAGTCGAACGATGGAGAGAGGATAGTTATAGGCCGTTGAGAGTACATTGTCCGGACGAACAATGATTGTGCTGTCGGCGCCGTACTTGTAGTCGACCGTTATCGTGTCCTCAGCGCCCGTGTAGCCAGTCGACAGGATAGCGCGTTCGATGGCGCCCCGGAGATTGGCGAGGTCCCATCCCCAGATTTCTTTGGTGAGCCGGAAGCTCTTGAGAGGCCCTTGATCACTGACATACGCCTCGCACCAATCCCGCAGCGAGGCGTCCTCCATCTGCTGGCTGAGAAGAGCCTCCTCATCGGGGTTGTCTCCGAGCCGCACGCCTGCCCTCTGTGCTGGGTCGTACTGCGCCCAGAACTCCTCGTCACTGGCCATGTCGGTCCAGACAGGCCGGCCTCGTTCACGACGGAACTTGGCATATGCCTGTGCCCGCTTCTTCTCCTTACTCAATTCAAACACGCTGTGACCTCCACCGTTGTATAAAGCCTTGTCTGAACCTTGCACTGTGATCTGGACGTTGGAGGAGGTGTCCTCATGAGCGAACACGGACTGGAGGTCGATGGTGAAGTCAAAATCGGTGACCGCATACCGTTGTCCAGCTTGCACTTGCTGTTGAACACCGTTGCGGCAGATCGTCTGCGGCCGTGGCGAGGTCTCTATGCGCGTTGCCGCGCAGCGGATCTGCACCGAGGGTGGGCGCAGTGCTTGCGATCGAATGAAATCGTACAGTGCAGCGCCATCCTCTAGACGCTTGTCGCAAACCTCGATCCAGTTGCTGCTTTTGTGTATCTTGATGTCGGGGAGCCGAGCGGCAGCGTCCCTCGTAATCATGGGCTCGGCATTTGGTGGCCCAGCGAAGAGGCTGTCCATGTTCTCCGGCCAACGACGAGTTGTAGAGGATTCGCCACCGCCTTCCGCCGTGCCGGTCCCTACAGAAGCCTCGGCTTCATCGTAAGTAGGCGGAAAGTCGTCGAGCGGCCCCGTAGACAGAGACTTCCCAGACGATGGAGAGGATGGAGTCAGCATAGTGCGTTTTCTGGGCAAAGATGCAGAATGAAGAGAACAATGTCCTCCACGTAGCAATGCGTATATATGGCAAGGAGTTGGGTCGTGGACCGGGAAGATCGTGGCGGCATCGTGGCATGCATCGTGGCCACCCAGGCACAGGCGATAGGCACCGCATTTCCGCACTAGAGATCGACCGTCACAGCTTCGTACTTGCCCGTACTCCGTCACTATTAACAATGGGCATCGGGCCACAACTGCCCCCACATCTCGCTGCTGGCAGCCCCAGACGAGCATCTACGCCTTCGGACGACGAGGATGATGGCTTTGGACCAGCCCTGCCCCCCGAGCTGGCTGCGAAGCGCGCAAAAGCTGGACCACAGCTGCCATCAGCAGGACCATCGCGTACTTTCGACTCGCCGTCTCCTCCACGTCTAGCCCGCGGAACCGGGCCCTCAGCGCCTGGACCCGCACCGCCACCTGATGACGACGATTCAGATGATGATTATGTTGGCCCGCGCCTGGACGACGTCGAGCCTGTTGTGGAGAAGTCAGCAGCGGATGAGTTCAGAGAGCGCGAGGCTAGACTTGCTGCCCGGAGAACAGAGGAGGCTTCTAGGCCCAAAGTACAGCAACGCGATGACTGGATGCTGGCACCGCCACCGACTGGGGCATTGGCCTCTCTCGACCCGACTAAGCGGCCGACGACGTTTCAGAAGTCTAACCGGCCTGCTGTCTCTGCAAAAGACCAAACGGCATGGACCGAGACGCCAGCCGAGCGCGCCCAGCGCGAGAAGGACGAGCTGCTGGGTGTCAAACGGCGTCTACAGGATGGTGATGGAGAAGACGAGGTCGAGAAGAGGAGGAAGAGGGAGAAGGACGAGGCTATTAGGAACCAGATTGACCGGCATACTGTGAGTTTTATTCGTAGTAGCATGCTGACGGGGCAGAAGAGCAGCCGTGGTGCGTCGCTGCTAGACCAGCACGCAGCGAAGAAGACCGACAAGGACGAATCCGAAGGCCCGCCTATGATCTGGGACCACGACAAGATGATGGGTGTCACTGGTCGGCTACTCACGGACCAGGAGCGGGCCAAGAAGATCAAGGACGCGCGTGGTCTGAACGATCGCTTCGGTCACGGTCGTGATGGCGCGTACTCCTAGAGATGCACATTTCACACTGCATTGGAAGCCCGAGGGGTTTGGCTACGTGTAGCGCTGCACTACGACGGAGTTGGCAAGCTTGGCGGCTTCGATTGTCTCCTCATCTGCTAATCCTCTTGATGGGAACGTCGTCTGCAGGACGTATCGGGGTATGCCACGTTGCAGGCTGAGGTGTCAGCACAAAGTCTGCGGAAAACGATTCTTACCTGTCGATGTGGCGACGGATGTCTCCTACTGTCTGGTCAAGATTGACGCGCAGGACACGTCGCGAGCCGTCGGCCATTCGGATCTGAACTTTGGTTGACGGCTTTGCATGGTCCAGCGACACGATATGGACCACCCCAGGTTCTTCAGAATTGGACTGCACCAGGGCGTCTTGAATGGCTTGTGGCGGGCTGGCTGTCACAGGGTTGAGCGGAGTATGGACACCAGTCCCGACGGGCATCTCGTTGCCCAGACGATTACCTGGTCCTGCAAACCCCTTCTGAACGACTTCCACCGCTCTCTGGACCCTGGGTGGAGAGACGTAGTTCTCCCGACTTCGCTTATGCACGACCACCTCCAACGGCTGACCGGACGCCGCGTTGAATACACTTCGTGGGGCCCGGCCAGCATTGATGGAGACAAGCAGATCACTGTTCCTCGGGTCGTCATAACGATACAGCGGCCCGTCTTCTATGCTGAAACCATCGCGCCAGAATGTGAGAGTCCGCTGTTGGACTTCCACTAACGGCTGTCTGGTATCGTTGGGAGAGTTGACTGACACTGATGGCGTATCGTCCGAGCCCAATGTATGGCCCGGGGTGGTCCAAGCGGCGTGTTCAACGGGCGGTTGTACGGGCGTCTCTTCTGCAGACATACTTGGCCTATGGAGTCAGCACGATCGTGTAGAGCTCACATAGCAGCCTTGCGAAGTATGTCCTTGATGACTCGATCTGGAGTGGTTTCTCGGGCAGCGCCCGTTGGACTTTCGGCAGCTGGACCACTAGGGTATTGTCAGCCCAGTTCCACATTCTGACTCACCTCTCGCCGCCAACGTCAGAGTCCATATTGTCCTCGCCCTCGACCACCGCTTGAAGTACTCCTCTGTGGCTCTGGCCGGTCAGCCTGGCCTTCTCCGCAAGCAATGTGGCGACCTACCGTCGCTGGCGGTCTACGCGATCTGCTCGCTCTGCCACCTCCCCCTCCGTCCTGTACGCGACCGATCTTGCTGGGCAAAGGCTGTCCCCAGCCTTCAGGGAGTACATCCGCTACTGGCCGTCCGTCAAGCGTATGTCCAGTAGAGCGCTCCTTCTGGTCCGTAGCGTTGTCCGCCATGGTCTTCCACACCTATTGTTGTACTGCTGCCAGCTGCCACTTACTGATAACGATAAATCAATTAGATCTTGCGGTATGCACTATCGTAATATCCGAGCATTCACTCAGGCACGGCTGTTGTTGTCGCCAACATCACGTGACCGTGTTTCGTGCATGTCTTTGCCGCCTAGTTGTTGTTTGCATGTAGTCACTTGCATCCACATCACTCAACTCGCAAAGCAGCAGCAGCTATTTACCACGCATGGAGGATGGGGCGGCCAGCACCCCTGAGCCAAGTGCATCGGCACCCAGCTCGGCGGTGAGCCCTCTGCAAGGCAAGTGATGGTACCCTTTGTTCAGTCGCTGATGTCAGACAATGCAGAAGCTGGCCCATCACGTCCGCGGCAGGCAAGCCGCAAGCGAGCCAAGCGTGAGAGGAACCCGTTCGGGATAAGCGAGACCAGGTGGTACAGCTCAGATCTGAGCGCGCATGCCAAGTCGTCTCGCTCTCTTCTGGACGGGCGCAGCAAGCCATTCAAGAATGGTGTGGTCAAGGAGAGCGACTTCCTTACCGGGCTGCGTCGATCTATCGTCCCACCTGCTACCGTATGGGAAGTGGATGAGAAGTGCAGGTTCTTTGCTGCCTTGTCACGCCACTCCCGGCTGCGCCCCGACCTCATTGCGGCTGATGTGAGAACCAAGAACGTCATGCAGGTGGAACGGTATCTCAAGTTGCTCGAGGGAACGCGCTGCCCAGCTCAGGAAAGAGGTCCTGAAGTCCGAGCGTATCGAGATCACCATCTATGCTCTGGGGCATACGAAGGAAGTGAGGCGTGGGTGGAGCGGGAGGAGGACTTTGCGGGCGCCATCGAGCGGGCCCGTGAGAATGATCTCGTGCTCAAACCTCTACGGGGGCGTCATGCTTTCGTTAAATGGGGCCACGATCTCACTCTACACAAGATGAAGCTGCTACACAAGACAAATTGTGCAGCGGAAGAGTCACTCGTCGCCGAGGACGATCACCCATACCAGGAAGTCGAGGATGGTGGGAATCCGATTGAGAACGACAACCGCGAGATTGCCATGCTGGAAGAAACCCCGAAGAAGGAGCGCAGTCCTGCAGAGCGCAAGCGCCTCACCGTGCTGAAGAATCGCAGGCGGAATCGACAAAACTATCGAAGGAAGCAGCTGAATGCTGCTGGCTACACGGACGAAACAATTGATGCTCACGGAGGGCCAGATGACTTCCTTCACCAAGCGGGCTATATCAACGCAGCTGGTGCCCGGCGGAAGTCTCGCTGCAACTCACCAGACACCCAGTCAATGATTGACCTGGATCTGCACGGCTATCTCACTCGGCGAGGATGGGAGTTGTTCCACTTCGAGCGAATGAGCGAAGCTATGGAGCTGTACCATGGCATCCACTCGACAGACAGCCCCAGAACGTCTTTCGACCTCATTGGGGACTTGTTCGCTGATATCCTTGCGTATGTTCGCCAGCTGGTGTACACCAGTCTTGTGCTCGCTGAACAGGAGCCTCACGGGGAGTCCAATCAGCCTGAGGCGACAGCCGATCACGTTCGGGCGGCCCTGGCGTTGCGAGGCATACCGCCTCCTGCCCTTACATTGCACGGTGCTCTGGGACGTCTTAGTGAACCACCTGGAGGACCTTCAGAAGCAAACGATTCGCCAGCAACCGAGTCTAGTCGACATCTTAGCGCCGATTCCGAGCATTACCGACACCCACCGCCACGTTTGCAACCTATTTTGGATGACATTACTTCTTGGCAGGCTCTCGAGCAACCACAACTACCAAGACTGGACGACTGCTATGAGCCACTTCGCCAAGGAACCGAAACGGATGAGGAGGACGAGCAACTAGATCTGGCTCTCGAGCAAGCAGATGCCGCTCTGGACAGTGTCATGAATGCGCAGCTTCTAGCTGCGGCGGACCGCAATGATAAGCGCGCTGTCGTGGATGTTATGGCATGGTTCGAGGTGCACCATGGTCGGGGCAACCCAAGAGCTGGCACCAGCAAGGCCGAGTATATTGGAGTCACACCGGAAGCTGTAGCTCGTCTACGGGAAGCACAGGATCGTGAGCGTGACCGCCGGCTATGCTGACAAATAGATTACTCTGAGCTGGTCAAGACGTCCCTCCTGGCACGGCGGAAGCGGAAGATCGCTCGCCAGCGCACAAAGTCATTCCCATGGCACCAGGGGTATCTTCAGGGCGGCAGAATGCGCACAAAGAAGAGCAAAGTGGATGTCAACATGCTCGACATCGACGACGAGCGGCCAGAATCACAACGGCTGTCTTCACGTAATCACATCGATGTCGATGATGAGGAGCTGTCATGGGATTATGGCTCTGAGAGTCTGGATGCACTGGAGTGGGACGCAACCAAGAACGACAGCGGGGAGGACTCGGACGATGATTTGGGCTCCAGTTCGGAATCGACGTCCCTGCCAGACATTGGCGATGGAGCTCCGCGGTCAACGACCACCATGGATACGAGCCTCTCGACGGTCGGCGCTGTTGAGGGTTGGGCTAGAGCAATGGACAATGGCACCGGTAACGGTGGCGATGGAAAGCAAGACCCATTGCCAAACACTCTAGCAGAGTTCGAAGACAGAATGCGCAATCACAATCCCAACGGGCACATGAAACCGACTACGATAGAAGTCCCTCATCCGGCATTCCTAAACGACGACCTTCTGGTTGGCGACGAGGCTCTAGACAGCGACAGTGACTAACATTGGTCACACCCCAGGGTGGGCCAGTTTCTGTATCAGCATGTAGTAATAATATGTAAAGTACGTCGTGGGATGCATGTTCCGTCCACCTGATAGCAGCGTAGCGGACCACATGCTGGAGATGCGGAAAGCGAGCGTTGATCTCCGCGATGGTGCCTGGATATGCTTCCGTCGTCATGAAGCCTGGGGTGATGCTTAACACGTCGGCGGGCAACGGTGCCGATGCCGATAACGCTCCCAGACAAACAAACAGAAAGATATGGCGACCGACGCCGAGGCCGAGCGTAAGGCCAAGGCGGAGCGCGCCAAGAAACTGGTACGTCTAGAGCTGCCTTGCGAACACATGGGCACTATCTGATCGGCAGCTCGCGCAGCGTCGCAAAGCCAAGGGCAAGAAGGCCGACGCGTCCGACACGGGGACTGCTACGCCCGCTACAGCTGCCAGCCCCTCCATTGCCGCCGAGACTCCAGCCGACTCGCCACGCGGGAGTCTGAGCCTTGCTGACGATGTGCGACAAGAAGTTCTGGACGCGGATAGCAACATTGTCAAGTCAGACGAGGCGGAGAAGGTCAACGGAGCTTCAGAGCAACGACCTTCCGTCGGCAAAACGCTGTCGTCGGACTCTGTGATCAAACTGCAAGAATCTGTTTCGCATCTCATTGCAGAACGGTCAGACCTGCAGAAAGAGATTGCCGAACTCCAGAGCCAACTGTCGGCAGCTAAAGCCGACGAGAAGCTCCTCGGCGAGGCCAGGGAGGTCACGTCGCGACTCGAGGACGAGAAGAGGGATCTCGAAGGGCAACTCAAAGACGCGCAGGAAGATGTGAAGAAGGCAGAAGCCAAGGCTGCCGAGATTGGACAGCTGACGTCTGATTTGGAAGCTGCGCGCCAGGAGGTGGAGAAGCTGAAGTCCACCGCAGATACCCTCCAGGAGCAGTTGGAGGAAGCCAAAGGCAAGGAAGAAGAGCGAGCAGCAGAGCTAGAGAAGTCGCTAGCCCGGGCACGCGAGCGGGAGGGTGTCTTGGAGGCCGAAGTCGGGCGTTTGAAACAGGTGAGCATGGCTTTTGGTGTGATTCTGACGTGCTAGAGTCAGACGGAGACATCCTCGAGTCTTGAAGAGTCGACCAAGGAACTGGCAGCGCTGCGTGCAAAGTCAACAGACTCCGAGAAATCCTTGGAAGAGCTGAAGAAGTTGCACGATCAGCTCACATCTGAGACAGAGTCCCTCCGAAAGGAGCACGCGACTCTGAAGTCATCGCACGACGAGCTCTCCACCGAACATACGAGTCGCACGGCTGCCCACGAATCAGACTCCGCTGAGCTGAAGAAGACTAAGGATCAGTTGAAGACCACGACTGCAGAGTTGGATACAACAAAGACCGCACTCTCTACCGCCTCGAAGCGAGCTGAGGCTGCGGAGAAGAAGCGCGATGCTTTGCAGACCGAAAACGCAGACCTTGTCGCCCAGCTTGGAGAGGTCCGAGGGAAAGTCGTGGAGGTCACACAGGAGAAGGCCGACCTCGTCGCCGCCGTCGATAGCTGGGAAACGAAGGGCAAAACTTGGGAGAAGAAGCGAACCGAGCTGGAGGAAGAGCTTGCGTCCACTGCAGTGCGTTGGGATCTTGGATTGGCGGCTGACCGTAGGCAAAGGCCGAACAACTGCCACGACTTGAAGAACAAGTGAAGAGTTTAGATACCGAAGTGGCGGCTCTCAAATCGGCAAACCAAAACCTGGAAGAGGTATCTGCATCCTATAAGAACCTTCAAGAAGAGCACAAAGCTCTTCAGTCTGAATTGGCGAAACTTCAAGCGACGTCACAGGGACAGGAGTCTTCATTGGCGACCCTACGAACTGAGCTCGACACAGCGCAGGAGAACTCGGCTGATCAGGCGGCCAAGATCAGGTCACTCCGCGATGACTCTGAGGAAGCCCGCAAGACGATCACTGAGCGGGAAGCTACGCTTGAGAGCGTGCGAGCCAACTTGGCAAAGGCAGAAGCTGATGCGGAGAAGCAAGCCAAGGCTCATGCTGCATTACAGGCGGAACTGGATGCAGCGAAAGCTGCGTCCGAGGAGCATGAGAAGACCACCGCCACTGTCAAGGAGGAGCTGTCGGCCGCTCAGAAGTTCACGTCGGATCTTGAGGAGCGGCTCAAGGCTGCCAAGTCGGAGCTAGAATTATCAAAGAAGTCTGCCAAGGGTCATGAGACCAACGCGGCCACTCTGAAGAAGCAACTCGAGACATCCAAGACCAAGGGGACAGAGTACGAAACCTTGATGGCGTCTCTGAAGAAGGATCTAGCGGAGTCGAAAACGCTCGCTCTGGAAAGGAAGTCGTCCCTTGATTCGCTGCAGAAGGACCTGGACGAGGCTAAGAAGGAAGCGGCAGCCGCACGGACGGCTTCGGAGAGCTTGAAAAACGATCTCGACGCTGCAAGGAAGTCTGTCTCTGAGCACGAACAGACATCAGCATCGTTGACACGGGAACTCGAGGCCTCCCAGAATCGGACCACAGAACTCGATGCCTCGTCAGTTAGCCTGCGCGAGCAGCTTGGAGCGTCCAAGAAGCAAATGACTGAGCTCCAAGCTGCCTCAGCCGCGCTCACCGCAAAGCTCGAAGAGGCTGAAAAGTCGCATAGAGTGCTGCAGGATTCGAGCTCAACTCTCGAGACAGCCCACAAGACACTGCAGGCGAAAGCAAAGGAACACGAGAGCGCAATTGATGGACTGAAGTCCGATCTGGATCTATCGAACAAGACCGCGAAGACTCATGAAGCCAAGGCCGCGTCTCTCGCATCAGACCTTGAGTCATCTGAAAAGTCCGCGAAGGAACATAAGGCGTCCGCATCAAAGCTGCAGACCGACTTGGAGGCGTCACAGATGGCTGTCAAGGATTATGAGGCGAAGATGAAGTCGCTCAAATCTGACCTCGACGCAGCGCAAGCGAGTAAGAAGGAACTCCAGGCGGCATCCAAGGCTGCGAAGAAACAGCTTGAAGCTGCAACGACGACGGCGAAGGAGAAGGAAACGAGCCTGTCATCCTTACAGTCCGAACATGAGAGCCTGAAGAAGGACTTGGAAGCGTCCAGGACGACTGTTGCGACACTCGAGGCGAGCGTGGTGGACTTGAAGACCGATCTCGACGCGGCTCGTGCAGCCGAGGCAGAGCACAAAGCGAATCTAGACTCCACCGTCTCAGAGAAGTCCGAGCAAGAATCTAGCGTCGCCAAACTCACATCGGAACTCAAGGCTGCCCGTAAAGAGACCAAAGAGCGAGAGACAGCGTTGGCTTCGCTGCAGCGTGACCTTGACTCTGCGCGCAAGGCCGCAGAAACGGGGGACAAGGCTTCCAATGCTCTCAAGAAGGATCTTGAGGCGTCCCGTGCGGCTTCTGAGCAACTCGAAGACAATGCAGCCTCCTTGAAATCCGAACTGGATGCGTTGCAGAAGCGTCTCGGTGAGAAAGAGACCGCGCAAACGTCTCTTCAGGCGGATTTGGACGCCCTCAAAGCAGCCAAGACAAAGGGAGAGGATGCGCTCGCGAAGCTGGAGTCTGACTTGGACGCTGCTCGAAAGGAGGCCAAAGAACACGACGAATCAGTGGCTACTCTGCGATCGGATATTGAGGCGCTTCGCAAATCGAACACTGACCAAGTGTCGTCATCGTCCACAATGAAGACCGAGCTAGAAGCTGCGTTGCAGGTAGCAGGAGAGCGCGAGGCATCGTTGGCTGCCATTCAAAGCGATTTGGATGCGGCGCGGTCTCTGGCCATCGAGCGGGAGAAGACTATCGAGAAACTCACGTCCGATGTGTGTGGGTTGACGGTCGACGTGAAGAGCCTGCGATCTGGAAGCACCGACAAAGAGGACGTCTTGGCGGCAGCACACGCTGCTCACTCGCTGGAACTTTCGGAATTGCAGGCCAAAATCAGGCATTTGGAGAACACTGCCCACGCTGCTAGCTCGCGCGCCCATGACCTTGCTCGGCAGCTCGCAGACGCTCAGGCCGCTCTCGCTCAGGGTAGTGCCCCAGCTGGCGCCTCCAACTTGTTCTTCGCTCCCTCAGACGAGGGTGCGGCTCCCAAGAAGTCGCTCCCACCACTGGATGCAGGGTTGCCTGCTAGCATCAGACACAAACGCGCCGTCTCACTCACAGCGCTGAGGGCGCGCATGGGGGCTGGTGTGCCATCACGACCTAGCATGTTGGACATGCTGAGCGAGGACGGTAGCGACGCAGGGGTCGATACCAGCTCTCCGCCGGTCAGGCGTAAGGAACAGCAGTTTGGCGACGAGATCATGTATTGCTGCTCGGCGTGTGAGGGCGATTTGGTCAATTTGTAGCAGTAGATGATAATAGACGGTGTGTAGATAGATCCATAGCATGCATGACATACAACATTTTCTAATCATCTATCCAAGGAATACTGAGTCATCAATCTCTATACCGAACTCGTCACGGGCAAGTTCTTCCATCTGTTTCTGGAGTCGGTCCTCCCAGTTCAGCCCCTGGCCGCCCGAGAAGTAGTCTAAAGGTTAGCATTGCAGGCATAGAACCTCGACATACATTTCAGCTGAGTGAACCAGTGGGCCAAGTCGATGATCCAAAGGGTGAAGCGGAAGATGGCTGCCTGCCCCCTGTCTTTGAGCCAGACGCCAAGTCCGACTGTTTGGAGCGAACGGGATCCAGTCAAGCTATTTGCATACCCGATAGCGGCCCACTGTTGTCAGTGAACACGACGTGCTGAAGATAACTCACGCGAGCAGTGATGTTGATTCGCGCCGAGGGAGAGCCTAGCGTCTGCCAATCAGCACGGTCGGTATCCCACCAACCTGATTGTTCGCTTGCATCATCCGTTGACAGCGAGTAATGAAAATAAGCTCGCGAGGGATTAGTTGCTCGCTCTCCAGCATCGCCTTGAGTTGCGCTTTCGCCTCCAGCTGGAGTTCATAGCCGGTCTTTGGCGGCAGGTTGGCACGAGACTTGTCCTTCTTGATATGCGACGGGCGGAGAAGGATGGCGGACGCGAACCTGTTGTCAGACAGCCAGCGACCGGCCCACTTACATGTTGGCGTCTAGCCCGACGCCCCACTGCTTTGCGATCTGCTCCACCTTGGGGATGTCCAAGACGAATAGAGAGCGCCATAGAGTGGCGTACTGTTCACGGAACGACTGGCGTAGCGTTATGTATAACCCATGGTCTAGGATGATCTGCCGTCAGAGGCAATCAGGCAGGTAGTCATACCAGTTGAGGCTTGCCTCTTTTAGTCGGATGAGGGCGGACGAGAATGTTGCCAGGATGCGGGTCACAATGGATGAACCCCCAAGAAAACGTCATAGCACCGTTGAGAGAGATGGCAAGATCCATCACGTCGCGCAGATTCAAGCCCCACTTCTCCAGCTGCACCTTGTCGGTGAGGCTACGGTCAGTCCCGTACCATAACATGACTCACCGGCACCCATCGACCCATTCCATGACCAGGATACGATCGCTCTCCGGGTATCCCTCTTCTTTACCGTAGACCTTTGGCACATAGATGTCGTCCTTCAGTTCCGGGGTTTGCGCAACATACTCTGCGCATTTCCGCGCATTGGCAGCCTCATGCAAAAATGAGGTTTCTAGGCGCATTTGGGACGAAACATAGTCGGCGCTGAAGTGAGCACGCTCAGTAGCGCTCAGACATACACAAAGTACACTGTTAATTAGCCAGTTCTTGGTCAATAGATATGCGAACTCACTCGGTAGATCAAATGCTTTGCCGGCGAGCCAACTCAGCGTCCTTGACGGTCAGCGGAGTCGTCTCAAATGCTCACTTGTAGCTGAACAAGTCCCAGTCCATCTGCTTTTCGATTGCAGGCTTCTGGACCTTCACAGCGACTAGGCGATCTGGGTCCCCGCGCTCAGGTTTCAGCTTGGCCTTATGGACTTGAGCGATGGAGGCGGAGGCTAGGGGTTCGTGCGAGAATTGCTCAAAGATCAACATGGGATCAATGCCCAGATCGGCTTTGAATACGCCAACGACTTCGGAGTATGGCACTGATGGGGCCTTGTCAAAGACATGGTTGAACGCTTCACGATAGGGCTTTGGCAGGAGGGCAGCTTGCAGACCTAGCCGTGTCAGCAGCTTCTTTCCTCGGAAGGTCCATTTGCGTCTGGACGGTGACTCACCTAAAGCCTGACCGAGCTTGAGGTATAGCCCCTGATTGGTGTCGATCACCCATCTCAACCTCTTCGCAACACGAGTATGCAAAGCCTCGATCTCATCAACCTTCTTTGGGGAAAAGTTCAACTTGTCTTGGATTCAGCTATTGTCATCCTGCCACTTACAATCAAGAACACAGAGAATCCTGCGGTCAGCAAAAGCTCGCTGCATTCGCTCACCCAATATAGCCTGTCCTAAGGGATCGCGCCAATGCACTCGCATCAAACTCCCTGTCGTAGATGTAAACCGCGATGCCAAGAGCCGTGATGCCTGCGAGACCATTCCTCAACTTCCTCCGTCTGAGAGGGTGGCGACCAGGTGGTGGTGGTGGTTTAGGCGGAGGAGAATGACGACCTGGGAAACGGGGCACTGAGCCGTGTATTCCACGGCAGAGTGCTCGCATCTCTCCTTGCAACCTCGTTCGTATCATGAGGGAAAGTGGAAGAGTGAAGTTGACTCCCGGTGCTCCATGATGTTGAGGTGGAGAGATGACCCGTCTCCAACGCGTTCGTCATACGTCAGGCACGATCGGCACATTCAACCGGCATTGACCGTATGTCGCCCGACAACCTTGTACCAGTCAAGCGCTCGTTGGTCGTAGCGATCCGCAGCGTATGGGCTCTAGGAGCCGAGATCCCATGCCCCATGGTTGGTGCAGATGATGGTGTCTAGCACTCACGGGCTATATCTCGAACGACTGTCTAAGCTACGTTGGACTTTCTGACGGACTGATATCAATCTCCGTCTCTCGGATGACGGAGGCAGATCGATTTCCAGAGATGCAGCTGCAATTAAGCTGCAGGTGACTTGTTGATAGCCTTCCTAGTCCGCATCCAGCTCTTCTCGGCCATCTCTTCCACATGTCCGCATCTCCAGCGCCGGAGGGACAATCACAATGGGTAGGGTCATGGATGAATGCCAAGCTAATACGCGCAGAAGGAGTACAAGAATGCAGAGGGTCGCGTGTATTGGTCGCACGCGATCACGAAGCAGTCGCTCTGGGAGAAGCCAGATGAGCTCAAAGTAAGACCGTCACCTGCGATAAGGCGCTAACACTTAGACACCTTTCGAGGTTAATAGAATGTGCCTGTTTAAACTGACGACAGCGTGCGATGGCTAAGACTACCTGGAAACAGTATACATCCAAGGGCAAGCCATACTATGTAAACACGTTGACAAAGGAAACGGTGGTGAGTACGCTGCTGTGCGGGTGAACTATCCTGATGTATAGTGGGAGCTTCCTCCAGACTTGAAGAAGCTTCAGCAGGATGTTGAAGCGAAGGAGCTTGCGCGGCGTGAGCGCGAGCATCGCAAGGCAACGGGCGACGCATCGTAGGTCAGACGTGCAGTTCACTTCTCTGACCAGCAGGCCATCGCCAACTGCTTCTTCGCGGTCGGCATCCCCCGAGTCGGACGCCGAGCCGAGCATGGCCCTTACACGTCACGGCGCCTATGGCAGTTACTCTCCTGTCTCCCGCCAACCTGAAGTGGAGACGGTGACTATCCCACATGGAGGCTTCAAGAATGTCGAGGACGCAGAGGATGCTTTCATCTGGCTTCTGAAGCGTGAAGGAGTGGATGAAAAGTGGACGTGGGACCAAGCGATGCGACGAACTGTTCAGGACCCGCTCTTCAAGGCTTTGGACACCCTTGCGCAGAAAAAGGCAGCTTTCGAAAAGCACATTGAAACTCTGGCTCGCGAGAAGAGAGAGGCTCGGGAAGCTCGCATCACTGAGCTGCGTCCCAAGCTTACCAGTCTGTTTGCGCACAGCGGCGTTATTAAGAGCTACAGCACCATGAAGACTGCGGACAAAGCGTTCGCGAAGGAGAAAGCATGGCGCCGCGCAAAACCTGATGAGCGGCTGCTCCTTTTGGAGGAATACACCTCCAAGCTGAAAGAGCGCCAGGAGGCGAAGATAAAGGCTGACAAGGAGTACAGCATCTCGACTCTGGGCAAGCTTATCACGACTCTGGACATTAACGTGGCGACGCGCTGGCGTACTGGCCACGACATTATAACGCGGTCGGAGCCTTTCCAGGCCGACTCGAAGCTCGCAAAGATGGACACGTATGATATGCTCACGGTGTTCGACGACTACACGCGTCAATTGGAGCGCGAGTTTGAGGAAGAGAGCCGCCGGCTTAGGAACGAATACTTCCGGAGAGCGCGAAAGGCTCGCGACGCTTTCAAGTCGTTGCTCCGGGAGCTGAGGGAGAGTGGGAAGCTTACGCGCACGTCCAAGTGGAAGGAGCTACAGCCTCAGTTCAAGGATGACGCACGATACAGGGACCTTTTGGGGTTGCCAGGCAGTACGCCTCTGGAGTTGTGGATGGACGCAGTCGACGACCTGCAAGTGGAGGCTGAGGAGGTCTCTGCAAAGATCGAGGCTGTCATCCCCGCGGTGACTCTCGAGACGACGCAGGAGGCCTTCGACGCTGAATGCGAGAAGGCTTCACTACCATTCTCAGCTGAGGCACGTCACGAGGCCTTTACTGTCATCCATGAGCGCCTCCGCCGATCGGCAGCAGATGAGCAGCGACGCGCCGAACGTAAACGTCGGCACAAGATTGAGGATCTTCGAGATGCGCTGCGCAAGGTCCGCTCTATCGAGGCCGATACGACCTACGAGGCGGCCCTGCCCCATATGCAAGATCTTCCCGACTTTAAAGCCATTGCGGAGGAGGAAGACCGTCGCATCGCATTTGAGAAGTACACGCGCAGACTGAGGGACAAGGAGAGGGAAAGGGAGAAGGAACGGGAGAGAGATAGGGAGCGTGACCGGGACCGGGACTCGCGACGGGGCGGAAGGGATCGCGAGCGCGAGCGCGACGGCGACAGGGATCGCATGGACGCTGACCGGCCGCGTAATGATCGCGATCGCGAGTGGAGAGCACGTGCATGGGACAGTCACCGCGAACACGACCGCGATAGGGAGCGTGATCGGGAGCGTGACAGAGATCGCGACCGCGACCGCGACCGTGACCGCCGCGATAGCTACCGGGACCGCGATAGGGAACGCGACGACCGGGACTCGAAGCGTCGGCGCGTTTCGCCTGCTGCCTCGCGCACGTCACGCAGGTCAGTGTCCATCGCCGCCTCGGGCGACAAGGAGGAGGGCGAGATCTAGACTGTAGCTCATTGAAAGTAGGTATACTCTAGTGCTATATGCATGTCTACGCCACTACCAAGATGATGACAACCAAACTACCTCTTGTCCTTGTCCTTGCGCTTCTTCTTGTCCTTGTCACCGTGACTGCTCTTCTTGCCCGACTTCTTGGCAATGACACGCTGCAAGGCCCTGCGGGTCTCCGAGTTCTCGGGGAAGGTCTCAGGGTCGAAGTACTGCGGCGCATACTCCAGCAGCCATTCCGGTCGCACTTCGGTGACGGTGCGGATGAACTAGCGTTAGCAATGTCACTGAAATGGACTCACGTTGGCGGTGGTGAGAACAAACTCGTTATACAGCACCCACTCGGGGGTGTGGTCCAGCCCGCAGGACAAGTGCAGCCTAACGACCTGGTTGTCCTTGATAGTAGAGTAGGACCCCTTCTCGCCCTCCTTGTGTGCCACCTGCATGAAGAAGCCGCACGTCAGTGCTTGCCTGATGTTGTTCCAGTAGTTCTTGTCCTCGAACGCAGTAGAGACGAGCTCCAGGTCGAACCTCTCCATCTGACGCTTGAGCTGGACGCGGACGTTGTCGGCCTGGTTCAGCGACCGGGCGTTCAGGAAGTTGTTCCAGCACCAGTTCTTGTCCCCGTCGTTGGACTTGTACGCGTGGTACACGTTCAGCATGGTCAGGTGGTCGCCATCAGGGTGGGTAAACTGGGCCTTGGCGAGGTCGGCTTCCTTCCTTGCGTTCGCAGGGCGCATGAAGACGTTGGGCACGGAAAGCATAGCGGCAAGGGACAGGATCTCGTTCGAGCATCCGAACTCGGGCGAGACGACAAGCATCTTGGCGAGCTGGGGGTCCAGGGGAATCTCTGCCATGATCTCTCCCAACGGCGTCAGGTTACCCTCATCGTCCAGGGCAGCAAGGTAGTGCAGGAGCTCGAGAGCGCGCATGATAGTCTCTGGTGCCGGTGCGTCCATGTAGTCGAAGTGGACGAGGTCCTTGATGCCGAGCTTGAGGAGCTCCAGGACAGTGTTGGCTAGGTTCGAGCGCAGAATCTCTGGGTGCGTCTGCTCCTCGAGCTCCTTGACAAAGTCCTTCTCAGTGTAAAGGCGGAAGCACTTTCCTGGGCGAGTACGACCAGCACGACCGGCACGCTGCATTGCACTCGCCTTGGAGATAGGCGACACAAGCAGGGACTCGACACGGATACGGGGGTTGTACACCTTCTGCTTGCAGAATCCAGGGTCGACAACGTAGACGATACCGTCGATGGTCAGGGACGTCTCCGCAATGTTGGTCGACACAACCACCTTGCGTCCAGGCAAGCCGTTCCGTGCTGGTGGCGCGGCATCGAAGATGCGCTGTTGCTGGTGTGGCGGGAGAGAGGCGTACAGCGGCACGACGTGCAACGGCCCACCCATGCCCTTGTTCTCCAGCTCCTCCCCTTCTGCTCGGATTTTCCGACACGCATCCTCAATCTCCTCCTCACCGGTCAAGAACAGCAGCACGTCGCCCTCGTCCTCCGCCTGGTGGATGTAGAGGACTGTCCGAATCGCAGCCTCGACATAGTCCTGCTCCGGCTCCTGGGTGAAGAACGTCTCGACAGGGAAGGTACGACCAGAGACGCGCACCACAGGCGCCCTGCCTGACGGCGCAAACTCGCCAAAGTAGCGTGCAAACTTGTCGATATCAAGCGTAGCCGACATGACGATGATCTTCAGGTCCGAACGCTTCTTCGCGATCTGCTGTCAATAACATTCGATGGCTCAACTTACGTCCTTGATCAGGCCCATAAGAATATCGGTGGCAAGCGTACGCTCGTGTGCCTCGTCAAGAATGATAGTCGAGTACCGCTCCAGCAAGGGGTCGTTCATCGCCTCACGCAACAGCATACCATCCGTCATGTACTTCAGGAACGTTGTTCCCTGCTCGGTCATGTCCTCAAAACGGATCGAGTATCCGACCTGCTTTCCGAGCTGCACTGAGCTGTCAGTATAGCCAACCAGCGCCGGACTCACCATCCATCTCGTCCGCGACACGCTGCGCAACACTCATGGCAGCAACACGACGGGGCTGCGTGCAAGCAACCATCTTGCCGCGCAGGTGTGGGAGATCGGCGTAGCACACGAACTGGGGAATCTGCGTAGTCTTGCCTGAACCGGTCTGGCCTTCCATCACAGTGATCTGGTTCTCCTCGAAGATATGCAGGAACTCGTGCATCTTGTCGTAGACGGGGAGCTTCTTGCGGCCCTCGAGGATCTTCTTGTACGAGGCTGAGAACGGCGCCATGTTCTTGAAGGGGTTGACGTCGGACTCCATGATCTTCTTGGCCTGCTCTACGGTCACCTTGCGGGGCACGAGGCCAGCCAATGGGTTGGCAACCTTGCCGCTGCCCACTGACACGCCATTGGCACCGGACGCACTTCGCTGCTGCGGCTCAAGGTGAGCTCTGCCTGTTAGCGGTCATCTAGCTCATGACTTACAGATAGGGGTTGGGCGTGCCATTGCCTGGGGTAGACGGCTTGGACCTCTTAGCGGGCGGTTCGGACATCGCGACGGAGTGTGTCCTTCTGCAAGCGGGGTAGTGGAGACAGTTGACAAGACTAGCAGTTGACGGCCGCTACGCGGCCGTTTAGAGTAGCTACACGGAATCAAAGACGTGCGGGTGATTCTATGCATCTCTACGCACCTACTGAGCTATTTTATGCAGGTTCTACGGTGCATGCAGGCTCGAAAACAGCCAAAGTATGCTCAAAAAGCAGTTGAGATTGGCTT